>JAAGEH010000015.1:34607085-34925909 GCA_011751065.1 Lasiurus cinereus | reverse complement strand
TATTTCTTCTTGTCTGATCCCTATGGCTAGCACTTCTAGTACTATATCAAATAGGAATGACTGAAGTGGGCATCCCTGTCATGTTCCTGTTCTTAGGAAAATGGTTTTAGTTTTTTCCCATTGAGTATTATGTTGGCTGTAGGTTTCTTATATAAGGCTTTTATTAAGTTGAGGTATGATTCCTCTATTTCCACATTGCTGAGTGTATTTATCAAGAAAGAGTGTGGGCCAGAGAATCCAAGATGGCAGCATAGGTAAACACCTACACTGCTGTCTCACACAACAATTTCAAAACTACAACTAAAAGACAGAACAGACATCATCCAGAACCACAGGAAAGCTGGCCGAGTGTAAGTTCTACAGCTAGAAGGAAAGAGAGGGGCTCACAGAGACCCAGAGGAGCTGCAAAAAGCCGAGGTACGGAGACGCGCGTGCTGAGAGAGTGGGTGCCGGACTACCTGGCTGGCTTTCTCTGGCGGGAGGGAAACGGAGACTCCCAATGGCATTGAACCCCTTATCTTATGACACTAAACCCCAGATCCAGCCAAAACTCATATGGGGGGAGTTTGGACTGTGAAAAAGGAGAGGTGCACGGAAATTTAGGGGAGTCGCAGAAGATCAGGTCCGGTCTCGCACGCACACGGTGCTGCGCGGAGGACAGATTAACTGATTGTGCCGCTGGCTTTGGCAAGTGGACGGGAGACAGACCCTTCGAACTGTGCCACTTCTGAGTCCACTGGGCCCCTGTTATGGGCGAAACCCTGGGGACCTAGACTCATGTGGTCCTAGTGCGCAGGGGAGCTTGAAAGGCAGCAGTTAGAGGCACTGTGGCTGCGAGCTCGCACAAGGACCGCTCCAGGGATTACCCAGTCACGTGAGACTCAGGGGCCGTGGAGGGTGGGGCCTACTGGAAGGCAAGGCGGTCCCTTAAGCCCTGAGACTCCACCCCTCCCAAGCTCAATAGAGGCTTCTGCGGCTTTGTGTGTGGTATCATAAAGCTGAATTCAACACAGAAGTTTCCTCGGCATAGTGAAAATGCTGAGACAAGGGAAGGGATCACAAACAAAAGAAATGGAGGAAAAAAAACGACTGGATATAGAGTTCAAAACCACACTTATAAGGTTTTTCAAGAATATGATAGAAAAATTGGATAAATTTAGTGAGACACAAGAGGAGATGGAAAAGGTCCAACTAAAGATGATAAAGGACCAATTAGAAATTAAACATACACTGACTGAAATAAAAAATATCATACAGGGTCCTAACAGCAGACTAGAGAAAGGCAAGAATCAAGTAAAAAATTTGAAATATAAAGAAGCAGACAACATTCAACTGGAAAAGCAAGAAGAGAAAAGAATCCAAAAATGTGAACATGATGTAAGGAGACTCTGGGACAGCTTTAAGCATACCAACATCAGAATTGTGGGGGTGCCAGAAGAAGAGAGAGAGCAAGATACTGAAAACCTATTTAAAGAAATAATGACTGAAAACTTCCCACATATGGTAAAAGAAATATACTTACAAGTCCAGGAAGCACACAGAACCCCATATAAAAGGAATCCAAAGAGGACTACACCAAGACACATCATAATTAAAATACCAAGAGCAAAAGACAAAGAGAGAATATTAAAAGCAGCAAGAGAAAAACAGTTTATTACCTACAAGGCAGCACCCATACGACTGTCAGCTGATTTCTCAACAGAAATGATGCAGGCCAGATGGGAGTGACAAGAAATATTCAACATGATGAATAGCAAGAACCTACAACCAAGAATAATCTATCCAGCAAAGCTAACATTCAGAATTGAAGGGCAGATAAAGAGCTTCACAGATAAGAAAAAGCTAAAGGAGTTCATCAACTCCAAACCAGTGTTATATGAAATGCTGAAAGGTACTCTTTTAGAAGAGGAAGAAGAAAAAGGTAAAAGCCAAAAAATTATGAACAACAAATACATATATATCAACAAGTGAATCTAAAAATTAAGTGAATTAAAAATTTGATCAACACAATAAATTGGTGAATATAATAGAATCAGGAGCACAGAAAGGGAGTGGACTGATAATTCTCAGGGGGGAAGGGATGAGGGGTGTACAGGGAGAGACTGGACAAAAATCATACACCTATGGATGAGATCAATGGGAGGGAGCTAAGGGCAGAAGGAGGGGAGGGAGCTGGGTGGAGGGGTGCTATGGAGGGGAAAAAGGGAAACAAATGTAATAATCTGAATAATAAAGATTTAAATTAAAAAAAAGAAAGTGTGGGATTTTTTCAGATTCTTTTTCTGCATTGATTGATATGTTCATGTGGTTTTGTCTCTCAATTTGTTTATATAATGTATCACTTGAATTGATTTTCAGATATTGTATCATCTTTGCATCCCTGGATTAAATCTCACTTAGTCATGTTGTATAATCTTTCTAATGTAATGCTGGATCCAATGTGTTAGAATTTTATTGAAGATTTTAGCATCTATGTTCATCAATGATATTGGCCTGTAATTCTCTTTGTTTGTGGTACCTTTATCTGGTTTTGGAATTAGGATAATGCTGGCTTCATACAATGAGCTTGGAAGTGTGCCTTCCTCTTGATGTTTTTGAATAGTCTGAGAAGGATTGGTTTTAGTTCTTCTTTGAATGCTTGATAGAACTTCCCTGTAAAGATGTGAGGACCAGGGCTTTAGTTTGCTAGAAGATTTTTGATTACTGCTTCAATTTATTTAGTAGTTACTGGCCTATACAGGTTCTTTGATTTTTTCCTAATTGAGAATATGTCCATTTCATCTACGTTGTCTAGTTTGTTGGAATAGAGTTGTTTATTATATTTTTTCATAATCCTTTGTATTTCTGTGGGGTTGGTTGTTACTTCACCTCTTTCATTTCTGATTTTGTTTATTTGGGTTCCTCTCTTTGCTTCTTGATGAGACTGGCAAGAAGTCCATCAATCTTGCTTATCCTTTCAAAGAACAAGCTCTTTGTTTTGATCCTTTTATTTTTTACTTTTTTGGTCTTTATGTTATTTATTTCTCCTCTGAGTTTTATTATTTATTTTCTTCTGCTTACACTGGGCTTTTCTTGTTGCTATTTCTCTAATTCTTTGACTTATACGGTTATAGAATTTATTACCATTTTTGAGGGTTATTTCATTTAAATCCAAATGAGTTTGAGGTGGGAAAAAGCAGGGAGGCACACCCAGTGAGATATATCTCAGAAACTATCCACTCCCCTTCTTCAGCTCTAATTCAAATAAGAAGCAAACAGTTGCTTCTAGGTGTAATGTAAATTATAATCAGGTTTTTATGAGTATAAATAAGGCACAGAAAGGGACTTGGACACTTCTAAAAGATAAGGCCAATTCACTTTAACAGGAACCAAAAAGTGTAGGCAACTGGTTGTGCACACTGACAGTAAAATAACATGTTTTAAAGATCTCAAGATCAGAAGGATTTATTTGAATTGTTAACTACATTATGTTTGTTTTACATCCTGTCTTAGCTTATTTTACTGGTATTTGTTTATTGGATCAAGAAAACACACTATCTGGGTGGAGACCTCGCCATCTTGCAGAGGGAGGTGGGTGTCTGCGGCTGTCTGAAGCCTGCAGCTGGGGCACCCATCGAGCAGCCGGGGACCCGGGGACCCAGACCTCCACTCTCCAATCGGTGGAATCAGAGATCCACAGAGCACATGGAAAGGTCAAATTTCACCTGGGATAAGAGGGAGGTTGATATCTGTGGAGGTCTGAAAGCTTCGGCTGGCAGAGGCACCCACCAAACAGCCGGGGACCCAGAACATGGCTCTCCAAACAGTGCAGACATGCGGGCAGCAGATTCAGAGATCCACACTGCAAACGGAAAGGTCAGATTTTGCCTGGGATAGGGTGAGGTCTCCTACCCCCGCAGAACAGAGATGCGCACACTGTGGGATCCAGACTGCAGGAAAGCTGCCTCTGGAGAGGACCACGGAGGTGGGCAGGGTGTGATCCCTGAGTGTGGAGGCAAACTCTCCGAGCTGTTGACAGAGAGGAACTCTGGAAAATGACTCATTTTTTTCTGGGGCAGAGGGACAGCCTTGGAGTTATTACAGTGTCCCAACTGCAAAATCCCCACAAACCGGCTTTGAGAACCACAGAGTAGCAGGATCTGAGCACAGCCTAGAGAGGTCCTGTGCTTTGTCTCAGAGATCAATTCTGAAACACTGCCATCCAGGGGATGACACACCAATTGACTCTCACATAACCACAAAAGAATAAAGAGATTAAAACACCAACAGGGGAACACAGGGAACTGCAATACCTTCCCTACTGGGAAACAGGAGTGCCAAGCAGAATAATAGTGGAAGTGAATGACTATTCTATTTTCTTTTCTTTTTTTCTTTTTTTAAATTTTTCATTTTTACATATTTTAATTAAAAGACTATTTTTTTCCTTCTGCCTCAATTGATTTTACCTCTTTAATTATTACATTTTTGTTTTAAACTAGTATGATTAATTACTACTAGTACTTTACCTTTTTTGGAAAAAAAACAAGTGTCATTTTGTTTTCTCTTTATTTTATTTTGGAATTAGAGTTCTACATTCTATTTTCATCTTTCCTTTAGCATAATTTTACTCCAACTCAACTCTACCTTTTTGCCAACACTTTTCTCTTAACTTTCCCCATTTTGTTGTCTTGTTTCTCTTATCCTTTCCAACTTTAGATTCTCCCTATTCTTTCTCTTTACCTGGTGAAAATTTCACCCCATTTATATATCTAATTTCAAATCCCCTACTACAAGTCCATACAAACCTCTCTCTTCTTGTCTTCACTAGCCAAAAAGTTGTTTTTTCTCTATGTCCTTTTGTTGCTATTTACCTGAAAAGTGATTATATCGATTTTTTTTTGTAATTTTTTGTGAGATTGTTTTAGTTTATTCTACTTGTTTATTTTGCTTTTTGCTTGCTTTCTTTTCTACCTCTCTTTTCCCTCACCTCACTGGATGCCAGTTGGTATTTGCAGTTTGTATTAATCTCTAGGTACTGGTTGCTGGCCTTTATTGGGACTAGTGGCTGTTCTATTGGAGTTTGCTCCTGACAACTATATTTTGTTGCCCTTTTCTCTCTTATATGCTTTCTTTTCTCTCTGACTTTTTTCTCTTCCTCTTTTCTTCTCCTTCTTCTCCTTTTTATTTTCTTATTTTCTTTTATTTTTTTGTTCATTTATTTATTTTTTTTCTCGCTCTCCCAATTTGATTTTGGCATTTCTTTCTTTTCTTTTTTACTCATTTTCCCTTCTTCTTTCTCAATTTATCCCTAATTTGTCTTTCATTGGTGGTCACCTTATTTGTGATTATAAACTTATTGAATACATTTCTACTCAGTGCCTTGTGTGCTGTACCTGGTCGTCTTGTAGTTTCTGCCTTTCAATCAACGTAGGAGTGAGAACTACATAACCAAACACCCGGAGAAGAAAGACCATGGGCAGAAAAAGAAACAGCCCACATAAGACAGAAAGGCAGGTTTCACCAGAAAAGGAAGTAAACGAAATAGAAGCAGAAATATGCCTGACAGAGAAAGAGTTCAGAGAAATGATCATAAGGTGGATGAAAAGAATGGAAGACAAAATCTACAATCTGAGTAAGAGCCAAGAGGAAATGAAGAAGACCCAAGAGGAGATGAAGAAGCAACAAGAAGAAATGCAGAAGAACCTAGAGGAGGTGCAGAATAATCAAGAAGAAATGAAAAATGACATCACTGTTATAAAAAATCAATAGAAAACATCAAAAGCAGACTAGAAGAAGCAGAGGACCACATCAGAGAGCTAGAAGACACGGTAGGAAAAAATACCCAAGTACAGCAGCTTCTAGAAAAATAAGTTAAAAAGCAAGAGGAGAGCCTAAGGGAACTTTGGGATAACATGAAACAAAATAACATCCGCATAATTGGGATTCCAGAAAGAGTGGAAACTGAACAAGGATTAGAGAACGTGTTTGAAGAAATACTGACAAAATTTCCCCAATAGAGGAAAGAAAAAACCCACACAAATCCCAGAAGCTCACAGAGTCCCAAGCAAAATGAACCCCAACAAACTGACACCAAGGCACATTATAATTAAATTGGCAAACACCGACGACAAAGTAAGAATCTTAAAAGCAGCCAGAGAGAAACAGAAAGTTACCTACAAAGGAACCCCCATCAGACTTGCTACTGACTTCTCAACAGAAACTCATCAGTTCAAAAGGGAATGGAATGAAATATACAAAGTCATGCAAAGGAAGGGTCTGAATCCAAGAATACTGTACCCTGCAAGACTCACAATCAAAATTGAAGGTGAAATCAGAAGCTTCACAGACAAAAAAAAAAAAAGGACTAAGGGAATATATTACCATGAAACCAGCAATGCAAGAAATGTTAAAGGGTCTGCTGTAATAAAAAGAAATAGGAACCAAAGAAGGAACTCAGGTGTAAGGACTAAAAATGGCAACAAATAAGTACTTATCAATAATAACTTTAAATGTAAACGGATTAAATGCTCCAATCAAAAGACATAGGGTAACCGATTGGATAAGAAAACATGATCTATATATCTGCTGTCTGCAAGAAACCCACCTTAGAAAAAGAGATGCACACACATTGAGGGTGAAGGGATGGAAGATAGTATTTCAGGCAAATGAAAATGAAAAAAAAGATGGAGTTGCAATACATATATCTGACAAATTACATGTCAAAGTGAAGGACATAATAAGAGATAAAGAAGGCCACTTCATAATACTAAAGGGAACAATCCAACAGGAAGAAATAACTCTTGTAAACATATATGCACCCAATATAGGAGCACCTAAATACATAAAATCTCCTGGTGGATATTAAGGGAGAGATTGACAGGAATACAATCATAGTAGGCGACTTTAATACCCCACTGTCACCATTGAACAAATCCTCTAAACAAAAAATCAGCAAAGAAGCATCAATCCTAAATGACTCACTAGACCAGATGGAATTAATTGACATATTCAGAACATTTCACCCCAAAGCCACAGAATATACATTCTTCTCCAGTGCACATTGGTAATTTTCAAAGATAGATCATATGTTGGTTTATAAGAAAAGTCTCTTCAAATTCAAGAAGATATAAATTATATCAAGCATTTTCTCAGACCACAGTGGCATAAAACTGGAAATCAACTATAATAAAAACACTAGAAAGAAATCAAACACATGGAGACTAAAGAGCATGCTATTAAACAATGACTGGGTAACCAGAGAGATCAAGGAAGACATAAAAAACATCATTGCAACAAATGACAATGACAACACAACAATACAAAATTAATGGGACACAGTGAAAGCAGTCTTGAGGGGGAAGTTCAAAGCCCTACACGCCTACTGAAAAAAACAGGAAACAATGGTAATAAATTACCTAAACCTACCACTCAAAGAGCTAGAATGAGAGCAACAAGAAAAGCCCAGTGTACTCAGAAGGAACGAAATTGTGAAGATCAGAGCGGATATAAACATCTTGGAGACAAAAGAAATAATTCAAAAGATCAACAAAACAAAGAGCTGGTTCTTTGAAAGGATAAACAAGATTGATGGAACTCTAGCCAGGGTCACCAAGAAGGAAACAAGAAGACCCAAATAAACAAAATCAGAAATGAAAGAGGAGAAATAACAACAGACCCTGTGGAAATACAAAGGGTTGTTAAAAAATACTATGAACAACTCAATTAAAACAAATTGGACAACCTGCAAGAAATGGACATTTTCCTAGAAAAATATAACCTTCCAAAACTCAATGAGGAGGACTCCAAACATCTCAATAGTCCAATAACTATGAAAGAAATTGAAGCAGTCATCAAAAAGCTTCCAGCAAATAAAAGCCCTGGACTAGATGGCTACACAGGAGAGTATTACCAAACATTCAAGGAAGAATTAAAACCTATCCTCCTCAGACTATTCAAAAACATTCAAGAAGAAGTAACCCTTCTAAACACCTTCTATGAAGCCAGCATCACCCTAATACCAAAACCAGATAAAGAAAACACAAGGAAAGAGTATTACAGGCCAATATCCCTCAAGAACAAAGCTGCCAAAATCCTCTACATAATTTTAGCATATCGGATCCAGCAGTACATCAGAAAGATCGTACACCATGACCAAGCCGGATTCATCCCAGGAATGCAGGGATTGTACAATATCCGCAAATCAATAAATGTGATACATCACATAAACAAATTGAGAGATAAAAATCACATAGTCATATTAATTGATGCAGAAAAAGCATTTGACAAAATCCAACACCCTTTCTTGATAAAAACTCTCAGCAAATTGGGAATAGAAGAAGCATACCTCAACATCATAAAAGCCATATATGACAAACCCACAGCTAACATCATACTCAATTGGCAAAAATTAAAACCATTTACCCTAAGAACAGGAACAAGACAGGGATGCCCACTCTCACCTCTCCTGTTCGACATAATACTGGAAGTATTAGCCATTGCAATTAGACAAGAAGAAGAAATAAAAGGCATCCAAATTGGAAAAGAAGCAGCAAAGATGTCCTTATTTGCAGATAACATGATATTGTACATTAAAAACCCAAAGGATTCCATTCTAAAACTAATTGACTTAATGAATTCGGCAATGTAGCAGGATACAAAATTAATGCTAGGAAGTCTGTGGCATTTACATACACTAACAGTGAAATTACAGAAAGAGAAACTAAAAAAGCAATCCCATTTAACATCACACCAAAAAAATTAAGATGCCTAGGAATAAACCTAACTAAGGAGTTAAAAGACCTATATGCAGAAAACTACAGGACACTGAAAAAAGAGATAGAGGAAGATGTTAAAAGATGGAAGAGCTTACCATCCTCATGGATTGGGAGAATCTACATCATTAAAATGTCCATACTACCCAAAGCAATCTATAGATTCAATGCACTACCCATTAAAATACCAATGACATATTTCACAGACCAAGAAAGAATTCTTCATAGATTCATCTGGAGCAAAAAAAGACCACAAATGACTACAGGAATTCTGAGCAAGAAGAATAAAGTAGTTGGGATCTCAATACCAGATTTCAAGCCATACTACAAAGCAACTGTTCTCATCACAGCCTGGTACTGGCACAAGAACAGACATATAAATCAATGGAGTAGAATAGAGAACCCAGATATCCACCCAAACCACTATGCTCAACTAATATTTGACAAAGGAGGCATGAACATTCAATAGAGCCAAGGTAGCCTCTTCAATAAATGGTGTTGGGGAAATTGCACAGATACATGCAAAAAAATGAAACTGGACCACCAACTTACACCAAATACAAAAATAAACTCAAAATGGGTACCGGACTTAAACATTAGAAGGGAAACTATAAAAATACTAGAGGAATCCACAGGCAGCACAATCTCAGATACATGCCGAAAGAACTTCTTCACTGATACTGCTCCAAAGGCAATGGAAGCTAAAGAAAAAATAAACAAATGGGACTACATCAAAATAAAAAAGCTTTTGCACAGCAAAAGAAAACATCAACAAAACAAAAAGAAAGATCACTGTACGGGAGAATATATTTGCAAATGTTATCACTGATAAAGGTTTAATCTCCAAAATCTACAGCCAACTTATACAACTTAATAAAAGGAAGATAAAGGATCCAATAAAAAAAATGGGCAACGGACCTAAATAGAACCTTTTTGAAAGATGACAGAAAGAAGGCCAAGAGACACATGAAGATATATTCAATGTCATTAATCATCGGAGAGATGCAAATCAAAATGACAATGCGATACCATCTTACACCTGTCAGAATGGCAATCATCAACAAATCAACAAAGGACAAGTGTTTGTGAGTATGCGGAGAAAAAGGAACCCTTGTGCACTGTTGGTGGTAATGCAGACTGGTGAAGCCACTGTGGAGAACAGTATGGAGTTTCCTCAAAAACTAAAAATGGATCTCCCATTTGACCCTGTAATCCCACTCTTAGAAATTTATCCCAATAAATTATTAACACCAATCAGAAAGGATTTATGCATCCCTATGTTCATAGCAGAACAATTTACAATAGCCACAATTTGGCAACAGCCTAGGTGCCCGTCAGCAGATGAGTGGATCAGAAAACTGTGGTACATCTACACAATAGAATTCTATGCTGCCCTTAAAAAGGAGGAATTCTTACCATTTGCAGCAACCTGGTTGGAACTGGAGAGCCTTATGCTTAGTGAAATAAGCCAGTCAATGAAGGAGAAGCATCACATGATCGCACTCATTTGTGGATAATAAAGAACATTATAAACTGATGAACAAAAGGATAGATACGAAGACAGTAAAGCTTGAAACAGACTGTGAAATTATAGCAGGAGGATTAAAGTTTGGTGAGGTAATTAAGAGATTAATCAAAGGGCTTGTATGCATCCATATAAGCATAACCAATCAACACATACACTGGGGTGTTGGGGTATGCCTGGGAGGGAGGGGGGACAATGGGGAGATATGTATAAAAATTAATAAAAAAAATAAAAAAGGAGAAAAAAACACACCCAATCTGAATTGCTATTTTAAAAATATCTACAACACCATATTTTACTCTCCGTGTTCATAAAAAAAACAGAGGCCCAGTGCAGAAATTTTTGCATTGGGGGAGGTTTAGCCAGCTTGCCCTGATAGGGGCCAATCATGGTTGGGTTGGTGGGGGATGTGTGAGGTTGGTTGGTCATTGGGATAGGGGTAGATTGGGGGCCCGGTTGGTCAGGGGGAGGGGCTTCAGGTGGTTGGTGTGGCCAACCAGGGCCTCAATCAGGTGGTTGGCTACTCAGTGAACATCATAGCATCATAGCAACTGGTGTTTCCAGTCATTCTGGTCATTCTGTTGTTCTGGTCACTTGGCTTTATGTAAATACATATATACATACATATATATATATATATATATATATATATATATATATATACACACACACACACACATACATACATACATACATACACACATGATTATCTTCTTACCTCCAGATGATCACAAAGCAGAACTGAATATCATTTGGTTAGGAGTAAACTTACTGTGGTCATTGGAAAGGTTATGGTACACTGGGAAGCCTGGAGTTCATAGTGGAGACACAAGAACATGAGGAGATGGGGTAGGGCCATTGCTGAGAAAGTTTGGGAGAAGGAAAAGTGGAAGTGGATTGAGGAAGGCAGGAGTCAGAGCCAAAATCAAGGCACAAATCAAGCGAGGGCTCAATCAAACCAGTCAGGGAGAGGGATAAAAAAGCCTGGAGGACCATTCAAATAGACTGCCAGTGGACTAGGTTGATTGCCCAGGGAAAGGGATTGACAACAAAGGGCCACTATTGACAAACTACACTACTAAAATGAGTTGTACCAAAATTGTCAGATCTTAGTTTGAAGAACTCTGAAGATCCTACCAGAGTGATGTGGGCATATTATAATTTTAGTGGGATAGATTAAAGGACATGAAGTGAAGCATAGCAATGGGTAATCAATTCTCAGATATAAAGCATTTTAGTTCGTATTCTTCCTAGTTTCCTATGTACTTAGCCTTGTGTAGAATTATAAATCCAGGGCAATTTGTACTTCAGAATCTTCTGAGCCATTTACTGTTTCAAATGATAGTAGTTGTAGTCATGGTAAGGGGAGAACTGAGTCCATTTTAGTTGAAATAGGCAGAAAGAGGAGTGCCATGGATCCTGAAAATGTACACTATCTATGACAAAAGTGTTATGAGGCCAGGGAGCCTTACCAATGGTGGAATGCTTTATGAAAATGTCTTTCAGTTTATCATTGAGGAAATGGATTGATGTGGAAACATAGGTGCCCATTGTCAAGTATGAAATGACTGAGGCTACAAAATACAATACATGTTTATTTGGAGTTTTATTTAGGATTCAAACCTGGGACTCACAGATTCAAGAGAAAACTTGAAATATGATCCAGGAAAGACAAAGAAAACCAGAGATTATAAAAACAAAAAGTTGTAACAAAGGAAACTTTTCCTATTGGATGTTTAAGATGGCCTGATGACCAGTTCATAAAGGTTTGCTCAGGTCCAGGGGGAGAGACTCTGAGATAGGCGCTGCCATGGAAAAAGGGAGACAAATTCCAGGATGCACTTCAATGATAAGCACAGAAATTCAATTTTCATCCATGTGTGGGTGTGGATAAGTCCGACTTTTTTAATAACCTTCATATACCAATTTAGAGTTCTCTTGTCATTAGTGACTTCATTTTAAATGTTTCTATTCACATCATTCTTTCAGGCATCTCTTTTGTAAAGGCTTATCAATGGGATGACATGTGTTTGCTATGCTTTATAATTGGCTTTGTCTCTCTAAATTTTAGGTGTAGTTCAGAATTGAGTTAGGACAGTAGTTTATGCATTTTATAATTAACAGTAGGCATTATTTTTATCAAATACAATTTACAAAAAGTTGTAATCTGTAAACATATGTTAGCAGCATATTTTCAGTTCAAATTTAAACCATTTATGTAGGATATAATCAGTACATGAATTAAGTATTTATATATACAAACTTTTGAATTAGGGGGCTCTGGGTGACAACTATATTCTTATATCTAGTTCCAATATATAATTTATTTTTTCTATAAAGTTTTGCTTGCACAGTATAAAGACATTCCTACTTCACACAGATAAATGGCAAATAGAAAGAGGGTGTTAGAGTAGCTCAACTTGCAATCTCAGGGGACTCTTGAATTAAATGAAAATGGTAGGAGCAGCTTTTGATCAAGGTCTACAACAAAAAATAATTCACTCAGTAGCACGAATTAACAGTGTATTATTTTCTAATGTATTGAAATTTGTTATTTATTCCATTTGAGTATTATTATTTTGCTGTTTTGAAAGAATTAAAAATATAATTATTGTATTACAAATGAATGCTTTCAAAAATATCATTACCTCTGTGAAGAACGTTAGAATTTTTTGAAACACAATTGTGAAACCCCTGACCTATGAGGTGTCTGCTCTTGTGAGAGTTGTGTCAGAAAACTGAAGAGTAAAACTGTCATTTGTAAGGAAATGATGTTCAGGATTAACTCAGATACTCATGTAAGCAAATCCATAACTCACAAGGGGCATACTCAGGCGTTCTATGGATCACTAAACAATGGAAACACTGGCTCCATGACTATTAACATTTGGGTCAGAGTAAAGGTACAGTAAGAAAGTAGTCCCTTGCCTGGAATGCACAAAATAAATGCTTACTGAAATTTTTCTTTTCCTTTCAATTCTCTTTGTATATTTAGTCCTATCACAATACTTGGCACATAATAGATTTTCAATAAATATTGAATGAGTGGAGAGAGTAATGAATGGTGATCTGGCTGAGGGGTTCACAGAGGAAGATGACCTCTGGGAGTATATGTCTGTCCTCAGAAGCCATAAGAAAGCCTTGCACATATGAATGAATGCAGGCTTCTAACCTGGGAAGCCAGAGCCTGCATATGTTTTTTTTTCCATTCTCCTGCCCTGAGTTTTATCTTCTTTAGCCACCCTTACCCTTTTACAGCATGTCTTCTCTCAAAGAACATGGCTCAAGGTACTAATTATTCCTCCTTTCTATCAGTTCTAGGCCTCCCAGAGCTGACACCCCAATTTCTCTTTTGCTTTCATCTATGTAAAACCAATCCTAGACATAGTTGTGTCTGATAGTGCCTTTTTGCTTCCTTAAATGTACCCCGGTTTTATTAATTGACACACCCCCTCCATATATACTCCTCAATGACATTGAGCCTTCCCCTCAACAACAACTCATGCAATTCCTTTCTTTGTATTAGTCCCCTTCTTCATCTCCCTCTATTTCCCAAGATGCACCTAAATGTGGAATAGTGAGGCTAAATTATAATAACAGATCACATTTATTTAGCATGGACTGTGTGCCAAACACTGAGCTAAGTACTTACATGCTTTATCTCAGGCCTCACAAACATCCAGTGATGTATTATATTTGTCTTCATTTTACAGCTGAGAAAAAAATGAAGTCAGCCCAGGAATAATTAACTTGCCCAAAGTCAACTTAGTATGAGAGCCAGAATCTAATTTCAAACACTAACCTCCTAATTACTTCTTGTACTCTGCCTTCACAAAACAGCTTGTTGGAAGGATGCATGTTATTAGCAAATAAGGCATTGTTTTGGATTCTGGCTGGAGTCCAGCCTATACACAGGCCCATGGAATGAAGATCAGGATATTTCTTTTTATATTTGTGCTGCTGCTCTCAAAAGCAAGCACTAATACAATTCTTTGTGTTATTTCACTAGATTTGGAGGGTAATAGTGTTGTTACATATTTTAAGAATGGTGCAAAGAAGTATCACTGAGAGGGGGAGAAAATTTCCCATAATCACATAAAGCTGTTATGGCAGAGGCAGGAACAGAACCTGTGAGTTGTTTATCCAGAGCTCCTACATTGCCAGGCTACACCTAGATAAGGAACATGAGAAATTTCCAAACTTGTGTGAGAATTTCATATAAGCCTCAAAAAATATAATCAGTAAGCTCTCTTCCTTTCCTTCCAATGTGGCCCTTCCACCATTTTCTTCAGTAAAAAATTATTTGTGAAATTACAGTCTGTTTATTCCTAGTTTCCATGAAATTTTGTGGTGGGTTCCATCCTCTTCTCTAGATGAATTATTTCTTATCTGCCTCTCTCTCATCTTCCCTAGTCTTGACTGTTTTGGGCTAATACTCCTAATGCTTAACAAGCATCTTGAAGTGCTTCTCCCTTCCCTAGACACAAGTATAAGAATCACTATGTTTGGGGTTTATGTCTTTGGAATTTAAGATTGCTATATGTATGTGGTGCCTGCTCAGGCCTCTTAGAGGTTGTAGGTTATGTCCTCTGTGGCAGTCTAGAGAAGTTTAGTATCTGGACTATGTGATAATAACAAAACATAAAGATAGGTTAGAAGCCATGATTTAAAAAAACAAACAGAGTATGCAAAAGTCTAGGTCAGCAACAGAGTAAGTCAGTGATTCTTGTTTGCACGTATGGTAGTTTTATCTAAAACATTTGAAAAGATGGAATTCAAAATATACTTGCTTCCTTTCCTAGATTGTCTAATACCATCTTCGCCCATACCTGTATGAAATGGAACATTTTAAAATGGAGCTGGAGCAGCCATACCAGAGGAACTGCCTTGTTCATCTTTTTGGACTGAGCCAGACCTTTGGACTGGGCCACACCACAAGTTGTTTTATAATTATTTGAAAAGTCAGCAGGAAGGCAGACATTCTGATCACAAGGACTTATGATTATGCATTTTCTATCTGAAGATAGAATCAGTAACCAATCAAGTATAGCCATGAGTAGCACAGCTTGCCATCACCAATAGACATTTTTTTCTTCTTTTCACAGAATTAGTTCTTTCTTTTTTTCTCATAGAAAAACTACCTTGCTTTCACCCTATTATCGGGACACTATTTTGTTATCTTCCTGAATCTGTGCTCCCCAAATTGCAACCCTTTCATCCCCAAAATGCTTTGCCCCTTGAACTGTTTTCTTAAGGCTGATACCTATTAAGAATTACTTTTATTTATAGGAGTATGACATATCCCCTTTGTACAGGGAGAAACAATAATAATTAACATCAATTGTATACCTACTATGCATAGGTCAGGAATACAGTGTTAAGGTATATTAATTCATATAATCAATACATAGACTCTATGAAGTGGTTGTTATTATTATCACTTTTATTTTTCATTTGGGGTAGCTGAGGCACGAAAAGTGTTGGAAGTTTGGGTAGGCTCATATGGCCTGTAAGTGATAAAGGTGGTATTTAATTTAAGGCACTCTAACTTCAGAGCCCACCTCTTGCCCTACTCTGCTACACTGTTTTTCAGAAACATGGTGATTTAGATGTCATCTAAAAGAAAGGGGGGGGGATATGTGCACAGCATCTACCTGATGTGTTACTATAAGTCACTTTAAATATTTTTTGGAGAGGCTCTAGTTATAGATAATAGAAAAATAATTCTGGAGATTTTGATAGTTACTGAGACATCAGCAAGAAATGGCAAAAGACCATCTGCAAGGAATTGAGGTTAAAGGAGCAATATTGTAGCAACAAAGAGATTTCTGTTAATTGTTGCTCCAACATTTTCTAGAGTGCTTCCGATGCCTTTAAAAAGCACTGATGTTATTGGTCATTTACATACTTTATTTAATTCTCACAACAGCCAGTTTTATAGGTGTTACTTTTGTTCTTTACCTTTCAAAAGAAGGAACTGAAATCTTAAGAGGACAGATATCTTGTCCAAGATCACAGAGCTGGTAAGTGGCAGAGCAGCCTGGATTGAAACTCCGGCAACTTGTTTTTAGAGCCCACATGTTTAAATGCTGCAAATGATATTGGAAATTGGTGTCCAAGGGCTCATGTAAATCAAAGGTCAGAGAAGCCAGTCAGCAATCTGAAGGAAAGCAAGAACATGGAGGATCAACTTACTGAAAAATAAAACCAGCAGCTGATCCAAAGGCCACTTTCAGAAGAGCCTCAAGCAATGAAGGTGCAAAACAGGGCAAAGCGGACTGTAAAACAACCTTGATGACTAGCACAAAAAACATTTGAATTTCATGTTAACACCTGTCCCAGACAGTGAAGTTCATGTATGATTCCTGTTAGTGCAGAGACCAGTTCCAGAGCTCATCTAGCCTAATGAAATGATTTTTAGGGGCAAAATAGGCAGGTTTAGAGAGTCTTAGAGAGAAACAGGGTCCATAGGGTAGGAATGCATGGATGGAGACTTGAAGACACCTAGGGTGCTTGGGATCCAGGCAGAATGAAACATTTCTGATCTGAGCAGTTAAAACAGCCACAAACCAATAACAAAGGTATCTCTAACCTTATCAGTTGGGAGATAAAAGGCAACTCCACCCAGTAAGATAAGGGGGAGAGAAAAAGAGGAGCACCAAGTGTGCTTTGAGTTTTGAAACTAATACCATGTAGTAGAATGACCAATGTGGAAAACATGGGGGTCCAAAATTAAGGAAGAGGACCAATAAGAAAAGGTCAATCATTTTTCTTTTGCTCTGGTGGGTTTATTTCTAGCCTACAGGAACAAGATGTTTTTAAAGACAAGAAACAGGGGGTGGAGGGGAGAAAACAGATGCAGAGGCAAAGAAGCAATGAACGGACTGTCCGGCTACAGTGGGAAGGCAGGGGAAGTTGGGGAGGAGGGGCCTGTAGGAGATGAACTGAAGGACTTGTATACATGTGTGTGTAGGCATAGCCAGTGGATACAGGGCAATGGGGGAAGGCAGGGGGGGGTTGAAGGGGTGGAGATGGATGAGGGCATGTCCTGGGGGGTGGGGAGGGCAATAGGGAGAAAATAATAATAAATAAATAAAATTAAAAAAAGAAACATCTAAACAAAAAAAGAAAAGGTCAGATTCAAACAAAGAACTGCAGCATATATAAACTGGAGACAAAGGGACAGGAGGCAGGATATTTTTTTCCCCATTAGAGAAAGATAAATCAGGATTTTCCCAATTGAGGGTCTTCCCCATTGAGTCCTCTTTGGGGACAACCTTGCCCAGATGGAGTTTGTATCTGCTTCCAATAAACTTCTACATTTTTTATTAAAGAAGCCTTTTTTGTCCACAAGTTTATTCTTCAAACTTTGTGAGGACAAGAATCCATGGGAAGAAAAGTCTGCACCCTGAACCCCACATTTCACTAAGAGCTGCAAGTAGAAGTTGGTTAAGTTGGAATGCCTGGATGGAGTGGCAATCACATAAAAATATTCAGATAAATAGGCAGTAGAGACTATTTAGAAAACTGATAAAATTATGGACTATGAGGAGTCAGAAAAAAATACTAGACTTCTCCTCACCACATTTATTCTTAAATCTTTTGATGACATTTCTGGTAAGAGGTCACCTAGCTTCTGCTCAAACACTAACTCCTGGGGCAGCCTGTTTTATTTTTAGGCAATGTTCACAGTTCAAAATTTACTCTTATGTTGATCTGAAATCTGTTTCTGTACATTCCTCCTTTTGACCCCTACCTATTTTTTTCCAGGAACACAAATAGGTCAAACCCCCAATCACAGGACAACAGATATTTGAGCACAAAATTTTGGAAAGGGTAAATTGTGCTATTAGCCTAACCTGACTGAAAAGTAAGCACAAACTGACTTTTCCCATGGAAAGGCAGGTTTCTTTGATGATGGAACTTGAGTTTCTTAATCCATGACTTCTCCACAGAAGGTTTTATTTGGGACTTGCTATTATCTGAAGTTTATTCTGGTGGATCTTTCAAAATAACCTCAGACAGTTTGTTTCCATAATAAACTCAGTTGTAGCTTAACTCCATTTTTATTTCTGGCCCTGAGGTCTTTGTCCCATTTAGTGAAGAATTTGAGGAAGGAATTACTTTTCCGAATGGAGCCAAAGCATAGCAACTCTCTTTCCCACTGTCCTTGCAATTGTTAAAATACATCCCCAAATAAATGCTTTCCTTATTGCTAATCTGATCATTAAGGGTAAACACTCAGTATATAGAGGGATACAGCCTAAGTGTAATAAGGACAGGGAGAACAGGCTTTGTTTTATTTTGTTGATGAATTTAATAGCTAAATTAGTAAAATATAAAGTTGAGGCAAGTTAAGAGGACACAAAAAGTTATGTATTCTTTGTTTAGAGAGATAGACATATGAAAGAAAGAGAGAGAAGAGAGACTGTGACATACAGGGTAGTCTGGAAAGATCATCCAAGATATACAGCTTCTTGGCTTTTGTATGATGAGAAAGGAAGGAAAAATGGAAATAATGACATCTGTAGATAAAAAGTAAAATTTGTGAATCAAATTTAAGAAAGATTTATGAGCCACATAAAGGGAGAAATCCCATACTGGATATTTGTGATTTTTTTTCTGAAAATTAAGAAAATATGTATGAAGAAGTTGAGACAGTATAAATTTAAGAATTAAAAAAGGAATGATTGGTTTTAAATTGTAACTCAAAGAAGCAGAAAAAAATGAATTTAATAGAAGCTAGGAATAGTGTTTCATGAGGCTCCTTTTCTTCCCCATGGATATTACAGAGGCAGGGGCTCTGACTTGCCAAAGATTTAAGTTTCAAAAGGCATTGTGTAGCCTTTCTAAGGTAGGCCAGAGAATAATTGGGATGGAGTGAGGTGTAGAGCGGGATAAACCTGGTTAGGGCAAAAAGGGAACAGGGGCCACAGAAGGCCATTCAAAACAAAGAGGGAAAAGCCTTCAATGTAAGTCAGAAATTGTATTGAATCTTATAAGAGTTTTTTCCCCCAGTTCTGCTACTGTCAAAGCCAGATTATAAAATGCAAAGATAGAACATGAGGCAGTTTTGGAAAATAAATAGACACCCAGGATGCTGGGGGGAGTAGACTAAAATGTACGCGCACACACATACACACACACACATCATTAACCTAAACCCAACAGCAATTCAAGCCAAAAATGAAGTTCCATAAGCAGTGCAATCACTGGTGTGAGTGGGCACTGAAATAGTACCCCTAACCTTGATTCACAGAAGGTGAACCTAGTACTAACAAGCAGGCTACATTTTTGTGACTAGTTCCTGTAAGAATTTAAAAGCCTTGGAGAAAATATATTCTAGGATTTTTTTTTTCAGAATTCCGGAAAAAGAAAAGTTATACTGAGTACTCAAAGCAAAGGGAGTTTGGCAGAATCTCTTTTCTCCTGTCTTTTCTGTTGTCAAGTACATCGTCAAGAATTCAAGAAGTCTTGAGTGTTTTTTGGATGGAACATGAGGCAAACTTCTCTGACCTCATAATGTTGCTGAAAATGATGAAAAGAGTGAGTCTTTTTATTTTCAGTAGCAACAATTGGGTAGAGGGAATAGAAATTGTGCTGCTTGTAAAATATACAATGGGGTAAAAATAGGTTTACATTTGTTTGTATGGAAAACAATATAATAATAAATGATAATATAAGAATAAACTATGTTTCATGTACTCATAACTGTAAACCTATTTTGCCCCACACTATACAGATAGGAGAACAAAAGGCTAATGTCCCAATCCTTTATTAATATCTAGTTGATCTCCCTATACCAAGAAACTCTTTCCAGATTTTAATCTGATTATTTAACCCCTTCATAGTGCCACATTCTTTATAATTTATCCCAAATAATATGTGCATTTTCCTGTCAATGCTTAAAATGCAAATATATGCAACCCTGAACAAATCAAAAGTAACATAAAGTAAATGACTTTTATTCATTATGATGCTGTCATCTCTAGCTGAATAAAGAACTTTTTTTAGCCATCTAAATTTTAAATGACAATGTGCCCTAGATCAAAATCATAATGCCATTTATCCTGTTATCTGATGCCTCTAAGAGGTTGAAGGGATTAATAAATACAGTTGTCCTAATGTTTCAGAGAAATTTTTCACTCTTTTTGACAGTTATTAAATACATTAATTTTCTGATGGTAATTTCAATATAATGACCATATGAAAAATATAAGTCTTATTTTTCCATCAGAACAGAAGAAACTGGGAAGTATCTTGAGAGCCATAAATCAGAATATGAAGGAGCCTTACGATGTTATTTAAGGAGTGGGGTGGAATTATGTGTGTCAGAAGTGAATTAAGTAAGAAATATAATGTAATTACAGTTAAAGGGACTTTTTCATGCAATAACACCCTAACCTATATAAAGAGATATGGTAGCTTTACCAGAATGTTAAGTAAGCAAGAAACACATAGGTACAAGACAAGGTCTTGAATTCTTGGTTGATTCTATCAAAATAAACAGAAATTTTGTAGGGGGAAAGGTTTATTAAAGCTAATAACTTGAAAAATCAAATAACTTGAGAGTAAACATTGGCTCTTGGTAAGAGACACTGAGAAAAAGGATTTAAATTTATTTCCCTGAGGTGAGGCTAGTTGGCTCAGCATTATTTCATGGCTCTATGCAGTACCCCCCTAACCTTAGCAAGGTCTCTTGCAAATGCTTGCTATTGGCCCCAAGGGAACTAGCCCAAAAATCATGAAAATGGCCTACATCTACCTATTACAATGGAAAAACAATCTAAAATGCATTCCTTCACCATAAATGACAATGATAGCACATTATTAGTAATGAAACACCACTTTTATTCAGAAACATCAATTGTAGGATATGGATGGTTTTAACATCATTGCTAGAAATCTCCAAACAAGCCCCAGAGAACAGTGGAAACCAAGGGGGCCAGAGCATGTTTTTAGAAGGTTGGCTGGTAGTATGATCCCTATCACGACTTTTGAGGTAAATACTTTTCTTTCAGACACACCTAGACTGTCATATTCGTACCCTGCTTCTTTGGCAATTCATGCCATTTTGCTTAATTACTTAAAAATAATTTTAATGTTACCAAAGTAATATATGTATGTAGTTTACACATAAAATTTAAATAGAAAAGTAAGCCCTTTATTCATATTTCTATACCCCCTAGTCCCATTTGAAACTTACAGCTATTTCTTCTAGTATAGACCTTCATACTTCTAAGTGATATACTTATGTTACACTCTTTTTAAATATATATTTATTGATTTTTCTTACAGAGAGGATAGGAGAGGGATAAAGAGTTAGAAACATCAATCAGCTACCTCTTGCACACCTCCTACTGGGGATGTGCCAGCAACCAAGATACATGCCCTTGACTGAAACTGAACCTGGGATCCTTGAGTCCGCAGGCCGATGCTCTATCCACTGAACCAAACCAGTTAGGGCTACACTTTCTTGACTTATCAATAACACATTGTCTATTAACTCCTTGTAATGGAAGATGAGAGGTGTAAGCTCTCTACCTTCTCTCACACATAATTTTATTATTATTTATAATATTATGCCTATGTAAATAATATTCACTTTTGAACTAAGTGGTCTACTGCCATGGTTTTATTTCTTAAATTTTTTTTGTTTGCTTTCATTTGCCTTGTTTTCTATTGATCTAACATTAGCTTTCCCTCCAGCTATCCCTCCAGAATTGTTCCATGCCCAGGAATATTTTTTTTTTTACAATTATTCAAATAGTTAGAAAAAAGTTGTAAAAACTCCATCAGTTCCATTTTCCCTTGTAAGCCTCTTTCCCACCACTTTGTATCCTCCGGTTTCAATCCAGAATGGCTGTTTCAGCTTCCTAGGCATGAAGTACAAGTCTTGTCCTATAGCCTCCTTTCATCATTCTGTGTTGGATTCTACATCCTATTATCTTTCTAGGGTTACACCCTTATTATGATGAAACATATGCAACCTACAAAAAATAGATGGAAGATAAAATTTTCTCTTCTTACAACCAGTTTTTTTTTCTTTTTTCTTTTTTAAAATATATTTTATTGATTTTTTACAGAGGGAAAGGGAGAGGGACAGAACGTTAGAAACATCGATGAGAGAGAGACATCGATCAGTTGCCTTCTGCACGTCCCCTACTGGAGATGTGCTCGCAACCAAGGTACATGCCCTTGATCGGAATCGAACCTGGGACCTTTCAGTCCGCAGGCCAATGCTCTATCCCCTGAGCCAAACCAGTTTTGGCACAACCAGTTTTTTTCTTAAGGGTTACTAACAAGTTGGAGAGTTGCCTTGCAATTCTTGAGAACAGTGACACATGATAAACGTGATTAGAAACTGTATAAATGTGAGATGTATGTTTGAGGTTTACTGACTGCTATGTTTTCTTGAATGGTGATCAGGCGGAAGCTAGTTGCTTCATGGGAACACTCCAAATATCAGAATTCTTTTTCTCTAAGCACCCCAGTTTCCCCAAGAATAGTTATCCACTTCATTAGCCTGAGCAGAATATTAATGGTTGTGTAAAAAAACAGGGTGTAGGAAAGGAGTGAGGATCATATTGCTCCATATGAAAATTTCACTTCATCTTTTTGTTTTCAGCTCATTTCTTGAGTCTGGAGACACCCACTTTAATTTTTCCAGAGACTAAACTTCTTGTCTCTTATTGGAGGAGACGTAGTTACCACCTGCATAGATCAGAAGAAAACTGGTAAGTCTGAAGAGTATATTATCTTCCTTTTTTATGTTTTTAATTTTTTTTAATTTTTGTTGTTGAAAGTATTACTTATTCTCCCTTTTTGTCTTCACTGACCCCTTCTAGCCCACCCCACCTCCTACCCCATGTCTTCATCACACTATTGTCTGTATCCATGGGTTATTCATATACATGCTTACAAGTTCTTTGGTTGATCTCTTTATACCCACCTACTATATTATCTTTCAACAAACGATTGTGGTATTTTTTTCACTTACTTTTTATTTTTCAATTACAGTCTACATTCAAAACAAACATTGTTTTAATCCCATGCTACTTCCCTGCTTTCTGCAGTACTTGGTACTTCTAAGCACTGAGCCTTAAGATCTGTCTGGCTATGAGGGTCACTTCTCATTGCTCTTCCCCCTTTGCAGACACTTAAGTTATAAATTCCTTTACTCTGCAGAATCTATTTACACTTTTATTTTTAGTTTTATTTTCTAAAAAATCTATTGAAATATCTTGTCTGCTGTTTCCTCTCCTGTTTTCTTAGCCTCTGTTGGTTAATACCTTTTATTATTTCTAAACTTGACATTTTGACAAGGTTTGCAAGGTAAAATAAGATAAACTCAAGCGATTTATTTGCTATATTTAGCTAGATGTTTGTTTCCATGTGGACCTTTGACAAATAGTCAGATATTTGTCCAGCAAAATGGGTTAATTTGAGACAACAGACTTCTGACATCCAGAAATATAAGATAGTGAATTTGTGTTATTTTTAAGGCATTAATTTAGTGGTAACTGGTTGCAGCAGCCATATGAAACTAATATAGAAGACATATGCTAAAACTTCACTTATTCTTTTTTTTTAAATAAAAGAATGTGGTTATTTTCAATGATGGCTCTAAATTGTGGATACTTGGTAAGCAAACAGATGGTTGTCCATTGACAGAACACAGCACATCATATTGTTGATTTTTCTCCAACATAGTTTTAGTACTCAGTATATGATATTCTATTACATCACACTATACATCACTGATAAATAGAACTAATCTAGAATCTAGGTCCTAGATAATAGATGTTGGGGAGAAAAAATCTTTCTTTGCTCCTGGTGTTTCCTTCCATGAGTAAGAATTGCCACCATGCTAACAATTCTGTCCTCTCTCCTTCCATCACTCATTTCTCCCCAGAAGAGAAGTGTTTAATATTATTTGTGAGTTTGAAAGAAAAAGCCAAACATATGAACTTGACTCCTTCTGTTTCACCCTCATTGCCCAGAACTGGCCTGGTCACAGAGCACACATAGTTTCCATTGTTCTTAGCCATGCAGGTAATTTTATGAAACAGTTCCAATTGAAATCTGGGGTACCTGTGCCTGGTGGGTATATCTGTCCACATGCCTGCAGGTATAAGTCCATTCTCCAAAGTGGCCTTTTCTATAATGAAGGTAATACTTTAATTTTGCTTTTGTCAGAGGTTGAAAAATATTATGGATAAGTGCATAGGTGTTGGCCTCAAACAGCTGAGATTCAAATTTCTACTCTGTTATCTGCTCAGCCAGAATTGTAAAGATCCAATATTACCCTTTGGAACAAAATGGAGGGACCTCAAGAGTATTATACTAAGTGAAATAAGCTAATCAGAGAAAGACAAATACCATATGATCTCATTTGTATGGGAAATCTAATAAAATAAACTTAGAAGCAAAACAAAAAAATTCATAGAAGTATAGAAACCTCACTTCATTCATGCAATATGTTTATTGATCATTAACTAGTGCAAATCACTATGCAGATAGTATGTGGTTTACAAGGATGAAACACAAAGATCTTGATCTTTAGAAATGCACTGTCTACTAGAGTAGATGAGATATTGCATTATTTTATGTGTGCTACAAATTGGTGAGGAGAAAGAGAAAAAATAAGGTTATTTATTTATCCAGATACTCAAATTTAGCAGAGGTAAGGTGCCTACAAGACAGAACAGGAGAAAAGTAACATTATTCTGTTAACCCTTGAGTCCCTAATGTGTTAGGGCAGTATTCCTGGGTGCAAGAAATATGATTTTGTGCTTCAGTGTATCCCTTTTCTATATGTGGATTCTATCACTATTCAGAAAAAATTAAATGACCTTTGCACTTAATAAACAGCAGCATCATGAGGCTACATGCCATCTAGTGTGAAAAAGAAGAGCCACTAAGTACCCAAGTGCCCTTAAGAAGTATTTCTTCCCTGAGCCCTGCTTTGATACAGATAGCTCATTTCCCCCTGTGTATTTTATGTAGGCAAATTTAATCAGTTTACACAGAAGGTAGGAATTGGTAAGAGAAATATGTATGCCTACACAGAAACACACACATGGACATGTGAATTTACATACTTACAAACAAATGTTGATAAGGTGATTAATGTTTTTCCTTAAGCAAACGGATGCAAGGCATCTTTTAGGATAACTCTGAATTTCAAAGTATCAGGGAGGATAAATTAATAATATAGAAAAGAAAATGTCTTGATTAGGAAAAAATATAGTGATAGAAATTGCAAATATTGGGTCATCTTTATAATTTTTCTTTTTGTCTCTTCTGGGCTTGCAACAATGGATGAATATAGTGACAGGGAAAACCTAAAGAACTATAAAGACCTGGAAAATCTAGAATAAGAGAAATTGGGATTGGATTAAATAGTGGTAAATGGCTGAGTTTAGTGATATGACCAAAATCATTAAATTCAAGTCAACTGTTGTAAATATATTCATGTGTAGGGACACATATATTCTAATTCATGTTTTGGATTTCTTCAGATATATTCCAGAGGAAAAGGAGGTGGGGTAAGTGGATGTTGGCAAAGGGAATGGGGAGAAATAGATATGCAGAGATGCTTGGGGCAATGGATGCATGATGCAGTGTGCAGCTATTTTGTTGTATACATGAAACCTGTATAGTTTTGTAAACCAGTGTCATCCCAGTAAATTCAAATAAAAATTCAACAATGATCTATTTGGCACCTACTGTATGCTCAGTAGGTTCCATGAGAATACAAAGATGAATGAAACCCAGTTCTTGCCATTAAGTACTTTTCAATATAGTGTTAGGGTGTAAATCCCATCTAACTCTAAAGAAAAGCCAGATATAGAGATTATTAGATTGAAGTGCAGAGCTATATTATTCAAAGGAGAGATCAGAAGATTCATGGTAGGGAGATGGAGGAAAAGAGAAAAGTCTCAGTGAAAAACGAAGTATTCAAATGGAGCCAGAAAGATGAGTATAAGTTTAGTAAGGAAAAGGGACTGAGGGGCACCATGAAGAGCATAGCACTGGCAAAGAGTGGACTTTTTTGGAAATAAACATTTATTTGGTCTTTCATTCATTATCTGGGTCTCTGTTTTATAAAATTGGTTCTACTCTGATTGAGTTACCATGGAAGAGAGAAGTACAGTTGACTCTTGAACAATATAGAGTAGGGGTACTGACAATAAAAAATCCACATCTAACTTTTGATTCCACTAAGACATAGTGGCCCCTCAGTATCCATGGAGGATTAATTCTAGGAACCCTGGTAGGTGACAAAATCCATGGATGCTCAAGTCTTTTACATAAAATGACATAGAACAAGGCATTCAGTCTGTTCTCCACATATGCAGATGAGGAGCCCAGGAATACAAAGGACTGACTGTATATTTATTGAAAAAAAACACAACACATATAAGATATATGCATAACCTGTGGATACAGACAATGGGATGGTGAGGGCCTGGGTGGGGGATGGAAGAGGGAAGTATGAGGTTAATTGCGGGGAGAGGAGGACCTATGTAATACTTTCAACAATAAAGATTAAAAAAATAAAAAATGATCTGGTGCAGTTCAAATCCATGTTGTTCAGGGGTCAATTGTATTTTACTTAAGCACATCTCTAGTTTTCATAGCAGACATGACAGTTCTTTATCTTTCCCATATGGTTAAGACACAATCTTCTGAACTGAAGAGAGCAAATAAATGAATTAGAAGAGTACACTGAAATAATTCTAAATGTTGTAATGGCATCATTACTGCTTCTCTAGTTAATAATATCCTGCTTTCTTGGTGACTGTGAGCAATGCTCATTTATGTAAGAAAGGAATTGTCTATACTGTAACCAGCACTTTGGTGGCACAGCAATGAAGTAAGACTGTTTACTTGCCTTCAGAGATCTCAGAGTCTTTTGGGGACTATTATGGTGTTACTTACATACAGAATTCAGGCCATTTAACCTTTTGTTATTCTCATTTTCCTACTCTCTGAAAATGGAGCTTGGAATGACTTTCCTACATGGGTAGTATGTGATGAGACTGAAATTACTGTATGTGAAAGAACAGTTAAAACTATGAAGGACATTGTAAATGTTCAGTGATATAATCATGTGAATATGCCTATTATCCCCTACTCTTAGTTCTTCCTAATTGCATAAAGGAGTTTCCAAATTGAACCAGGGTAAGTGCTTATCCTGTTATCTGCTGCAATGATGAGTCAGATGAATGCCCTGACTCCAACACATTTGACTGTCTCTCTTGCACTGTAACTAGAATAAGCATATTTCTACTTGATTTACCCATTGGGAAAATGAGTTCTTAGCTGGGAGTACTCAGGTGTCTGAACATTTGGTATGGATTCTTTCTGCTGGGGCCCTAGAGCCATCTGTGTTTCACCAGACTGGAGCTGTTTCCCAAAGTGAACATTGTTAAGCTCTACAGCTGAGGTATTTTCTTCCAAGTGGGATATGCAGCTCAAAACTGAAAGCTTTCACAAATTTCTATGTGGATAACTTTTACTGAAAATATTGCCATTAATGCAAATGCATTCACCTAAGAATGATGGAACAAAAGGCAGCTTATAGCTTGCTGCCTTTCAAAGAAGGGGGAATGAGCTTTTGAAATTGATTGCTTGGGTGAACACAATTTGTACTAAGTTTGCCTCTCAATTGGACTTGTGACAGCTTTTAGCTATGTTGAAACAGCAGAGAAATTTCTCTTTTGTCCCTTGAAGGGAAAGTGGCTAAATCGATTTGTGTTATTTGTCTGGAAAACTGTCTTGCTATCTGGGAAACTGTCTCTCTGCATGCATAGAAAGGCCTCTTTTATAAAAACAAGACCCTGAGCCATGGCTACCTTCTACAATTACAAAGTGAATAACATTTATCAGCAATAAAAATGTATAGTTTCTCATAGGAAATGTTCTGGCTGAATTGCAGCTATTTATCATTATTTCTAAATAAAAAGCTCTGAATGAGTTGTGACAACAGCTAGACAGGTGCTATTTAAACAAACAAACAAACAAACAAACAAAACATTGGAATGATTGTGATTATATTTTTCAAAGAAGTGTCATCTCGGATAATTAGAATAACAGTCATGAGAAGCCTGCACCTGAGAAAGTTGAGCTTGAGTGACGGCTAGAGAGAGGGCACTGCTTAAAGTATGCTGCCCCAGGATTATATGGGAGATGGAAGGAACACAAAGGTTGGATGGGCCCCTGGTAATTTGCCTATTTTTATCTGGCACCTAATGAGAAAACTGGGAGAACTCTATACGATGAGAGCATAGTATTTGAAGAAATGATACCTAGCCCAAATATGAGAACTTCTCTGAAGAGAGAAACCATGTCACAGAGTATACTTTGATTTTTTAAATCTATAAAATGGGTAATGTAATGTTATCTTTCTAATTACCTCTATAGCTTCTTTATGAACTAAGCAAAATGATGCATACAAAATAGTTATTAGAATGCCTGCCTGATACAAAGTAAGGACCTTATAAAGATATTTATTTAAAAAGTGTATGAAGAAATTGGAAAACTCCAATTGGGTGTGCATTCTCCTTTAGGAGAAAACAGAGTCTGCTTCTGGGTGAAACTCTGAGTGCCTTAAACTTTTTATGCAACAGTTAAACTGATGGCTGAGCAAGTCCTGAGCATTGGTTCTATCAGGGAAAGAATACAAAGATTCAAAAGATTCATCTTTTACTTCCCACAGTGATTCTTTCACATTTTTTTCAATTTTTAATTAATGTATTATTTTTTAAAAATGTGCTTTCATAGTTGTTTGTTTTTGCTTTTTTTTTTTAGAGAGAGAGAGAGAGAAAGGGAGAGGTATAGAGAGATAGAAACATCTATTAGAGAGAAACATCATCCATGGTTACCTTCCAGATACCCTCTACTGAGGATGGAGCCCACAACCCAGTCTTGGTTCATGGAACCATACTTAATCACTGAGACGCACCCTTTTTATCCGCAAATTTATTTGACAATTGAGCTTCTATACTGCTCTCTCCTATCTTAAGCATAGATAAGCATGCTGTTAGACTGTTATTTTCAGAGTGAGATTCTCTTTATTATTGAGAGTAATAATAAAAATAATAGGTACAAATTATTTACTCAGACTTGCAGAAGAACTTTTATATGCTTTACCTCATTTAATATTTAATAATCTTTATGATGTAGGTATAATTATCCTCATTTGAAAGATGAGGAACTGAAGCACTATGGGGTTAAATAACTTTTGTAAGCTCTATGGTCAGAGGAATGTGAATACATTTCAGAAAATATTCATAATTACTAAATATTTCTAAATAGAATATTGAAGGAAAGGAAAAATGCAAATATGATTGCTTTTCAGGCTGAGTAAAGCCTGAGGAGTGAATTACTAATCTCTTTTAAGTTTATGAAGGAAGATTGTAAGAGAAATAGAGCCTAGTTGTCCTTGATCAGGAATACTAGCAAGAAGAAATAGCTAATGTGGGTAAAAAGACATAAAGAATATTCCATATTTTGTGCTTAAATCTCTGGAATAAATGACCCATGAATGATGGCCAATTGCAAAGTCAGCCATGGGGATTAGTTGATTTGCTCAAATGCTTGCTCATTTACAAGGGTCAAGTCTTCCCTACTTAACCTTTTAAAACACCAAGCTAAAGAAACATTTCTGGTTCCAAATTTAATTTATTTTTAATCCAGTGCTTTAGATAGATACATTTTATTATACTGTTTTCATGTTTTAAATGCATTAACTTGGTAATGTGAATTAAATTTTTATCTCATGTGAAAAACATTCTTTTTGATTTTTTCAATAAGTTTTTCTCATCTAAAATGCTAAAGTGGTATTGACTTTGAAATACCAATTAATATTATTCCTGAGAACAGTATTTAAAACTCAGGGTTAAGAATCTGGCCTACATATTCTTTGAGTACACATTTAGATTATCGTTAGCCTTTGGAAAAAAGAGGCTGATAAATGATAAAAATATGACTAGGAAGGATAAACAAGTTTGATCTGTAATCTCAGAATAGGTTATGTGTATATGGAAGGATATATATGTTAAGTACCCAGATTTAAAATCTCTTTAGAATGTATGACTTGAAAGTTGCATAGTGAAGGGGAATCCATAATACCTTTCTCAGGTACAGTGAGGCTACACATCAAACAATCTCCAAGGAAATCAGTTATTTTTTCTCCCAGTTCAATTATTAATATAATAACATACAAAGTTATTTATTGATCTTATTTATTAGGTGCTTAATAAATCAATTAACAATGAAATCCATACATTATCCATCTTTCTATCAGAAACCAGAGATCACTTGCAGGGCCATGTCTATATTAGCTCTCTGAAGTACTTGGAAAAATAGAAATAAGTCTATATATTGCAGAGGATTGGATTATAACTTTAGATCCATTTTTAAAATGTTTTCACTTGAAACAAATTTGAAATTGATTCAAGGGAATGTATATGGATAACATATTTTTCAAGTGAAATATGAGCAAAATATGTATTTAATTTGAAATACTGCCATATTATGCTCATGGTTTCTGGGCTTCTCTGTTTTTTTTGTTGTTTGTTTGTTTTTGTTTGTTTGTTTTTACCTAGATACTTTCATGAAGTTTCAACCTTTGCACCTGTATCAGATGATATTGTAGTAGTTTCCCCATGCAATATCTTTGGATGATTTACCAACACTTGTATTAGCCTCAGAGATCTCCTTCATGGACTTATTCTCAGCTCTGGTGTTTGACTGGACAAACCTAAACTCAAGTCTTTCCTACTTAAACTGGTTGTTGATGTCTATTCTTTTTATTCCAAATAAGGAACTTTAAAGTTCCTGGTACTTGAACCTGACCTGAACAAATATTGCTTTGGCCACTGATTGTTCCAGGTGGGGTCCTATAGACTAATATTTGTTATCTTTTTGGGTTCACTAACTCCTTAAAATATTATGAAACCTATAGACCATTGCTGCAGAAAAATTTTCATAACAATCCTATTATATTTACAGATATCCCAAAATCTCATCTATGATTCCCAGTTTAAGAATCACTGTTTAAGACTCATAGGTGTAGAGAATAGACTGTTTCCAGTGAAAAGGAGGGTTGGGTGGCTAGGTGAAAAAGGTGAAGGGGTTAATAAGTACAGGTTGAATAGCTAAGATCTGGAAATAGCCCTAGTGCCCATCAGTAAATGAATAGATAAAGAGGATGTACATTTATACCACAGAATATTATGCAGCTATAAAAAAGAAGGATCTCTTACCTTTTGAGATAGCATGGAGGGGCCTGGAGAGTATTAGTCTAAGCCAGTAGTAGGCAAACTCATTAGTCAACAGAGCAGCAAACTGCGGCTCTTGAGCTGCATGTGGCTCATGAGCCGCAGTTTGCCAACCACTGGTTAAACAAAATAAGCCAGTCAGAGAAAGACAAGTATCACATGATCTCTTGTGATCTAATGTGGAATCTAATGAACAAAATAAACTAATGAACAAAATAGATACAGATACATAGAAGCATGAAACAGACTGAGGTACGTATCTCAGAGGGAAGTCAAGGGTGGGTAGTGGGTGGGGATAGATTAACCAGGGAAGTTATTAGTATATGCATATATGCATAGCCCATGGACACAGGAAATATTGTGTGAAGACCTGGAGCAGGGGCCTATCGGGTGGAGGGGTCAATGGGGGAAAAAGGGGGGGATTTGCAACAATAAAGATTTAATAAAAGAAGTACAGATTGGTATTTAGAAAACAGTCACAAGATGTAAAGTACAGCATATGGAATATAGTCAGTAATATTGTAATAACTATATATGATGCCAGGTGGGTACTGGAAATATTGGGGAAATATCTTGTAAAGTATATGATTGCCTAACCACTACACTGTACACCTGAAACCAATAAAAATAGTATTTCAATAACGTAAACTGTTATTGAAAAATAAAAATTAAAAAAGATTCACTATTTAAAATGTTCATTGGAGCTTGATGATACTCGGGAGCTAGATCTAAAGGTTAAAGGAAAACAATCAATTCCAAAAGTTTTTTTCTGGAAAAGGTAATTTCCACTCTAAGCAAATTTGTATAATTTATTCCCTAGTTTGACATTGTCCAGAGACTCAAATTGCATTGAATTTGGCATGATGTTAAAATTTAATATAAAACTGTAAGTGGATACTAATATAGCAGTTTTATTTGTATTGCTGAGATTAAGGTCAAAGTACATTTTGGAATTGTTCATCTTCTAGGTTGGCTGGAATATTAAAGTGCATTTTGTCCAACAGCATTTCTTATTCTTGAATACACTATGTCGATCAGTTTTCTTGTTGTTTCAGAGTTAGCCATCATGGTTTTAATGTGTGAGGAAGAAACACTTATTTTTTAATCAATTTTTTAAGAATTATACTTTTCCTTTATGTAAAATAACTTTAGATTATTGTTACCCCAGGTCTTTTTCTCAAATTTATAAATATTAAGGCAAATGGATTCATGCAGCAAAAGAATATATAACATAGTCATTTTTTTCTAATCCGTTTCTATCTAGATTTTAAGGTTTGGCTTTTGTAGCTATTGACATAGCATCATTCTTTTTTTATAAGTTTTTGAATGAGAAATAAAAGATCATTGTTAGAGCATATAAAGAAAAATTGAGTCACTTATTTATAAAATGCTTTTCTCTCTGTGACAACCAGTGTTCACTACCTAAATTAATAGCATATTTTAAAAATCAGCCCCTATATTCTGGATATTCTAACTCAACAACTTGGATATAAAAGTAGTGAAGAAAACGTATTTCTGAATATCAGTTCCAGGAATTTTAGTTATACCTTCTGTTTTCATCAAATTCCTAGATTCCAAATGTCTTTCATAATTTTTTCCTCTCTATTCTTTCATGTGGAAATGTGTAGAAATCCTCACTTTAAGTGTGAGAAATGATTGAAAAGCAATGAGACCAACTTCATCAGTAGTATATATGCTAATGAACATTGACCTTCAAAGTAGTCAACTTGGGATTCTGCACAATTATCCCACTGTTGTCATTGCTTAAGATAGTTTCAAATTTGTTTCAGAATTGGTATATGAGCCACATATGAATGCTGTTCTACTGGCCAATGGGGCTGATATTTGGTTATCAACCTTGTTTTCCATTGGAATTACCTACGAAGCTTTAAAAAATGGTGTCCAGGCCTGTCTCTAGAAATTCTGATGAATTGGTGTGGAGTGTAACCTGGGTTAGGGTTTTATTCATTTCTCCAGTTGGTTCTAACATGAAGTCAAGGTTGAGAACCACTGGGCTAAAGGTTTAACACAGTTCTGAAGGTTCCTTATAGCTTATCTGCCACCTAAGAATTCTTTGAAACCAAATTTCACAGCTTAAAGCCATTCAAAGTGAAGTAATATGCTAAGTGAAATAAGCCAAACTGAGAAAGACAAATATCACATAATCTCACTTATTTGTGGAATCTAAAGAACAAAATGAGTTGACCAACAAAATAAGACCCAAAGCAGGGAGGCATGGAATAAACTGATATACCTTGATATGAGGTTAGGGGAATGAGAAGAGGTAAACCAAAGAACTTATATACATATATACATAGCCAATAGATATGGGAAATTGGGTAGTGACGACCTGGGGGTGGGTAGAGGAGGGGAGGAACGGGTAAAGGCACAAAATGGGAGATATCTGTGATATTATCAACAATAAAAATACATTTAAAAATGAAAACAAATGAAGTAATAGAGTAGATCTCAGGTAATCTACCTAGGCTCTCTAATTTATTATGACTTCTCCCACACTGTGTTCTATAAACTCACTTTCCAAAAAGTCATTGAACTATCTTTAATAAAAGAAAGCTAAAAAATAAAACTTTACAAATAGGACAGTCTTATTAATTTGACTTTCATCTGACTAGATTTAGATTTATATTAAATTTGTTGAAGAAGATTGTTTTTGTTCTGGACTATCTACAGATATAAAAGCTTAAGCGACCGTCCAACCATTCGGCTGTCCAACTGGTAGCTATGACACACATTGACCACCAGGAGGTAGATGCTCAACACAGAAGCTGCTGAGCTGCAGTGAGTTGGCAGCTGTGGTTCTGGAGTGACGGACCTAGAACCAGAGAGGAAGAAGCCCAATTCCAGGGTGCATCACCTGAGAACCACCCTTTCGAAATCCAGGACCCCTCAAGGGATGTCAGAGAGCTTGTTTCTGCCCAATCCCCTCAGGCCAGGCCTGTGTACCAGGTCTGTAGTTTTAAATAAACAGGTGCTGAATTAATGTATTTTTACCAGATAACAACAATAAAGTGTTTTTTTTTTTGTTTGTTTGTTTTCAGCAGAGGAAGAGCAACAGTGAAAATGCTTTTTTTATACCATGGTCTTAACATATGTGGATTTGAAATTTTGTTCTGGCTTCATGGTACATGCTCTTTCTACAAACAATTTCTGTAAAATGTTGATTTCTTATTAAATGTGTCTTACAAGATTATATACTATCTAACACACCCAAAGTTCCAAATTATTTTACAGAAATTCTTTTTTTTTAATATATTTTATTGATTTTTTACAGAGAAAAAGGGAGAGAGATAGAGAGTTAGAAACATCAATGAGAGAGAAACATTGAGCAGCTGCCACTTGCACAACTCCCACTGGGGATGTGCCCGCAACCAAGGTACATGCCCTTGACCGAATTGAACCTGGGACCCTTCAGTCCACAGGCTGATGCTCTATCCACTGAGACAAACCGGTTTTGGCATTTTACAGAAATTCTTGATGCGGTAGAAACATTTTTAGGTTTCCCTCAAATTAATTTGGTGGGATTTTTACCACATGGGTAAACATATTCCTTTAATAAATACTTTTGATGGAATTAGATTGAGGAGCAGAACTCATTCACTTAGTGATAATAAAACAAAAGTACAGTAAACTTACAGATAAGATGGATGATAAAAATGTAGTTTCCTCAAAAAACTAAAAATGGAACTCCCATTTGACCCAGCAATCCCACTCTTAAGAATATATCCTAAGAAACTAGAAACACCAATCAGAACGGATTTATGCACCCCTATGTTCATAGCAGCACAGTTTACAATAGCTACAATTTGGAAACAGCCTAGGTTCCCATCGGCAGATGAGTGAATCAGAAAACTATGGTACATATACATAATGGAATTCTACGCTGCCATTAAAAAGAAGGAATTCTTAACCATTTGCAGCAACCTGGATGGAACTGGAGAGCCTTGTGCTGGGTGAAATAAGCCAGTCAATAGAGGAGAGACACCGCATGATCTCACTCATTTGTGGATAATGGGGAACATTATAAACTGATGAACAAAAGGATAGATACAGAGGCAGTAAAGTATCAAACAGACTGTCAAATTACAGCAGGAATGTTAGGGGGAGGTGGGGTAGATAAGAGATCAACCAAAGGATTTGTATGCATGCATATAAGCATAACCAATGAACACAAGTCACTGGGAGGGTGAGGTAAGCCTGGGAGGAGAGGGGGGCAATGGGAAGATATGTATACATGTAACATAATAAAAAAAATGTAGTTATGGAAAGAACAAGGGGAAAGTTGAAATTATGGCCTATATGTTTTCCATGGGAAGAGACATTTTTAAGTTACAATGAAATAGACAAAACTTATCACTGTGGGAAAGCTGTTAATGGTGAACCAAAAAGTCTTCAAGTCCACTGGTGAGGCTGGTACATTTATGCTCTTGATGATGATGCTGATTTTGTCCTCTATATGAATGCAAATTGGAATTTTAAAGGGATTTTATTGAATTTCACTATAGCTGTTAAGAATTATATATGAGAAATTGGTACAATCCCAATTAATAAGTAAAGTTGGAGGGAATCTGAAACTGTTGGAATATAGGCATCTTCCAATTTTTGGAAAACCTAGCCCTTCAAAAACTCCATATAATTACATTATCCATGTAAGATTTCAGAAATGACTGTCATATGAGATATAAAACACTTCTGATTTACTAGGACAGTAAAGAACATTAAAAAATTACATATTTTTATGCACGTACCACTCCACAGGCCAATGACATGTCCCCTTTCATTCTTTAAAAATAACATAAATGCTCTAACCGGTTTGGCTCAGTGGACAGAGCATCGGCCTGCAGACTCAAGGGTCCCAGGTTTGATTCCGGTCAAGGGCATGTACCTTGGTTGTGGGCATATACACAGTAGGGAGTGTGCAAAAGGCAGCTACTCGATGTTTCTTTCTCATCAATGTTTCTTACTCTCTATCCCTCTCCCTTCCTCTTTGTAAAAAAAAATCAATAAAATATATTTTTCAAAATAAATAAATAAAAATATCATAATAACAATTTTGATTAGCTTACTCAGAATCCAGGCATTGTGCTGTATATATTAGACTGAAGTATAAAAGTGCAGTATTGGATCACTGTTTGTCTACATAAACAGCAATAAAAAAATGAGTCAATCTAATTCATTGTTTTAGTTTATCTTTAAAATCACATGATGAGGTAGTAGTATTAGCCTCTTATCATAGATGAGGAAGCTGAGATTCAGAGAATTACTTTATCTCAAGTCCAGAACAAGATAATGGCAGAGGAATGATTCAAACCCAAAATGGCCTAACTCCAGAGTGAGTGATTTTCTAGTATGGTACTGTGCCTGACATTTTTCAAGTCATTTAAATTATGTAAGCATAAGGCACACCTATGATAAGGATTCAACTTTTAATTGTGTGAGAATAGAGCAGTATTTAAGGATGTGTTAATTTAGTTATACTGAATTGAAAGTTACAAATTAAAAAGGAATGACAAAATATGAAAATATGAATGCCAAAGAGAAATATGAAATTTTCACTAGCTGGCATAGATCTAAATGTTAACTTTGGTGGTTGCTAAAAATTATCAAGTATTTAGCCATATAGGTTTGAAAGCATCCACTAATTTACTATGTGACTTTGAGCAATTAATTTTTTACTCTGAGCCTCAGCTTGGTCATATATAAAGGTTTGGCTTAACTCATCTTTAAGATCACTTCTGCATGAAATATTATGTGATTGCTAGGGTTCTATAGATTTTAGCACTTCAATTCATTTATGTAGTATTCATTCAATATATCCTATGGAATAAATGGCTTTAAAAAATTAAAGGCAGGAATTTCCATATTTTTAGCCTGTTAATTCAAACAAATATTTGAGCATCTGTGTATTTACCATTTTACAACCTTGCCTAGGACCATGTGTGTGTGTGTGTGTGTGTGTGTGTGTGTGTGTACAGGGGTAGGTGGTATTCAGGGTCCATGGGGAGATCACAAAGAGATATCATCGGAGGGATGAAAAGATCAGGTATGCATATTAGAATATAATATATATGTGTATATATATATATATCTGTGTGTGTGTGTGTGTGTGTGTGTGTGTGTGTGTGTATCCTTAATATGCAAACAGACCAAATGGAAGAACTGAACAACCGGTCACTATGATGCGTGCTGACCACCAGGTGGTGCATGCGGAACATGGTGGGCATTGGCAGTAGGCTGCAGAGTTCAGAAGATGGAGGGCATCTGCTGTGGCAGGATGGTGGAGCAGGTGAGTGGGGAGCATCAAACCAAGGCGGGATGCTGGTTGTTGTCACTGGGGTGAGTCTGTGGTGATTACTGAAAATTATTTGCTCCTATGTGCTGGTCCCACCTGGTGATCACATCTGTTGCTGGCACCAGAGCCGCTACTTGCATTTGCTGCCAGTACCCGGCACTGACCCCAATCGCTTGGCACCATCAGTGGGTGCAAGTGTCAGCTGCCAGCCCCAATTGCCCCTCAGGGTATCTCCAGCTCCCCCTGCTCCTGAGGGGTGATTGAGGCTGGCAGCCATCTTTTGCACCTGCTGCCAGTGATGGCCCTGCTCATACCCACTGACAGTGCTAGAGCTGCTGCTTGCACCCACTGCTGGCACCAAAACCACTTGCACTCAAAGCCAGAGATGCCTCTTGCACCTGCTGCCAGCCCTGATTGCCATTGAGGGCTTCTCTATCTCCCTCTGCTCCTGAGGGGCAATTGGGGCAGCAGCTGATGCTCACATCTGCTGCTGGCACTGGCCCCAGTCACTCCGCACCATTAGCTGGTGTGAGTGGGGCTGGTGCTGTCAGCAAGTGGGAGTGGTGGCAGTGGGAGCAGTAGCAGTGGGAGCAGGGTTGCCAACAAACAGGGACTGGGGGACCATGGCAGGAGGGGCCAGGTGGGAGCATGGAGGATGTGCCAAGACCTGCCCCTGTGCCCACTGCAACCTCATGGCCCACAGTTCCTTTCAAGGTGCACAAATTTATGTACTGGGCCCTTAGTATAAACTGTAAATGGATTGTATGGCCATACTCTGAGATAGGAAACATTGAATGAAGGATTGAGTTGAGGAGAAGATGAGGAGTTCAGTTTTGGATATGTTAAGTTTATCTTACTGCTTATGAGACATTTAAAATGAATATGTCTTATTGGATTTTTGGGTATAAGCTCAGAAGAAAGAAGTTGCCTGGATATCCATGCTTAAGAGTACTTATTTGTTAATCTTCTGTCATTCATTATTCTTTGTGAGGTTTGGCTGCATACCAGAAGCCATTTTGGGGAGACAGACAAAGTGCATATACTGGAAAGTAAGGCCAAGGGGAAAGAGAAAAAGGAATTTTAAGATAAGATGCAGAGAAACTAGTAAGGACATTCAAAAACTTTAATGTGGAAAGAAAGCTGAGATTATAAACTGTGGTGCACAGTTATGAAATGGTTCACAGGAATATGAATTGGGTTTCAGGGAACTTATGCAAGCTCTTACAAATACCTTCTTTTTCATTTAATGCAGTTTTTATTTGGCTGCCTATTCATATGTAGTAGTTTTTTCCACTTAAAACACACTGCTCAACCTCAGAAATCATTATAAAAGTTGTCATGAAGGGTGCTTGAGGGTTGAAAAAATGATAAACTAACTTGCAGAAAATCAAGTAACCAGTAATAAGGGACCCTGATGAGATGGCCTGTAAAACGAGAGGCAAATATTATCACTGCTAATTACAACTAAAACTTTAGTATTTTCTTCTGGATAATAGAATGAGAAGTGAGAGCATAGTAGGAAAAAAATCAATAAAATCTTTTCTCCCTTTAATTTCAATACTGTTTGTCTTATACTTCCATTCAAGTTTCTATTTAGGTCATTCTTTGTGGAAATTTCATTTCTTAAGTCCATTAAGTTTGCTATAGATCAGACAATCAAACCCAAGTCACCACAGTGGAATGGCCATAAATGGTGATCATGGAGAGGATGCCCTATCTTTTTTAATTGGTATACAATATAAAGGTGATGGTAGAAGATTTTTATTGTGTCATTTATCACAGACAGACACTAGAGAGCTGGAAGTATATTAACCAAATTGCTCATTTTCCTTGAAGTGTTTTATTTTGTTGTTCATGGTTATTACTTTGGAGCACTTATTTAGAGAGTTCTTCCTTTTGTCCATTCTTACAGAAGATGATAAGGGAATGTCTATAGATTTAGACATAATTTTGAAATTCTAACTTTTCTATTGGACTTAACTGTTATCCTTGTAAATGTGTCAAAAGTATGAAGTCAATGAATCCCAGGCAGTGAATGTTGTAATCCCTAATTTAAAGAACAGGGACGAAAACAATGCAAGTCAAGGCGATATTTTAGAAGATTAATTTTCAGAGACAGTGTCAGAATAGCCTGAAACACATATGTGTTTTAACGGAGTAAAGAACAGAGATGAGTAAATACCTTGTCTTTTCCAAAATTCTGAGAAAAATCAGGGCAAGTATTTTATACTCTGAAAGAGCAAAAACTGACTGTGCTGCCATAGCCGAAAGCTTCTCTTAGGCCTTAGTTGAAAAAAAAAATGGAAATTGGATGCAAAGAGATGGGGACAGATACTAAGTAAAACCCACAGAGGCAACACTGTACATTGAATTGTCAGAGAAAACAAAGTGAAAGAAATTTAATTTCTCTTTTAAGTTCCTGATAGAATAACTATTACAAACAGCAGAGGGAGAATAAAAATAATTACATGATTCTATTTTAAAATGTCATGTCCTTTTAACATCTATCTCTACAATTGTTTTAACCATGTTTCCTGTCTTACAGGAACAATTTTTCAATTCCTTTTTTTAAATTTTTTTATTGTGGTACATGTATACATATCTTCCCATTGCCCCCCTTCCCAGGCATACCCCAACTCCCCAGTGTCTTGTGTCCATTGGTTATGCTTATATGCATGCATACAAGTCCTTTGGTTGATCTCTTATCTACCCCAACTCTCCTTAATCTTCCTGCTGTAATTTGACAGTCTGTTTGATGCTTTACTGCCTCTGTATCTATCCTTTTGTTCATCAGTTTATAATGCTCTCCATTATCCACAAATGAGTGAGATCATGTGGTGTTTTTCCTTCATTGACTGGCTTATTTCACTTAGCATAAGGCTCTCCAGTTCCAACCAGGTTGCTGCAAATGGTTAAGAATTCCTTCTTTTTAATGGCAGCATAGAATTCCATTGTGTAGATGTACCATAGTTTTCTGGTCCATTCATCTGCTGATGGGCACCTAGGCTGTTTCCAAATTGTAGCTATTGTAAATTGTGCTGCTATGAACATAGGGGTGCATAAATCCGTTCTGATTGGTGTTTCTAGTTTCTTAGGATATATTCCTAAGAGTGGGAATGCTGGGTCAAATGGGAGTTCCATTTTTAGTTTTTTGATGTATTTAGTCATAACTAAAACTAATAGTCAAACCTGAACTATTGATGTGTTGCAGTTGTCACTATGATTATGGTATTATTTTGTTGTTGTTGATTGTCTTTCACAGATATTGAATGAATGTGAAAATCAAATATATGAAAATAGGTTTGTCTAAAACAAAGTTCTGGCATTCAAATCAAAATTACCCCTATAGGAGAAACCAAAATGGCTGCTTAGGTGAACACCTAAACTGTTGCCCTACACAACAATTTCAAAACCACAACTAAAAGACAGAACAGACATCATCCAGAATCACAGGAAAGCTGGCTGAGTGGAAATTTTACAACTACAAGGAAAGAGAGGGGCTCACGGAGACTCAGAAAAACTGCAAAAAGTTGAGGTATGGAGACACGCCCGTGGAGAGGGCGGGCCTGGCTGGCTTCCTCTGGCAGGAGGGAGACAGAGACTCCCAACAGCACTGAACCCCTTATCCAACTGCACTGAAACCTAGTTCCAGATGAGACTCATACAGGGGGAGTCTGGACTGTCATGAAAAGGGAGGAGTGCATGGAAATTTAGAGGAGTCACAAAAGGGCAGAATTCTGGGGGAATGCACACCACTATGTGCAGAGAGGACAGACTACTGATTGTGCCACTGACTTTCTCTAGTGGGCAGGAGGCAGATACTCCCAACTGACCTGAACTCCACTTCTGACTGCACTGAACCCCATTTTTAGGCCAGACCCTGGGGACCCAGAATCATAAGGGTCCCAGAGCAACAAGGAAAGGCAGAGGTCTAGAGGCATGTGCACGTGCATGTGCACAGTGAGGCTGCAGGGAGACCCGGGGGTCGCAGTAGGGCGGGGCTAACTGAAAGCCAAGACTGTCTGCTCAGCCCTGAGACTCCACCCCACCCAAGCTCAACAGAGAGGCTTTTGCAGTTTTGCAAGTCTTGTATCATAAGGCTGACTCCAGCACAGAAGTTCTCTGGGCATAGCGAAAATGCAGAGACAAGGGAACATATCACAAACAAAATAAATGGAGGAAAACAAAAGACTGGATATAGAATTCAAAACCACAGTTATAAAGTTTTTCAAGAATTTCCTAGAAAAGTTGTATAAATTTAGAGAGACCCAAGAGGAGATGAAAAAGAATCAACAAGAAATTAAACATACACTGACTGAAATAAAAAATATTATACAGAGATTTAACAGTAGACTAGAAGAACAGAAGAATCAAGTCAAAGATTTGAAATACAAAGAAGCAGAAAACACTCCACTGGAAAAGCAAAAAGAAAAATGAATTCAAAAATGTGAAGATAGTGTTAGGAGCTTCTGGGACAACTTCAAGCTTACCAAAATCAAAATTATGGGGGTGCCAGAAGAAGAGAGCAAGATACTGAAAACCTATTTGAAGTAATAATGACTGAAAACTTTCCACATCTGGTGAAAGAAATAGACTTACATGGCCAGGAAGTGCACAGAACTCCAAATAAAAGGAATCCAAAGAGGACCACTCCAAGACACATCATAATTAAAATACCAAGAGCAAAAGATGGAGAGAGAATATTAAAAACAGTAAGAGAAAAACAGTTAATTACCTACCAGGGAGCACTGATACGATTGTCAGCTGATTTCTCAACAGAAACTATGCAAGCCAGACAGGAGTGGCAAGAAATATTCAAAGTGATGAATAGCAAGAACTTATAACCAAGATTATTCTACCCAGCAAAGCTATCATTCAGCATTGAAGGACAGATAAAGAGCTTCACAGATAAGGAAAAACTAAAGGAGTTCATCACCACTGAACCATTATTATATGAAATGCTGAAAGGTATTCTTTAAGAAGAGGAAGAAGAATTAAAAGGTAGATAAAAATTATGAACAACAAATACATATCCATCAACAAGTGAATCTAAAATCAAGTGAATTAAAAATCTGATGGTCAGAATAAACTTGTGAATGTAATAGAATCAGGGGCATAGAAAGAGGTGGATTGGCAATTCTCACGGGGGAAGGGATGAGGAGGGTGCAGGGAGAGCCTGGACAAAAATCATACACCTATAGATGAGGACAATGTGGGGGAGATAAGGGCAGAGGGAGGGGTGAGAGCTGGTGGGGGATAGCTATGGGGGAAAAAAGAGGAATAATTGTAATAGTCTGAACAATAAACATTTATTTTAAAAAATTAGCTCTACATACTTATAATGTTGAATGTACCCATTCATTTATTCATTCATACAGAATCATTTATTGGGTTTCTTCTTTTTTTAGCCTCTCTCCAGGTATTGATAAATCAATGCTATACAAAGCCTGCCCTCAAAGTCCTAATCATCTGTTCAGAATCAGTTTTCTTTAAAGAGTCTATGGAAGTACCAAACAATAGTTCTCATCTCTCATATTATTCCTCTTCTATGATTAAATTTACTTTTTGAAATGTGAGGACTTTAAAGAGAGTTCACTTTTAAATTGAAAATGATAGATAACAAATGAATTCTAAACCTTAATAATAAACAATATCAATGTTTAGGGATTAGTTTTGGGTTCTGGCTTACTTCCATTTTAAAATAATAGTGAGTTCACATCATAAAAAATCTTCTCCAGATCTGAGACTTGAAAACACTGAGAATCATATACTCGGCCCAATCAGTTATCAAGGAAGTTCTATTCTTCCAAAATTTGGGATGAAGAACCACAAAATATTTACAAGAAAACTTCTTTATGAAAAAGTACCCTAATTACAGTTCAAATTACAATGGTCCCCAGAGCTTGTCCTGGGATTAACTCAAATTTATAAAATATTGCCTCAGTTATTATCCAGAGACTGAAGATTTTTAACTAGAAATTGCATTTAAGTCAGCTCAATGTTTGTGATTGTCCATTTGGTGACCCAGAATATTGCAGTGATTTATGTGCAGGCCATTTATATTAGCAGTCTCCTATCATAAGCCAAGACTTGGGCATCTGACAAGAGTAACCTGAAGTCATATGAACTGTTTTAGGATGGCTGGTAGTAGATAGAAAAAGGTCCTTTTCTGTTCTTTTATAATATGGTTAATTGACATAGTTAATATAGTAAGTCAACACATTATTTCCATTAAAAATGAAAAGCTAACTTTTTGTATTGTTACCCACTTGCTTTTTCTCCTCACCTTGGTAAATCTTGAATTTCATCATGGGTAGGGAGCTGACATCATTAGCTGTCATTTTGATTCTAAGCCAGGACATGGGTGCACAGTAGGAGAAATCAATGATCAGAAAATCTCTCTCTGTGTAAAGTCATTTGCATCTTTGTGGGATTGAATTCTTCTAGACATGAACTGTTCCTTGATATTTCATTGATGCTGTTTGGGTTAAGTCCTCCATCTCACTTCTACCTAAGCCCCTAGAGATACTTTGATGCTGCATGAAGGAACTGACTCAACCAGTTTATCAATGCACTACTCACACAGAGAATTGGAGTCAGGACTCTGAAACAAAAATCATAACTTTTTTCCCCTTCTATGGTAAAAAGAGAGAAATAACTCTTCATTGGCTAATGGTTTTCATATCATTGCCCTTGCCAACCAATGTAAACCAGCAAGTTTTTACAAATCTCATTCACACCATATCAAATCCAATTATGCTATTTAACATGAAGCAGCTTTACTGAACAGTTTGATATTTACTAATATGTGATTAGTTTCCTTTTATCCTGACAGACAACCAGAGAGACAAATCACCCATTCAAATGAGCAGACATCTTTTCCTCTTATCAACCTTGCTATGACCTTGGCATGACTACTCTCTATTTGGAAATAACGATACCTGGGTCCCATTAATCTTTGCAGTGATGTTGTCTGGCCTCATGTAATAGTTACCAACCTTTGAGTTGCTCTAAGGAAATTAAGCATTATGTAAATTTGCACTCATTCCGCTGAGGTCAGACTTTTCAGAATTTCCCTCCAAAGAATAATGCTTCATTCATGTTACCCTGCTTTATGAATGGAACCTCTTAGGAGCTGTGCTGCCCTTACTTGCTTTCTCTGTTGTCTGTATGACCTTCCCTGAAAGACTCCTTTGCAGTTTATGTCTCACAACAGCATTGGCATTTAGGGAACTGATAAGATTAAGACAGACAAAAAAGAAAAATAAAAAAGAAGAGACAAAAATAGAGTACCTTATTTTTCCCTGAAGTACTTAGGATATTTATCTGGCTCCTCGTTCTCTGAAAGATGAGCTCTCTCTTGGCCATAAGATGCTAACATTAAAAGAGAGAAGCAATTTTCCTCACACTCACTCCCAGAATGGTTAAATGCTTGTAAATTGTTAAAGGTGAGTGGAAACTGCATTTCTGGGAGTTTTTCTTATCATTCTGTGTGCCGGGATGAGCAAAAGTAATCTGTTCCAGAATATTGCTTTCAACTTTTTATAACTAGTCAATTCTAAAATTCCACCATGCAATAATTACAAGACTTCTGTCAAAAAGTTGATGGGACGTGGGTAGCTCAATAGGGTTGAGTCACATGTAGTTTACCTGTTGGAAATGGCTAAAATGCATTTCCCCCAAACCTGAATAGGATTGTTAACTGCCAGCAGCTCAGGCATTTTATTGTCTCCTATTGGCCAAACACCTGAACAGCTATAGGCTATTCCCCAAACTGACAATGCTCTGTACCCTTTGATACCTTACCCTTTGAAGTATATATTTTCAACTTGCCTTAGGACAGGTTGTATGAATAAAAGCATGGGTCCTTGGTCAAGGCAGTCTGAGCTTCCCAATGCCTCTCAAAATATCTTTTGTCCTTGGACTCCTTCTTGCATCTATGAGCAACCTCTTTCTCCAGAATGCTGAACTCTTTGTAAGGCTGGGAAAGAACCCCGACAGTCAACAAATGTTATAATGTCAAGCCCAACTTTAAGAATAACAGATATTGGACAAGACATTGTTTCCAAAGTCTTCCCTTTAGGCAAATGGAAATGAATAAAACAAAGCTGGGGTTGCAATACTTACATTTGACAAATTAGATCTAAAAGTGAAGGACATAACAAGAGATAGAGAAGGCCACTTCATAATACTAAAGGGAACAATCCAACAAGAAGAAATAACTTTGGTAAACATATACGCACCCAATATAGGAGCACCTAAATGCAAAAGTCTTCTTCACTTGAATATGAAATTACAGAAAGTTTTTTTTAACTCTGTAGTGCATCTCTGCATCATTTACAGATTATTAAATGTTTGACAGAAAGGCTGATAGATAAAAATATTGAAGACACAAGTGTTAGGAACCACTATTAACTAAAGAATAGAAAATGTAACAAATAAAGGAGTCAACAAAAGATTACACTCAAATTAAAAGTACTTTTTTATATATTACTTTTGAGAAACTCAACTCCTGTGTTATAGAGAATCCATATCCAGGTTAAATGCTTTGGCATTGCCAAGTCATGTTGACAGATGTCAACTTGGAATAAGGATTAAATATCTTTAGAAGTTGCACAGACCAACCTCATGGTTGGTTAGAAGAATGGACATTAAAAGCATATGTAGCTTTGGAACCCAGATTTCCACTTATTATCTATCTGAACTTGGGCAAATTACATCACTTCTAAATGTCTTCATTGGTAATGTGAGATAATAATAATAATAATACTTCTGGATGCTCTGATGATTAAATGACCTAATAAATATAGTATGGTAGCATGTTGCCTGGTCCATAGAAATTGCATATAAATTACCATTATTTTTTGTCAGCAGCAGCAGCATCACTTTTAGATACATTGCCTTATCTTCACAGTACTTTCTAATGCAATAATTTCCAAACTTGAGTATGCCTCAAAGTCACCTGGAGACTTTGCTAAACCACAGTTTACTAGGCCCTATTCTCAGGATTTCTGATTTAGAAGGTATATGGTGAGGAATTTAAATTTCTACACATTCTCAGATACAGCTGATGCTGCTGGCCTGGGGACCACACCTGGAGAACCACTGTTCTAAGGTATTCAGAGGAAGTTTCAATATACTTCTTTTTAAACTGAAATAAATCTATATAAGTGGTATATTGAACAATCAGAACTCAAGGCATACAATCTGAAAGCGTTTTTATTTTGTCTTCTTTAATATTTACTTATTTTATCTGCTTTAATATTTATTCAGTGGTGAAAAATCTTCCCTTTCTCAGAGATAGAAACCTGAACAGATGTAAATTTGAAAAACATTTCTGATGGGCAATTTATCAAATATTAAGGCTTAGCCAAGTCAATGTTTTGCACTGATAAGAGAATTGCCTATACAGAAAAATCTTAAGTAGGCCCATGATCCATTCCAGGTAACAATACAAATAACAGAAGCTTCAAAGTTCCATGAAAAGAAAATAACTTTTCCAGTTATGAAGTGGTATAGACTAAGTAGTTTTCTCTCTCTTCCTTCTGCCTTGTGAAAAAAGAAAAATATCTCTGAAAGAAGAAAACTGAATTGTGTGGGAGATGGCTTTGGGAACACTCTATAAACAATGGCAGTTACAGGAACAATTTCTAAAACTTAAGTACTTTTGCCTGGTGGTTGAGAGAAACTTCAAGGCCTTTTGAGATCAAACCAGTTTGAAAGATTAGAAAGATATACCTACTGTAGTCAGTATTTCACTATATGATAATAATCTATAACAGTGGTCTGAAAACTGCGGCTCTCTAGCCACGGTTTGCCACTCCGTTAACAAATGAGTTTGCCAACCACTGATCTAGGATAATTAGAAAATAATTTCTACTCAAAGGCTGGAGATAAAGCCAGGGTTAGATAAAGTTGTGATTAATAATGCCTAAGAGGCCCAGGGAAAAGTACCTGATCAGACCTACAGTTAGTTGAAATTCATCTGGATTTCAGGCAATAGATAAGCCTCTATCTTCCAAAGTATCCCCCACATTTTAGGGAATAAAATATAAGATAGGAAAAATGACCATTTAAACACTGAAACTGGAAATTTAAATTTATGAGGGTAAAACAAAATAATTTAGAAATAAAGGTCTCCAGATATTTTTATGTAGAATAGTGAAAAAAAAAATGAGAAGCAGGGGGAAGACTAGGGGATGCAGTTTAATTGTTCCTGGTCAACAAACAAATACTAACTTTTATTTCCTGGTCATTCTATGTTTTAGATCAGATTGTATTTGTAATACCTCAACAAATGTTAAACCACTACTATATGTGAGGCACTACATTAGGTGCTTTACCAATAATATCTTTTTGAGTAATAGGAAAAAATAAGTGTGAATCGGGGTAAGTAATGTAAGATGCTGCAACAAACAATCCCATATATGTCTTCTTGACTTCATATATTTTTTTTCTTTTTTTATTATTTAAAGTACTACACATGTCTCTTTTTCCCCCAATTGACTCTCTAGGCTATTCCCCAATTAAACTGCATCCCCTAGTCTGAGGACAAGCCACCACCACCCCAGTCTCTGTGTCCATTGGTTATGTTTATATGCATGCATACAAGTTCTTTGGTTGATCTCTAACCCCCTCTCCCCTGCCTTCTCTCTGAGGTTGGATGGTCTTTTCAGTGCTACCTTGTATCTGGATCTAATTTTATTCATCAGTTTATGTTTATCATTGTATCCCACATATGAGTGAGATCATGTGATATTTATCTTTCCCTGACTGGATTATTTCGCTTACTATAATGCTCTCGTTTCATCCACATTGCAAATGGTAAAAGTTCCATCTTTTTTATAGCAGCATAATATTCCATTGTGTAGATGAACCATGGTTTTTAATCCATTCACCTGCTGATGGGCACTTAGGCTATTACTAAACCTTGGTTATTGTAAATTGTGCTGCTATGAACATAGGGATCCATGTATCTTTTCTATTGGTGTTTCTGATTTCTTGAGATATAGTCCTAGAAGTGGCATTATTGGGTCAAATGGGAGTTCCATTTTTAACTCTTTGGGAAAACTCATACTGTCTTCCACAGTGGCTGCACCAGTCTGCATTTCCACCAGCAGTGTACCAGGGTTCTGTTTTCTCCACATCCTCTCCAACACTTGTAATTTGATGATTTGTTGATGATAGTTATTCTGACAGGTGTATTACGTTGCCTCGTTGTTTTGATTTGCATCTCTTGGATGATTAGTGACTTTAAGCATGTTTTCATGTCTCTTGGCTTTCTGAATGTCCTCTTTCAAAAAGTGTCTATTTATTAGTAGGTCCTTTGCCCATTTTTTTTATTAGATTACTTATCTTCCTTTTGTTAAGTCGGATGAGTGCCTGTAAATGTTGGAGATTGCACCATTATCAGCAAATATGTCCCCCCAAGCAGTGGTATTTCTTGTTGTTTTGTGATGGTTTCTTTTGCTTTGAAGAAGTTTTTTATTTTGATATTGTTCCATTTGTTTATTTTCTCCTTAGTTTCCATTGCCCTAGGAGCTGTATCGGTAAAGATATTGCTAAGAGATATGTCTGTTATTTTGCTGCCTATGGAGTCTGCTAAGATTTTTGTGATTTCCATCTACATTTAAGTCCTTTAAACATTTTGAGTTTGTTTTTGTGTATGGTGTAAGTTGGTGATCTAGATTCTTTTTTTTTTTGTATGCATCTGACCAAATTTTCCAGTACCATTTATTGAAGAGACTATCTTGACTCCCTTGTATTCTCACGCCTGTCAGAATGGCAATCATCAACAAAATAACAAACAAGTGTTGGTGAGGATGCAGAAAAAAAGAAACCCTTGTGCACTGCTGGTGTGAATGCAGACTGGTGCAGCCACTGTGGAAAACAGTATGGAGTTTCCTAAAAAAAAAAAAAAATGGAACTCCCATTTGACCCAGTGATCCCACTTTTAGGAATATATCCCAAGAAAATAGAAACACCAATTAGTAAAGGATATATGTACCCCTATGTTCATAGTGGCTCAATTCACCATAGCTAAGATTTGAAGACAGCCTAAGTGCCCATCAGGTGATGAGTGGATTAAAAAAACTGTGGTATATCTACACAATGGAATACTACACTGTGGTAAAAAAGAAGGAATTCTTACCATTTGCAACAGTGTGGATGGAACTGGAGAGCATTATGCTAAGTGCAATCAGGCAGTCAGTGAAACAAATATTTCACATGATCTCACTCATTTATGGAATATAATTAACAACATAAGCTGATGTACAAAAATAGATCCAGAGACAGAGAAGTATCGATCAGACTGTTAAGCTTTAGAGGGAGGGTATGGGGGTGGGTAAGGGGAAGAGATCAACCAAAGGACTTGTATGCATGCATATAAGCCTAACCAGTGGACACAAAAACTCAGGGAGGTGAGGGCATAAGTGTGGGGGGCATTGGGGGAATAAGGACACATTTGTAATATATTAATCAATAAAGAAATTAAAAAAAAGAAACCAGCTCTCCAACATTCCCCAAGGGTTCCTGAATTGTAAGAGGATACAGGCCAGGCCGAGGGCCCCTACCAGTTCACAAATCTATGAGCCAGGCCTCTATTTTAAAAATAAAAATAAACAATCAAGGAATCTAAAGAACAAAATAAACTGATAAATAAAATAGAACCAGAGGCATGGAAACATGGAACAAACTGATAAGTCTCAGAGGGAACGGGGGAGGAGGTGAAAAAGATTAACAAAGAATTTATATGCATATAAACATTTCTCATGGATATAGGCAATAGGGTAGTGAAGGCCTGGGGTGGGGCAGGATCTGTTGGAGGGCAGAAATGTGTAGGGAAATAGGGATGCGTTTGTTATAATCTCAACAATAAAGATATTTTTACAAAAGCCTGGCTGGGATAGGTCAGGAAGATGGCTGCTGGTAGGAAGGCAGACTGCAAGATAGTGTGTGAGTGAGAGAATGAAAGAAGAGTGTGATCACACCAGGAGTGTATATTTGTGGCTTAGTACATCTATATTTTAAGGGACTCTTGGGGATTGCTGGACTGGGTTCCCCTGACCAGGCAGCCTCCACTGCTGCTGAAATCTTTCCCAGAACAACCAGCTCTAACACGGATACCAAGTCATCTTGCAGGGGAGAGTGGCTGCTATCCAAAGCCTATACATCCTGGGAATCTACAACACCACCACCCAGGGAGCAGCTGTGAACCCCAAAACAGTGAATTTCAAGCAGTGCAAATACACAGACTCAGATGAGCTCTGCACCTCATCACGGAAAGGTCAGATTTCGCCTAGGAAAAGGTGAGGTCTGTGATATAGGCAGGCACAGTGGAAACTAGAAGTTCCAGGGAAGTCTGTGCCTCACGAAATACACTGACAATGGGGCTAGTGTGATCCTCGAATGTGGAAGGGGATCCACAGGGCTGCTAGCGGAAGGGAACTCTAAAAGGCAACCCATAGCTGGACTGGGCACAAAAAGGCAGGCTGAAATTTTAACAGTGTGCTGGCTGTTTAGTGCCAGGGGAAAAAAAAAAAAGGAAGACATGCATAGAGATGTTCAAAGAGTTGGGTGCAGTACCAGAGGGTAAAAGTCGAGAGTTCACACATTTACTCTGGCTCTTTTTTTCTCTTTAAATCCTTGCTTTTGATTACTAAGCCCAGGACACGGGATCACCAAATTGGGGACACTCTCAGAGAGTGCAGGGGAAAGTTGTTTTTGTGGAGCCTGGGAGTCAAAGTGGGGAGTAATGATCAGAGAACTAGCTCTGGGGAAGTCCATACTCCCAAACCAGTATTAAGTGTGATGGGGTAAACAAAATCTAAATACTGATTAGAAAGGACTTATAGCCCCAGAGGTCAATCCAGAAACACTACCACCCAGGGGTTGAATCACAAATTGACTCTTGTGTAAACACAAATAATGGAGTCTAAGAAACAAAGAAATACTGCCTGCTGGAAAATCAGGACTGTGGTTTACAATAAGAGGAGCAGTGGAATGCAGGGAACTTCAATACTCTCCTCAATACTGGACAGGAAACAAGTGTACCTTTCAGAACAGTAGAGGAAGTGAATGGCCTTCACTACTGCACATTTTTATTTTTTCATCTTTTACTTAAGAAACTAAATTTTTATCACTTGATTTTACCTTTTTAATTATATTGATATTTTAATAAGTATTATTACTGCTACTATTTTACCTTATTTTAAAAAAGTTATTTTATTTTCTCTTTATTTTATTTTATTTTATTTTGGGATTAGTGTTCTATTTTTATTTTTCCTTTAGCATCATTTTACTCTATCTCAACTTTACCTTTGTACCAACACTCTCTTCATTTTCCCCCTTTAGTTGTCCTATTTCTTTTACCTATTCCTGCTTTATATTTTCCCTATTTCTTCTTTTTATCCCCTGTAAAAAAATCACCTTACTTATATATCTAATTCCTGATCCCTTGCTCTAATTCCATACACACCTCTCAATTCTCTTTCTTCACTATACATTTTCTTTCTCTCTGTCCTTTTTTTTATTTGTTTCTGTGATTTTGTGTTGTTGTTGTTGTTATTGTTTTTTTTTGGTTCTGTTTTGGTTTATTGTTCTAGGATTTTTTTTTATTTTGTTTTGTCCTGCTTTCTCTCTATCCCATTATAGTTGTTTGCTTAATTGCAGATTAGATTGGTTATTGTTATGCTTATTGGTGAGACTGTTACTCTTTTTTGTTTTTGTTTTTACTTATGTTTTTCCTCTCATCAGTTATTGTTTGTAGTTTGCATTCATCTCAGGGTGTTTGTTGTTTGAATTTTTGGGGATGAGTGGTTGTTCTATTGTTTTTTTCCCCATATAAAGAGTTCCCCCCTCTTATTTATTCCTTTTTTTGTTTCCTAATATCATTTTTCACTCCTTTTTTTCTTCTTATACTCATTCTCTTTTCTATGGTGGTAACCTTTATTCGGAGTTATTAGTATCTTTAATATATTGGTGTTGAGTACCTTGTGCATTGTGCCTTGTTGTGTTCTATTTTGTGCCTTTAAATCAACAAAGGAGAGAGAGCTACATAACCAAATACGTGAAGAAGAGAGATCATGGGGAGGCAAAAAACAAAAAACAAAAACACAAAAAAACAAAAAGAAACAAACAAACAAAAAAATCTGCCCACAAATGAAAGAAAGGAGGCATCATCAGAAAAGCAAGTCAACGAAATGGAGGCAGGCAATATGTCAGAGAAAGAAGGTAGAGAAATGGCCATAGGTCACTAAAAAGAATGGAAGACAAATTAAACAATATATGTAAGAACCAAGAGGAAATAAAGAAGAACCAAGAATAAATTAAAAATGACATCACTGTTATAAAAAAAAACTCAATAGAAAGCATCATCAGGATACTAGAAGCAGAGGACCTCATCAGTGAGCTAGAAGACAAGGTAAGAAAAAATACTCAAGCAGAGCAGCATCTAGGAAAGAAAACTTAAAAGACAGGAGGAGAGCCTAAGGGAACTTTGGGACAACAAGAAATGAAACAACATCCATATTATAGGAGTTCCAGAAAAAGAGGAAACTGAGCAAGGAATAGAAAACCTGTTTGAAGAAATAATGACAGTAAACTTCCCTGCCATAAAGAAGAAGAAGAAGAAGAAATAAACTCACACAAGTCCAAGAACCTCACAGATTCCAAAACAAAATGAATGCCAAAAATAGACATCAAGGCACATTATAATTAAACTGACAAAGACCAATGACAAAGTAAGAATCTTAAAAGCAGACACAGAGAGAGACAGAAAGTTACCTACAAAGGATACTCCATCAGATTAGTGACTTATTTCTCAACCAAAACACATCAAGCCGGAAAGGAATGTAATAAAGTATACAAAGTCATGCAAAGCAAGGGTCTGAATCCAAGAATACCATACCCAACAAGGATATCAATCAAAATTGAGGGTGAAATTAGGAGCTTCACAGACAAAAAAGGACTTAGGGAGATTATTACTACCAATGTAAGAATCGTTAAAGGGTCTACTGTAAAAAGAAGAAACAAGAAGTGAAAAAAGGAACACAGTCATAAAGAATAAAAAATGGCGACAAAAAAAGTACCTATCAATAAGGACTTTAAATGTAAATGGATTAAATGTCCCAATTTAAAGACATAGGGTAGTTTAGGGATAAGAAAACATAATCCATATATGTTTAGTGGAAAGAATTCATAATCCATTCCCTGCTGTCTAAAGGAAATACATCTCAGAAAAAAGAACTCACACAGACTGATGGTGAAGATGAAAAAAGGTTTTTTCAGGTGAATTGAAATGAAAATAAAGCTGGGGTAGCAATACTTATATCTGAAAAATTAGATCTCAAAGTGAAGGACAGAACAAGTGATAAGGAAGACTATTTAATACTAAAGGTGGAAATCCAACAAGAAGAAATAACACTGGCAAACATATCCATACCCAATACAGGAGCATCCAAATACATTAAAAAAAAACCTTCTGGAGGCTATCAAGGGAGAAATTGACAACAATCATCATAGTAGGGGATTTTAATACTCCATTATCACCATTGGACAAATTCACTAAACAAAATTCAGCAAATAAACATGGATCCTAAATAACTCACTAGATCAGATGGAATTAATTGACATCTTTAGAACATTTCACCACAAAGCCACAGAATATGCATTCTTCTCAAGGGCATATGTGTCAGTTTCAAAGATAGACTATATATTGGGTCACAGGCAAAGTCTCTTCAAATTCAAAAAGATAGATATCATATCAAGCATTTTATCACATCATAGTGGCATAAAACTAGAAATCAACTACAATAAAGACAATTTAAAAAATCAAACACCTGGAAACTAAATAGCATGCTATTAAACAATGCCTGGAATACCAGAGAGATCAAAGATAAATTTTTTAAAAATCATAGCAACAAATGACAATGAAAACGCAACCATCCAAAATCTATGGGACACAATGAAGGCAGTCTTGAGAGGAAAGTCCATATCTCTACAAGCCTGCAGCAAAAAATCCAGAAACAATGGTAATAAATTACCTAATACTCCAACTTAAAGAGTTTGAAAGAGAGTGACAAGAAAATCCCAGGGTAAGCAGAAGGAAGGAAATAATAAAGATTGGAGCTGAAATAAATAAAATAGAGACCAAAGAAACAATACAAAAGATCAATGAAACCAAGAGCTGGGTCTTTGAAAGGATAATCAAGATTAATGAACCTCTAGCCAGGCTCAGGAAGAATCAAAGTGAGAGGAATGAAATAAACAAAATCAGAAATGAAAGAGGTGAAATAACAACCAATCCTCCAAAAATACAAATTATTATGAAAAAATACTATGAAAAACTCTATTCCAACAAAATGGATAGCCTAGATGAAATGGGCATATTCTTAGAAAAATACAAGCTCCCAAAACTCAGCCAAGAAGAATTAAAAAACCTGAATAGGCCAAAAACTACCAAAGAAATTGAAGCAGGGATCAAAAATTTTCCAGCAAACAAAATCCTTAGCCTGAATGTCCTTTTAGGGGAGTTCAACAAGCATTCAAAGAAGATCTAAAACCTATCCTCCTCAGACTATTTCAAAAATTCAAAAGGAAGCCACACTTCCAAGCTTTTTCTATGAAGCAAAAATTACCCTAATCACAAAACCAGATAAAGACACCACAAAAAAAGAAAAATATAGGCCAATCTCCTGGATGTACATAGATGCCTAAATCCTCAACAAAATTCTAGCAAATTGGATTCAACAATACATTAGAAACTGGGATTTATTCCAGGTGTGCAAAAATGGTACAATATACACAAATCAATAAATGCATACATCACATAAACAAATTAAGAGACAAAAAAATCACATAATCATATAAATTGATGCAGAAAAAGCATTTAAAAAATCTAGCACTCTTTCTTTTTTTATATTTTATTGATTTTTTTACATAGAGGAAGGGAGAGGGATAGAAAGTCAGAAACATCGATGAGAGAGAAACATTGATCAGCCGCCTCCTGCACGCCCCCTACTGGAGTTGTGCCCGCAAGCAAGGTACATGTCCCCGACCAGAATCGAACCTGGGACCTTTCAGTCAGCAAGCCGACGCTCTATCCACTGAGCCAAACCGGTCTCGGCCTAACACTCTTTCTTGATAAAAACAGCCAGCAAAGTGGGAATAGAGGGATCATACTGCACCATAATTAAATCCCTATATGAAAACCTACAGCCAATATCATACTCAGTGGGCAAAAATTAAACTCATTTTACCTAAGAACAGGAACAAGACAAGGATAGCCACTTTCATCACTTCTGTTTGACAGAATATTAGAAGTACTAGCCATAGCAATAAGACAAGAAGAAGAAATTAAAGGCATCCAAATGGGAAAAGAAGAAGTAAAATTATCCTTATTTGCAGATGATAAGATACTATACATAGGAAACCCCAAAGACTCCATCAAAAAACTGCTAGACCTAATAAATAAATCTGATAATGTCGCAGGATACAAAATTAATGTCCAGAAATCTATGGCCTTTTTATACACCAATAATTAACCTTCAGAAAGAGAAATGAAAAAAATAATCTCATTAACCATTGCACAAAAAATTAAGATACCTAGGAATACCTAGGATGTAAAATACCTTTACTCTGAAAACTGCAGGTCATTGAAAAAAGAGAGAGAAAGACATAAACAAATGGAAGAACATACCATGTTCATGGATGGTAGAATCAACATCATTAAAAGGACCATACTACCTAAAGCAATCAATAAATTCAATGGAATACCTATTAAAATTCCAATGGCATATTTCAAAGATCTAGAGCAAACTCTCCCAACATTTGTCTGGAATAAAAAAAAATACCCTGAATAATCATATCTATTCTAAGAAAGAAGAACAAAATTGGAGGGATTATAACACCAGACATCAAACTATATTACCAAGCTACGGTTCTCAAAACTGCCTGGTACTGGCACAAGAACAGACATATAGACCAATTGAACAGAAAAGAGGACCCAGAAATTGACACAAGCCATTATACTCAATTAATATTTGATAAAGGAGGCAAGAGCATACAATGGAGTCAAAACAGCCTCTTTAATAAATGGTGCTAGGATATTTAGTCAGATAACATGCAAAAAAATAAAATTAGACCACCAACCTAAACCATAAACAAAAACAAACTCAAAATGGATAAAGGACTTGAACATAAAATGAGAAACTGTAAAAATTCTGCAAGATTCCATAGGTAGCAAAATCGCAGACATGTCCTAGCAATATCTATACAGACACAGATCCTAGGGCAAGAGAGAGTAAGGAAAAACAAACAAATGGGACTACATCAAAATAAAAACTTCTGCATAGTAAGAGAAACCATCAATGAAACAATAAGAAAGCCCACTGCATGGGAGAACATATTTGCCAATACTATCTCCAATAAGGGCTTAATCTCCAAAATCTACATGGAACTCATACAACTTAACAAAAGGAAGATAAACAACCCAATCAAAAAAATGGGCAACAGACCTAAATGTATATTTTATTGATTTTTCACAGAGAGGAAGGGAGAGGGATAGAAAGTCAGAAACATCTATGAGAGAGAGACATCGATCAGCCACCTCCTGCACACCCCACACTGGAGATGTGCCCGCAAGCAAGGCACATGCCCCTGACCAGAATCGAACCCTGGACCTTTCAGTCCGCAGGCCGACACTCTATCCACTGAGCCAAACCCGTCTTGGCTAAATGGACACTTTTTGAAAGAGAACATTCAGAAGGCCAAAACATGCCTGGAAACATCCTCAAAGTGACTAATCATCTGAGAAATGCAAATCAAACAACAATGAGGTACCACCTCAGGCCTGTCAGAATGGCTATCTTCAACAAATCAACAAATGACAAGCACTGGAGAGGATGTGGTGAAAAAGAAACCCTTCTTCACTATGGTGGAAATACAGACTGCTGCAGCCATTGTGGAAAACAGTATGGCATTTCCTCAAAAATTAAAAAAATGGAACTGCCATTTGACCCAGTAATTCCGCTTCTAGGAATCTATCCCAAGAAAACAGAAACACCAATCAGAAAGGATACATACACTCCTATGTTCATAGCAGCACAATTTACAATAGCTACAATTTGGAAATAGCCTAAGTGCCCATCAGCAGACGAGTGGTTTAGAAAACTGTGGTACATCTACACAATAGAATACTATGCTGCTATAAAAAATAATGCATTCTTACCATTTGACCTATGAACCAGGAGGTTACATTTCAATTCCAGGTTAGAGCACATGCTCCAATTGTTGGCATGATCCCCTGTGTGGAGTTTGCTGGAGGCAGCCAATCAATGATACTCTCTCATCAATGATGTTTCTATTTCTTTCTCCTTTCTTCCTCTTTGAAATCAGTAAAAAGTATATTCTTTTTAAAAAGAGAAGATTGAGGAAATCCCAAGGAATGTTAACACTCAAGGAACTTGGGTAAAAAAAGCCTCAGGCCTAACCACTGTTATACTTTGGGAAATTAGAAGGATCACAAGAATCCTTATACAATCAGAATCTGATAATTTACTATGCCAGAGTAGATCCTCTCCCCTAAATATTCTTTTTTTAAAATATATTTTTATTTTTTTTTCACAGAGAGGAAGGGAAAGGGATAGAAAGCCAGAAACATTGATGAGAGAGAGACATCGATCAGCCACCTCCTGCACGTCCCCTACTGGGGATGGGCCCGCAACCAATGTACATGCCCTTGACCGGAATCGAACCTGGGATCTTTCAGTCCCCAGGCCGACGCTCTATTCACTGAGCCAAACCAATTTTGGCTCCCCTAAATATTCTTGATTTTCCCTAATATCCCATTAACCAAAAACTTTCTGAGCCTTTGAACATGTCTGTTTTCAGCTTATACTACCATTATAAGCCACTACTTTCAAAGTTTACTCTCTATTATGTATTAACAGTAGTAGGTCATTGATTTGGTAGTATTGGGGGAAATCTTGATCTACTGAAAACAAACCCTTCCCTATTTGTTTTCATTTAAGTGAGGTTTAGGTTTGTTTTGTTTTTCAAACTCCTAATTTTATACTCTAATATCTGATTTCAGAGAAGTCAAGTAAAAGTCCAGTAGTATTTTCAAATTCAGAGAACATTTGTCTAGTGCCATTATCCTTCATCCTGGTCTGACTTTAATCAGGCCCTTAATCAAAAGGTTTGTCATTTTTAAATGTCTATGCTTCATCTGCTCATAATATGCGCAGTAAAATAGACTTTTGATGCTTGTTACTATAGGTTGCCTGTGCTCCAGTAAATATGAACTTAATGAAATGTATAAACACATTTTAAAGTCAAATCCAAAGTATTAACAATTTGCCAGACTAGCATTAAGGCCATTAAGAAAATTTGAAGATTCAACCTGCACTGTAACTTGGAAATAAACATTTCAAAACCATTCTCCAATTTCCTATTATTTTCTTTTTACCATTTTGCTGTTGAAGTGTGTAACGAGATGCCATTCCTCTTGATGAGGTGAAGTTTAGTGATCTTTTATACTTGGGCTTTTGCATTATTTCCACAGAATGATGAAATAAAGAGAACAACCTTTCTCAGGTTGACAATGATCAGGCATTTCTATAATCTGTTGAAACTTTTCAAGGTAGAAGGAATAAAAGTGAATGTAGTAATGTAAGCAGAGAGGAAGAAAATAATTCTCTTCCTTGTATCTTCTCACTGTGCACTGTTACTAAGACTGAATATGGGCATACATCACTGAGGAAGCAAAACAGTTACTTGTGAGGAACATGGGCTGTAGAATTAAATGGTGAAATCACAGCTTTATCATTTTCTAGGTTTGATGTCTGTGGCAAATTATGAAACCCCTTTCAAAGCCAGTTTTATAACATGTAAAATAGAAAAAAAATAATAGTAACTATATCAGTTATCTTATTTGAACATTAAATAAACACTGTCTGATATATGTGATCAATAAATATTATTTACCATAAATGTTAAGTATTATTATTATTTAAGGAGGAAGTGAGGGGAAAACGGGGTATTAAGCCAAGGGTACCATCTCCCTGCCCTTTTATTTCCATATTTCCCCCCAGAAAGGGAGGAAAAATGTACTCATTTCACATAGCAGCATAATAGAAACACTGTTGAATGTTGAAAGTGGGCATTCTTGATAGTGGGTGGCCATGTACCAGGGTCCTCTAAGACAGTGTGTAAAATAATAGTAAATAGTCACTGGCACACACATAGTCATACTCACACATTGCAGTCAGATTCCTTTTTCTAAAAGTAATCACGATCCATAATAAAACCACACAATGACTTCCTATTACCCTTAGGATGTAGGTGAAACACTTTCATGAGGATCATTAGGTGATCTGTGCTCTACCTTTTCAGTTTCATATCATTCTTCTCTTTTCTCTCTGCTCCAGCTACTTTAAAGTTATTTCATTTCTTTGAATGTGCTATATTTTGTAACCTTGGTACAAATTGTTGCTGCTTCTTTATTCTCTCCCTATTCTTAGTCAAGCTAACTGTTACTCATACTTCAAGGTCAGCTTCAATGACTTCTTCAGGAAAGGTTTTTTATTGACCCCTAGACCTGTGGTCCGCAAACTGCTGCTCGTGAGCCATGGTTTGCCACTCTGTTGACTAATGAGTTTGCCAACCACTGCCTTAGACTAAGATATCACACTCATAGGTATGCTCTGATAGTGTAATGTATAATGTGCACCTCTATTTTTTAAAAATATTTATTGTTGAAAGTATTTCATATAGCCCTTTTTTTTTCTCCCATTGACCTATTATAGCTTGCTCCGCACCTAGCCCCAGATCTCCACAACCCTATTATCTGTGTCCATGGGTTATGCATATGTGCATAAAAGTTATTTGGTTGAACCCTTTTCCCCACTACCCACTTCTACCTTCCCTCTGAGATTTGACAGTCTCTCCCATGCTTCTGTGTCTCTGGACCTATTTTGTTCAACAGTTTATTTTTTTTGCAGCATGTAGCAAAATTTATTATCCACTGGATTGGGTCCTTTCTAAAATTCCAATGTTGAAGCCCTAACCAGTATTGTAACTGTGTTTGGAGATAAGGCCTTTAAGAATATAGTTAAGGTTAAATGGTGTCATAAGGATGATACCCTAATCTGATAGGACAGTGTCCTTATAGGGGAGATACCAGAATGTGCTTTTTATATCTATCTCTTTCTCCTTCACCCTTTCTTTCTCAGTCTTTGTCTTAATTTCTATCACTGTATCTGCACCTCTCTTGAAATACACAGTAGAAAGGCCATATGATGATATAGCAAGAAGGTAACTGTCTACAAACCAAAGAGAGAGGTCTCACCAAAAACCAACTTGGCAGGCATCTTGATCTTGGATTTCTACTCTCCAGAACTGCAAAAAAATAAATTTTGGTTGTTTAAGTCACCCAAATCTGTGGTATTTTGTTATGGCATCCTGAGATGACTAATATAAAACTATAATATTTGAAATGTTTAATTATTTAAGGGCTGATTTTCCTGGTTGCTTTAAGTTCCTTATGATTCAGGTGTCTGCTTCATGTGCGTTTTTTTATACCTCTGAGGCATATCAGAGCACTTGGCACATAGTAGGTTTTCAATAAATATTTATTCAATAAATGAGATGCTAGTGCCCTTTTTTCCCTTTAAAATCTGTGAGGTATAAAAAAAAAACCCTATAAGGTCATTAGAGAGCATGTCTCTCTTATTCACTGCTATTTCAAGCATACCTAACAAAGGACAATTCATTTATTGGCACATTTATCCAATACATATTAAGTACAAAATGAAAAACTGTGATAACCAGAAAAGAATACCAGAGACTTAGTTCCAGCTCACAAACTTTTATTATACTTCTTTTTTGACAAAACACAAACAAAAGAGACAGACAAAAATACATTTTTATTATTCTTTTACATGATGATCACGTAGGTTTTCAGAGGTTAGTGTGGATATATTTTATTTCTAAATTGCTTACATTAATTTTAATCCTGAAAAGTCTTTTAATATGGGTGAGTAATATTTTCTTATAGACATCTTTAACAGGCTGGGATTTATATTTAAATTTAAATAGTTTCACTGGAGAATCATCTACTTATCATTTGATGTATTTTCATCTATTACTCTTAATTTACACAAATAATATAATGTCTTTCCTGCAAATAGTTTATGGGTACTTGGTAATGCTGTCCTTCCTCTCCTGTCCTTCTCATATTAGCTCTTGTCACCACCAAGATGAAAAGAAATAAACTTATTAAGAGTAATGTTAACTTTAACAGCTTCCCAGCTCTGTTAGTAATGAGGAGATGCTTTCTGTAGCAGAGAATAAAATGCAACCCATGAATTTGTGACGACCTAATGCATTTTACATGATTTAGTGATGCATTTAATGAGCATTTTTCACTATGGTATCTTCTAGAAACTCCCTGTGTATATATTTTAGATTTAAAAACAAATCTACTTTTAGGCAATTTCAATTTCAGCATGTTCAAATATTTTCATACCACTTAGCAGAAAAGATAGGATGTTTACACCATGACTTTCCCTAGATGATTTAGAACCTTTTTTTTGTCTATTTCAGGTAATGCAGATTTAAAAGATAAAGTGTGTCCAAAGGCCAAATGTCTACTCGAAGTAGCTAGATATCTAGTAATGAATATAATGCATTTTAATGATAGATTTTGTTGTCAGAAACCTTGCTACCAGAGGTCACAATATTTAACAGACCTAGGACACAGCATTTTAGCTCTGTATTGCTGTGTTGGTGCTGCTTTGTAGTCTTGGAACTCACTGATCCACCCAGGAGATAATATACCAATCCCTCCTAACACACAATTGCTCTTCTACTCACTCTGGACCTAGGTACAGAATACTTTGTTGGGTTGGGCTCAGGTCATGTTTTCAGAGAGAGCTTCCTCCTTCCTCTTATTTTCACCTCTAACTCCTTACTGAAGAGACTGGAATTTATCCCAGTTCTTCTGATCCCAGGGTGATTTTATTTTTATAATAAAATTTGGCCTTTGAAAATTTGTTAACTGGAGTATCATAGTATATTGCTAGAATCTGTAAACTTGGAAACATTATCAGACATTGTCTTTCCTTAGAAAAATATTTCATTAGAACTAATCTGTTTCATTATTTATATGATTTAGTACAGGAATCAGTGACATCAACATGGCAGGAGATCACAGAGTATTTCATATTCTTGTCATTTTTATAATCTACAAATAAAAGGAATCATAAACTACAAGTTCCTAGGTTTCTAATATAGGGAAGGGTACCTGTTAACAGTCATTTTGAGAATAAAGCCAATATTTCTTGGATAATAATTCCATTCTCTTACCACTTTGATAGTTTGAATGTGGTGATAGTATTGGAGATGGAGCCATGATTTATGACCCTTACTTAGCAGGAGATTTTTCAATGGAATAAATAATTGTTGAGTGTCTTCAGCTAGTAATAAAATATTGATAAGGTGGGTGTTACAGGGTAATAATGTGGAGAAAGAAATGGGACATGGGAATGGGTTCTGGTGTCAGACAGAACTGGGATTAAATTCTAACTTATCTTACCAAAAGTATGGCCTTCAAAAATACTTACTTTCTCTGAACGTCAGTTTCTTTAAGTGTTATTCGCCTTTCCCCCACTTTCAATGTCTTTTTATGCTTGGATGAAGGTCCATTACCATTCCTGACTCCACCACTATTATTTTTCATGGAAGTACAGTGACTTTTTTAAGTCTTGTGTGAGGAAGAGGAGCAGAGTATTTTTTTAAATATATTTTATTCATTTTTACAGAGAGGAAGGGAGAGGGATAGAGAGCCAGAAACATCCACGAGAGAAGGAGACATCCATCAGCTGCCTCCTTCATGCCCCCACTGGGGATGTGCCTGCACCCAAGGCACATGCCCCGAACAGGAATCGAACCCGGGACCCCCCAGTCCACAGGCCAACGCTCTATCCACTGAGCCAAACCGGCCTCGGGAGGAGCAGAGTATAACCTAATTTATCCAATTTTTCTTTCTCTTGGGAGACAGGGTGGCTGCAAGGAGCAAACATCCTGTATAGTATAGCGGGTCCAATAGTAGGAAAAGCCTGCAGTATCCAGGTATGCCTGGAACTGGTTGCATCCAGTTTTGTGTGTTGAGTCTGTCCAATTTTGTTGTTCAGTATTATGAAGCCTGTTTGTCTACAGATATAAATCATATTCTCTAATTTATTTCTAAGTGTTTTATCAGTAAAGGTAACATTTTGACCTTCTGTGATCTTCTCAATTAGATCATAACTAAGGCAGGGAAAAATAGTTTTTTTGTGGGTGTCTTCATTTACCCCAACAAATCATCATGAAAATTAAATTACTTAAGACAAGTAAAATGTGAGTAAAGTGCCCTGCACATTATAAGTGACCAATAAGTAATATCTGTTAACCACTTAGGTAATTATAGGTATGCAATATTCTTTCATTAAACTTAATGTGTAAATTACAACATTCCCTTAGATAAAACATCATGGAAATAGAATTCTGTTAATCTTGGCTCTATTTTAGTCTTCAAATGTTTTATGAAAACCATATGACATGGTTTGGAGGGAAAACAAAGATATGCTATTAAGAGAACTTAATCTTTATATCCTAATACCTTAAAATTATAACTTTTTTCAATTATAAAATGTTGAATCATCTGGTCCAATACCTCATTTTACAGAAGCAGAAACTGAAGCCAAAGTAGTATAAGAGATTTCCTCAAAGTCATACAGATACTATCAAACAAGAACTATAATTCAGATTTTTCTATTTCACTGTACAGATAAGAAAGGGACCATTGATATCTTCTATTAATAGTTAGATTGATTAAAACTACTTGGCACTGGTTGCCTTAGAAGAAGTTTGAAAGCGCTGTGGCCCAAGACATGACATAACACTTTGAAAATTTGTTTTTCAAAGTATTATTTCATGGGAGATCTGTAGGCCTGGTTTCCCCCCCACCCACCCACCCAACTTCCATCACCTGAAGAGCTGATCTGACCAATATGCCCAGTTTAATAATGGCATATTGATTAGTTTAAATTAAGGTTCCTTGATAAGCAGTCAGTGTCAGAAGGCACCTTGACCTTTCCTTGTCTCCTTGAATGCAGAAAATAAATCTCCCCTGTGAAAAGTACCCTCCCTGCTCCACATGAGCTAAGAGATACCCTTAGTACTAGAGCTAAAAGATCCAGAGCCAAGGAGCTTCTATAAGCACTTTGTTAACAATTTGCTACCAGAGCCTAAACTTTGTTTAGATTCCTCACTACTGAATACCCAAACCTTGTTTAGTTTCATTTCTAATGAGCACTAACATTTCTGTCCTGTCAATTCTTCACATATTTATTGTTTCTTTATCTAAAAAGTATAAAAATCAATAAAATATATTTTAAAAAAATAAATAAAAAATATAAAAAGTGCTTGGTTCAATAATTTTGAGAATCATTTTATGATCTGAGCACCAAATTGTGATTCTTCTGTACACACGCATCAAATTGGTTTTTCTCCTGTTAAACTAGTCATGTGTCAATTTTATTATTTTGTTATTTGTTCAGCCATAAGAACTAGAAAAGTTTGGAGGGGGAGAGTTCTCCATCTCCCCAACAAAAGTATTGATCTAAATGACTACTAATATTTGAGAGGAAGTCTACCACCCTTCTGGATTAGAGAATCTATGGTGGAAAATATCATTTGAGCACATCCTGTAATAGTGATCATTCATATTTATGGTTGTGGAATCTGAATAACTTGAGTGTTGACACATTATTTCTCTTAACGCGTATGACATTCATAATTACTAAAATGTCATACTGTGAGGATTATGCCTTTTAATTTTCCATCAGGATCCTGGCTCAGCTTCCCTGCTAGCTTTGCTGACTGCAGCCTCATGACCTTTAATCATGTGTGTAAAAACCCTAGAAAACCCCAACACTGCTCAATTAAACTAATTATCAACTAAAAAATCAAAATCCAAAAGAACATAAACAACTCTATTCTTTATGGCTATCAGCATTACTGGTCTAATACTTGACATCCAGGGAGATAATGCTGAAGAGTATTACCACAGGCCTAAGTTTATCGTTGCTTCAGAGGCAAAGCAAAATGACAATGAAAGGTGGTAAACTGACATTTAAAATCTCTGATAAGTTTTGAAAACTGTTCTCCTGACATTCACTCTTCAGCAGACAGAAGCACAGAGCCATCATTGGGCCCTTAAATACATAGTTGAGGAAACATAGCTGCTTATTTATATTGATTTTTTTTTAATTTGAAGACCAGAAATGTTTTTCTTTTCAAATTGATTATTTGTGGTACAAATGGATCTAAATCTGTAGGCATTAATACCCACCATTCATTACAAATTATACCATATCTCTGAGCAGGAGAAGACAATGTTAACATTGTATTCTTTGTTCATTATTACTTAGTACCAGAAATGGTGAACTGTTCAGCTATGAAACATGGCAAAATTTGCTATATATTAGAAACAAAATACTTAAATATTTCAACATTTCCAGACTGAAAAGACTTTAGACATGGAGAAAAATGTATTCCTTATGAAGCCAAGTCAAGCCACAAGGTAGGTTAGCCTTATTCCTATAAAGGAGCATGAAGAAAAATCAAAATATTAAATGTCATGCTTATTAATTGTTATATCCTTAGCAGAAAGCCAAAGGATGGTATCCTATTTTAATGACTCTCATGCTCTAACATCCAGTTTTATATTTCTACATCCAGTCAGGTAGCCCAGAGCAATACTGCTTTGCTGAATCAGAAACAGAATTTTATTTGAAAAATAAATTCTCTATAAAAGATGCATTCATAAATACTCTTTTATTAATAAATTTGTATTTACAGACTCCTAGAACCTTAAAATTGAAAAGGATCTGAGAAAACATCTAATCCACCTTGTTCATTTCTCTACCTTAGGAAATTGAAGTGCAAATAGGGAAAAGGATTTGCCTTAGTCAGTGGCATGACTGGAATTAAAATCCAGATATTTTGATTGTTGATCCTGGAGTGTCATCACTAAATAGAAATTGCTTCTCTTCCTCTTAGAAAGAAAATACACCATGATTATTAGGAATGTAGGTTCAAACACTAAAGTACATAAATGAGTTGGGCTCTTTATTCTAGCGCCTTGCTGATGTGTGATTTAGGACAAATCATTTAAATGTTGATTTTCATTTTTTTATTGTAACATAAGGATAACAATGATGCTTCTTTAGTGGGATTATTGTTAGGATTAAATGACTAAAATAATCTAAAGTACTTGGGAAAGTACCTGACACATAGTAAGGTTCCAAAAATGTTTGATAATATTTTCTTTTTTTATAATATTTTCTTATTATACTATTAAGATAATTGGTTTAATGAAGATAGCTTTTTGAAAAGATATTTAAGATGTGATATTTTGGAGCAGCTGAGAAAGAAATAGTCAAAGGCAAGTCAACAGAACAGCTAAAAAAAGCAACAGAGTATGAGAAGAACTTCCTTATGAAAATGTAAAATCTAAAATTTTTATGGCTACATCTTGTCTCTCAAGTCATACCTGATTGTCAAGGAAGGGAGGACTGCTTCTACACTGTTCTCAAACTAATTATGCTGTTAATATTTTAATATAGTCTGAAATAATGCATTATTTTCATGATCATAAAAGATTATTTTTCCTTTTTCATTTCAAATGCTTTAAAATAAAAGATTGTCTTTTTATTTCAAACTAGAGGCCTGGTGCATGAAATTTCTGCACAGGGGGTGGGTTGTGTCCCTCAGCCCAGACTGCAACCTCTCCAATCTGGGACTCCCCCGGGGGATGTCCAACTAGCATCGGACCTAAACTGGCAGTTGGACATTCCTTTCACAACCCTGGACTCCTGGCTCCCAACTTCTCACCTACTCGAGGGGTCCCAGATTGGAGAGGGTGCAGATTGGGCTGAGGGACAACCCTCATGCACAAATTTCATGTGCTTGGCCTCTAGTTTATTTATGTTAAAAAGTTCTGTCATTTCAACATATGTACATATGTTAGGAATTCTTACAAAGATCAGGAATTGTTACTTTTCTTTTAAATTTATTTTTACTGTTTCACTTCATTACTGCTGTGTATGTGCTCCACGTAAGTGATATGTTTATGTAGGTGGGTTCCAACTTACAGCAAAAACTGTGTTATGTTGCATCATAGGAACAGATCTATGACATAACCTGAGGACCTACTATGTATGTGTGTGTGTGTATGGTTATATGTAACATAATCATAATGTATATACATTTTATATATATATATATATATATATATATATATATATATATATATTTACATATATGTTTGCAGGAAAACCTTTTTGATGATGAAACTAGTGCATCATTTCACATTCTGGTGCAGCTTCAGATTCATTCCAAATCTCTAGGTTGACCAGTAAAGAGATCATACACTAGTGTTGATCTGTGGACTAGCTTTGACCCTCAAACTGCACTTTGATTAACAATGAACCTAGGCTATGATCTTTGGGTAACTCTAGCAACAAAGTCCTTCTTTAATTTTATTGGCTCTATTTAAAGGACATGGATCTGACCTAGTTTTCCAGATTGCACTGGTGAGTAAACAATATATTCTAATATAGGAAAGTTGATGACTCACCTAATAGGACCATTTCAACCTGATTTGTAGGACATTGCCCATATACTTCAATCTTTCTGGAAAATTTCATTGATTTGCCTTCTCATCTGATAATGGCAGCATAGCTAATTTAACAACGGAATCTATAAAATTTTACTAGCAGCTATATTAAAGTGGCAATTATTAATTATTAGCCCTTATATTTTAATATGTGCTCAATATTAAATGCCATTTTTAAATGAATACAAGTGAAATGAAGAGTGTGTGACAAGGAGAAAAGAAATGCCTTTGATTCTAACTCTGTATAAGTTTGTGTAACACCTAGTTTTTTCATTTCTTTGCCCCAAAGAACTGTGGGGATGCTTTCTGTAATACTGAATTTATATTTTTAAAATTTTTAAAAATACATTTTTATTGATTTCAGAGAGGAAGGGAGAGGAGAGAGAGAGATAGAAATATCAACGATGAAAGAGCATCATCAATTGACTGCCTTCTGCACACCCCCCACTGGGGACCAAGCTGGCAAACCCAGGTTTGTGCCCTTGGCCAGAATCGAACCTGGGACCCTTCAGTCCACAGGCTGACATTCTATCCACTAAGCCAAACAAGCTACGGCAATACTGAATTTCTGAATCACTATTTCCTAAAGTTGTTTTAAACATTGAGAAGAATACCTGTATTTTTACCAACACCTGATTAACAGGGTTATCTGCCTTTCCTTTTCACTCTCTTTTTCTTGGGGGGTGCATACATTTTAATCTTAAAATCCTGACTTTGTAATCTTTTTTAGGAAGAATCAACATCCTAAGCAGGCGGGAACCGGTTTGACTCAGTGGATAGAGCGTCGGCCTGTGGACTGAAGGGTCCCAGGTTCAATTCCGGTCAGAGGCATGTACCTTGGTTGTGGGCACATCTCCAGTGGGGGGCATGCAGGAGGCTGCTGATCGATGTCTCTCTCTCATTGATGTTTCTAGCTTTCTATCTCTCTTCCTCTCTGTAAAAATTCAATAAAATACATTTAAAAATATTTTTTAAAAAAGATCCTAAGCACCCTACAACTAAGTGGATAGTTTTGTTACCAATGCCTTTCCTTTTCCCTCAGACAATCTCATGGACTTTATTTCAAATATTTGCCTACAAGTTTCTTATCTTTGGATTAAACTGACCTGTCCCATTATTAAATCAATAGAATCTACTCCTGGTCAAACAGTTTTGTGGACAGAAATCTATTCTAGCTCAAGCATTTCCAAGTCCTGTGGAAGGATTATTACTGTCAGAACTTACCCAGGTTCTTCCCAACAACTGAAAGCATTCTCCAAACCATCTATCATTATTTTATTTATTTTTTTATTTTTATTAGTATTTACTTTAATGTTAAACCCATTGAAAGCAGAAGATCCAAGCAGCATTAGGCCTTCAGGAGCTAAGACTCTGGAAGCAGCAAAACAAAACAAAACAAAACAAAAAAACCTTACAAAATCAAAACAAAGCAAAACAAAACTCCTGTGGTAATCATTAATGATGTTTGCCAAATATTAAAATTCTATTCTTTTTCTGGACTTATGATAGAGTTGTATTTTTTGCACCCTTATTATTCGGTAGGGCTGTGTTTCCAGTTATCACCAACTAGAGGGCCTAGGCACAAAATTTGTGTACGGGGGTGTGTGTCCCTCAGCCAAGCCTGCACCTTCTCTAATCTGGGACTCACCGAGGGATGTCCAACTGGGGAAATCGGACATCCTTTTCATAATCCAAGACTTCTGAATCCCAAGACAGTTGGGGGTGACCAGACCATCAGAGGAGGGAAAGATCAAGAGAATACTGTAATGCTAGAAATTAAGGTTATATATTTTGGCATATGCTCATGTGTCATTAATTCAACAAAAGTAATGATTCATTAATTACTTTAACAAACATTTGTGCAGAATCAACCATGTGCCAGATACTATCTTTGCATAATCCTATCTAATAAAAGAATAATATGCAAATTGACCATACCTCAGCTACACTCACCAGCCATGCCCACCAGCCAATCAGAGCAAGTATGCAAATTAACCCAACCAAGATGGCTACAGCCACAGAGAGCTCAGGAGAGAGGTCTGGGTTGCCTCTGGTGATGGAAGAAGCCAAGCTTTCTGCACACCCTGGCCAGTGGAGGTTAAGGCAACAAAGTTTCAATGGCAGTGGGAGCAGAAGACTTGGCTCTGCTCCAGGCTACAAAGTTTCAATTGTAGAAAATAAATAAATCTTAGATTCTAGGGCCTTCACTTGGGTTGTTGGGAAGTGTGGTCGGCCTGCAAACCACTACAGGCCCCTCGCCTAGGCCACCCCACACCCCAAGGGAACACCCACCTTAATCCAGGACAACTTTCAGGGCAATCCAGCTGGTTCCCACCCATGCACCAGGCCTCTATCCTAACTAGTAAAAGAGTAACATGTAGATTGACCATCACTCTAACACACAAGATGACTGCCCCCATGTGGACACAAGATGGTCACCACAAGATGGCCAGCAGGGGAGGGCAGTTGACAGGGACCAGGCCTGCAAGGGATGGCAGTTGAGGGTGATCAGGCTTGAAGGGGAGGGCAGTTAGGAGTGACTAGGCTGGCATAGGAGGAAGTTGGGGGTGAGTGGGCATGCAGGGAAGGGCACTTGGGGGTGACCAGTCCCACAGGGTAGGGCAGTTAGGGGCAAACAGGCTGGCAGTGGAGCAGTTAGGCATCAATCAGGTTTGCAGGAGAGTGGTCAGGGGGTGATCAGGCTGGTAGGCAGAAGGGATTAGAGGCAATCAGGAAGGCAGGCAGGTGGGCAGTTAGGAAGCAGCAGTCCTGGATTTTGAGAGGGATATCTGACTGCCCATTTAGGCCTGATCCTAAATGGGCAGTCGGACATCCCTCAGGGGGTCCCAGATTGGAGAGGAAGCAGGCTGAGCTGAAGGACACCCCTGCCCCTCGTGTATGAATTTTTTGCACCGGGCCTCTGGTATTATATAATATAATAGATATATAATATTAATGAGACAACCATGATATCTCCCCTCACAGAACTCACTTTCTATGAAGAACAAGTACTAATAGGCAAATGTGATCAAGTGTGTTAAGTACTGCATTTACACTAATAAAAGAGAAAGATACTAATTGACCATACCTCCACTATGCCCACAGCCGATCAGGAGTGACATGCAAATAAAACCAAGAAAGATGGTGAGTAAATTTGCATATACAGATGGGGCAGGCAGAGCCTGATGCCCTTGTGGAGTACAGGCGGGATCAAGACTAGGCAGGCCCAGCAGGCAGCACCTGGCACCCCCCGTGGAGTCCAGGCAGTGATCAGGATTGGGCAGGCAGCATAGACAGCATCTGATATCGCCCTGGGGTCCAGGCAGTGATCAAGACCAGGCAGGCCAGGGAGGCAGTGCCTGATGCCCCCCCCCCCAACACACACACACAGAGTCAAGGCTGTGATCAGGACCTGGCGGTTCCAGCAGGCAGCGCCTGACGCTGTCTGTGGGGTCCTGCCAGCAATCAGAACCAGGCAGGTGGATGGATGTCTCCTGAAGCTGTCTGCGGGGTCCTGTTGGCAATCAGGACCAGACAGCCTGGCAGGCAGTGCCTGATGCCCCTGCCCCTAGTCCAGGTGGTGATCAGGACAGGGCAAATCCAGGGAGCAGGGCCTGATACCCCTGTGGAGTTCAGGTGGGGATTAGAATGGGCAGTTCCAGCAGGCAGTGCCTGATGTTTCCCTTGGGGTCAAGGCAGCGATCAGGACGGAGTAGAAGTGGGTGGCCTGGGTCTCTGGGATTACAGTCTGCCCCATGGCTGCCTGCGGACAGCAGTGGAGCAGGCCCAGGGTTGAACATTTTAATGAAAACGGGATGCCTGTGCCCTGCCCCACCACACCCAGTCCCTGATGAGGAGAGGGAAATGGGCAGTTAGGAGGCACAGCGGCTCCGCAGTGGCTGGGAGAAACCTGTGGGCATGCTACCAGGAAGAGTTGCTGAACCATGAGGATGCAGAGGGTTGGCTGATGGAGATGCGCAAAGGTGCAGATGAGGCGGCTCTCGCTGGTGCTGAGCTGGACAGTGCATCAACAGCCTGATGGATGAAATTGCCTTTCTGAAGAAGGTGCATGAAGAGGAGATCACAGAGCTATAGGTGCAGATCCAGTAGGCTCAGATCTCCATGGAGATCTGACCTCTCTGCTATGCTCAATGACATCTGCACCCAGTAAGAGAAGCTGGCTGCAAAGAACATGCAGAATGCTGAAGAATGGTGCAATAGCCTCTTTACCTTGCTGACTGAGAGCATTGCCAAGAACATCTACGAGGTGCATGCTGCCAAGGAGGAGGTGACCGAGAGCCATCGCCTGCTCAAGGCCAACACCCTGAAGATAGAAGCAAGCCGGGGCATGTACGAAGCTCTGGGAAAGCAGTAGCGAGAGCTGGAAGATAAGCAGAATGCAGACGTTAGTGCTATGTAGGACACAATCAACAAATTAGAAAATGAGTTGAGAACTACAAAGAGTGAAATGGCATGATATTTAAAAGAATACCAGGACCTCCTCAATGTGAATATGGCTTTGGACATTTACATTGCAGCTTACAGGAAACTCTTGGAAGGTGGGGAGACACAGCTCAGTTTCACTAGCATGGGAAGCATAGCCAGCGGCTACTCCCAGAGTTCCCAGGTCTTTGGTCGATCTGCTTATGGTGGTTTACAGACCAGCTCCTACTTGATGTCCACTCACTCCTTCCCTTCTTAATACATCAGCCACGTCCAGGAGGAGCAGATTGAGGTGGAAGAGACCATTGAAGCTCCAAAAGCTGAGGAAGCTAAGGATGAACACCCCTTTAAAGAGAAACTGAAGAGGAGGAGAAGGAGAAGGAAGAGGCTGAGGAAGAGGGCAGAGAGGAAGAGGAAGAAGATGCCAAGGAAGAATTTGAGGATGCAAAGGAGGAAGAAGGAGGTTAAGATGAAGGAGAAGATATCCGAGAAGCTGAGGACGAGAAGAAAGATGGAGGTGCTGGGGAGGAGCAAGCAACCAAGAAGAAAGATTGAGCCCCTATTTCCTTAATTATTTCAGGAATAATCCTCCTGAAACCAGGTCAACCTCATCACTAACCAAGCAGTTGAGTTCCTGATACTATATGAATTAAGAAGTCAATATATATAACATTCTGAGGTGACTCAGGTTGGACATTCAATGTTGTGCTATGACTTTTCTCCTTATGCAGAGTATCAGTTTGCTTGCAGAGTGGCTTCCTAGCTTGCTACTAGCCTGTGCATGGTCCATGCTTATGAGTTCAGGATCTATGACAATGTGAATAATTCAGATGTTTACAATAAAAACACATGAATACATGAATTCACTGATGTTAATGTTAAACTTCATGAAAAAAATAGTCCTTTGAATCGTTGGTGGTTAGAAATTAAAGACCTCAAATCATGTGCAATAAACAGTAAATAAAGTTACACTGAATGACAAAAAAGAATACATAAGGGGCCAGGAAATGTTTAATGAACTGGAGAACCATTCCCAAATCAGGAAGGGAAGTCACAGGGTGTATATTATTGCTACAAATACAGTATTTCCTACTACTTACAACATATTCAATGTAATATATTAGATGCCTTCCTATTGCATGAAGTACATATTCTCATAGAGTGATACTGATAATATGTTATACTTATGGCAATATGTCATTTCTTATCTATATTAATAAAAGGGTAATGTGCTAATTAGACCATAAGACCTTCCAGACATCCTTCCGGACAAAGCCACGGTGGTGAGGCCTAGGCAGAGGTGGTTAGGGGTGATCAGGCCAGGAGGGGAGGTCAGTTGGGGGTAATCAGGCTGGCGGGAGGTGCAGTTGAGGGCAAGCAGGCCAGCAGGCAGAGTGGTTAGGGGAGATCAAGCAGGCAGGCAGGTGAGCAGTTAAGAGCCAGTGATCCCAGATTTCAAAGAGGTGTCTGACTGCCAGTTTAGGCCCAATCCCACAGAAGTCCCAGATTGGAGAGGATGCAGGTCAGGCTGAGGAACAAAACCCTCCTCCATGAACAAATTTCATGCACCGGGCCACTAGTTAGGTATAAATATTAAGAGGTTATGGGAGGCATATAGGAAGAACACTTTAACAGAATTGAAGGTAAGAAAAATCTAAGCTGAATCTAAAAGATGAATGGCAAAAAGATGGCGCCTGGCAGGACGGAGGTGAGGGAGAGGAAGTGAGTGAGGGGACAAAAGGAGAGTGAATGGCTGTGTGTGGTGGGTGTGTGATTGAGTGAGGGACAGTTGAATCTCATGGGAGCAGTGGAGGATGACAGTCCAGGTTCTCTTGGACAAGGAGGGACTGCCATCACGGCTTTCATTCCCTGGGCTGAGGGACTCAGGTACAGAGCCCATGCCATCTTGAAGGGAAAAACGGCCTTTCTTTGGGAACTCATCAACACAGCCAGCCAGACAGGCATTGGAGCTGCCTACGACCCAACAACCACTACAGCCAGAGTCCCACATACACGCGGACCCTGCAGACCCGCGGACCCTGGGACCTCTGTTTCCAAAGCAGTGAGTGAAACCTTTCCCTCCCCAGCAACATCAGCATGTCTGTGGTGCGGCCACACACTGGTCCAGGTTTGTGAACTCCAGGGTCACCGGGTACATGCACCATGTGCGCGCACCACGGTTTTGGCTGTGCAACGTTTTCAGCTATGGACATATATTAGTCCCCGCCTACAGAATCCTGGGTCAACACATTTCCAAGCAACAGGGTCCCCCAGTCTGCAGCATGCCTTCGCGTAAGTTTGTGAAGCACCCTAGTCCCTGAGTTTGCATGTCAGGGTCGCCCCGTCTGTGGCATCCTAGTCCCTGTGTTGGCTTGTTCTGGTCACCCTGTCAGAGTCGTGCTCTCTTATCTGGTTTGTGGAGCTCTCTGGTCACCAGCATTTGCGGTGTGTCCTTGAGGCCGCCACCAAAGGTGGGTTTTCAACAACATGTTTCTGGCGGTCCACCCCCTAAACAGCGCCTGGGAGACACTGGGAGCCCCTGCGGGAGTAATTTTTTTAACTCTGGACACCACAGTCATGCCTCTCCAGGGTGATGGCCTCCTGAAACACATCACCCTGGCAGACAGGTCCTTGGTGCCACTGTGTATCCCCACTAGGCACACATGATCTAAATTAAGGGTGCAAAACAGCAAAAATAGGGACACTCCTTTCCACGGCTGCCAATTTCTAGATACCAGAGTTATACTGCTCAAGTTCCCAGATCTACATCAAGAGAACCCAAATAGCTCAAGTAGGAAACCACAATAAATTAACAAACACAGAACTGAGGGAATACACCAGTAGCACCATCACCCAAGCTCCCCCCCCCCAAAAAAAAAAAAAAACAAGCTTGGGTAGTAAAGCAATTGGATCTACAATTAAAACATTACAGGAAAACATGGGAGGACATAAAAGCAAACCCCAAAGGAAAGAAAAAGAGGAATCACCAAAAAGGGAGTTAGAAGAAATTGAAGCCAGCAGCCTTTCAGAGAAAGAATTGAAAGTAATGGATTTAAGGATGTTCAAACAGATGGAAGAGAAATACACACAACTCAATGAGAACTATAAGGAGCTGAATGAGAAAGTCACAAACATGAAACAAAACCAAGAGGAGATGAAGCACAACATAGCTGCAATAAGGAACATAATGGAAGGCCTAAACAGTAGACTAGAAGAGGCTGAGGACCGCATCAGTGAATTAGAAGACAAGGTAGGAAAAAACACACAAACACAACAACAACTGTTAAAAAGACTTAAAAAAAAAGAAGAGAGCCTAAGGGAGTTTTGGGACAACACAAAATGAAACAAAATACGCTTAATTGGGATACCTGAAGGAGTGGAAGAGAACTAAGGAACAGAAAACCTGTTTGAAGAAATAATGACAGAAAATTTCCTTGATATTAGCAAGAAAAAAATTATGAAAGTCCAAGAAGTACACACAGTCCCAAACAAGCTGAACCCCCAAAAAACTGACACCAAGACACATCATAATTAAATTGGTGAACACTAACGACAAAATAAGAATCTTAAAAGCTGCCAGAGAGAGACAGAAAGTTAACTACAAGAGATATCCCATTAGAATATCAACTGATTTCTCTATAGAAATACACCAGACCAGAGGGAAATGGAATGAAATATATAAAGTGATACAAAGCAAGGGACTGAACCCAAGAATACTGTACCCAGCAAGGCTATCATTCAAAATTGAAGGTGGAATCAGGAGCTTTACAGACAAGAAAGGACTAACAGAGTTTATCACTACCAAGGAATGCTAAGGGACTGCTGTAAAAAGAAGAAAGAGAAAGGCTAGAAAAAAACCCAAACACTAAGGAAAAATATGACAACAAATGTGAACTTGTCGATAATATCATTAAACTAAATGGGTTAAATGCACCAATCAAAAGACATAGGATAGCTGAATTGTTAAGAAAACAGGACCCATACATTTGCTCTGCACAAGAAACCCATCACAGAGAAAACGATTCACACAGACTGAGAGTGAAGGGATGGAAAAACACTTTTCAGGCAAATAGAAATGAGAAAAAAGCTGGGGTAGTGATACTAATATTTGATAAAATAGAGCTTAAAGTAAAGGCTATTACAAGAGATAAGGAAGGCCGCTACACAATACTAAAAAGAGCAATTCGTCAAGCAGATATAACTCTGGTAAACATGTACTCACCTAATACAGGAGCCCTTAAATACATAAAAAAAACTCCCAGATGATATCAAGGGAGAGATCAAATACAATACAATCATTATAGAGGATTTCAATATATACTGACATCTCTAGAAAAAAAATCAGCAAAGAAACAGCAATTCTAAATAACTCACTAGATCAGATGGACCTAATTGACATCTTCAGAGCATTTCACCCCAAAGCTACAGAATATAAATTCTTCTCAAGTGCACACGGACATTCTCAAAAATAGACCCCATATTGGGTCACAAGGAAAGTCTCTTCAAATTCAAAAAGATTGAAATCATATCAAGCATTCTCTCAGACCACAATGGCATAAGATTAGAAATAAACTACAATATAAATATTCCAAAAAATTCAAAAACTTCGAAGTTGAATAGTGTGTCATGAACCAAGGAGTAGGTTATAAATGAGATCAAAGAAGATATGAAAAATATCTGGAGACTACTGACAATAAAAACAAAACAACGCAAATGAAAGAGGGAAGTTTATAGCTCGACAAGACTACTTCAAAAAACAGGGAAAAATGGTAATGATTCACCTAACTCAACAACTCGAAGAACTAGAAAGAGAGCAACAAGAAAAGACCACTGTGAGCAGAAGGAAGGAAATAATAAAGATCACAGCAGAAATGAATGACAGAGACAAAAAAAAACACTACAAAAAATCAACAAAACAAAGAGCTGGTTCTTCAACAGAATAAACAAGACTGATTAACCTCTAGCCAGGATCACCAAGAAGAAAAGAGAGAGGACACAAAAAACAAAATCAGAAATGAGAGAAGGGAAATAACTACAGACCCCACAGAAATAAAAGGATTGTTAAAAAATATTATGAACAATTCTATTCTAATAAATTTCACAACCTAGAGGAAATGAACAGATTCCTAGAATAACCCAACCTTACAAAACACACACAGGAAGATTCTAAAAATCTCAACACGCTGATAACTATGGAAAAAATTGAAGCTGTCATCAAAAAGTTTCCAGCAAACAAAAACCAGTGCCAGATGGCTTTACAGGGGAACTTTACCAAACATTAATAGAACAAAAACCCATCTTTCTCAGACTATTCCAGAAAATTCAAGAGTAAAGAAAACTTCCAAACTCTTTCTATGAAGCCAGCATCACCCTAATACCAAAGGCCATTAAAGATAACACAATGAAAGAAAATTACAGACCAATATCCCTCATGAACATAGATGCCAAAATCCTCATCAAAATTCTAGCAAATCGAATCCAGCAGTACGCCAGAAAGATCATACACCATGACCAAGTAGGATTTATCCCAGGAATGCAAGGATGGTGCAATACCCACAAACCAATACATGTGATACATCACATAAGCAAAATGAGAGATAAATTTCACATAGTTCTATCAATTGATGAAGGAAATTCATTTGACAAAATCCAACACCCTTTATTAATAAAAACTCTCATCAAGGTAGCAACAAAAGTATCACAACTCAACATAATAAAAGCCATATATGACAAACCCACAGCAAAATTCATACTCAGTGAGCAAAAACTAAAACCATCTTGCCTAAAAACAGGAAAAAGACAGGAATGCCCACTATCACCACTCCTATTTATCACAGTGCTGGAAGTATTAGCCATTGCTTTAGACCAGAAAAAGAATAAAGGCATCCAAATAGGAAAAGAAGAAGTAAAGCTGTCTTTATTTGCAGATGACATGATACTGTACATAGAAAACTCTAAAGATTCCATCAAAAATTATTAGACTTAATAAATGAATTCAGCAATTTAGCAGGATACAAAATGAATACCAAGAAATATGTGGCATTTCTATATACAAAGAATGAACTTACAGAAAGAGAGACTAAAATAGGAATCCCATTTACCATCACATCAAAAAAGTTAAGATACCAAGGAATAAACTTAACTAAGAGGTAAAAGACCTATATGAAGAAAGCTACACAACACTAAATAAGAGATAGAGGAAGACATAAAGAGATGGAAGAACATACCATGTTCATGGATTGGGAGAATCAATATTATCATAATTTCCATACTATTCAAAGCAATTTATAAATTCAACACAATCCTCATGAAAATACCAAAAGCATACTTCACAGAACTAGAGCAAACTTTTCAAAAATTCATTTGGAATTAAAAAAAAGACGCCAAATAGCTGCAGCAATCCTTAAAAAGAAGAAAAATGTAGGTGGGATCTCAATTCCAGATTTCAAGCTGTATTACAAAGCCACTGTTCTCAAAACTGCCTGGTACTGGTGCAAGAACAGACACATAGAATAGGATAGAGAACCCAGAAATGGACCCAAACTACTATGCAAATTAATATTTGACAAAGGAGGCACGAACATACAAAGGAGACAAGACAGTCTCTTCAATAAATGGTGTTGGAAAATGGGACAGAAAAATGCAAAAAAATGAAACTAGACCACCAACTTACACCATACACAAAAATAAAGACAAAATGGATAAAGTACTTAGACATAAGACTGGAAACCATAAAAATACTAGAAAATTCCCGACTGAAAAATTTCTGACATATGCAGAATGAACTTCTTCGCTGACACAGCTCCTCAGGCAATGCAAACTAAAGAAAAAATAAACAATTTGGACTACTTCAAAACAAAAAAGGTTTTGCACAGAAAAGGATACCATCAACAAAACAACAAGAAACCCACTAAATGGGAGAACATACTTGCCAATGATATCAATGATAAGGGTTTAAAGTCCAACATTTACAGGGAACACATACAATTTCACAAAAAGAAGATTAACAACCCAATCAAATAGGTCTCTTCCTAAGTCTGTGATCCTGTTACTCTCCTAAATGACCACTTCAATATGATTCTAATTCATGGTTTTGTTTTTTTTAAAGAGTGATAAGGAAGATTTTATTTAAGGGGAGCTACTGCAGAAGGTGGTTAAAAGTATAATTTTTGTCAAAGAGCAGTGATTCATCTTTTTTGAGAGACTTTGTCCCCTCATCTTTGCAAAGAAAGTCGTCCTCAGCAACATCAAGCACTTAATGACAGGGCAGTATTGGATTAGCAAAGTTAATTTCACCCTATATAATAAATGATCAAAGAACATAGGTGTTAGAAACTCCAAGGCACAAATGTCTTTCTACATTTTAGGTTCTCTGATTCTCCATGACTTATAAAAATTGAGCTCTTCTCTTATTGCCCTTAATTGCTTTCTTCTCAATCTGCTTCAGAAACATCTGTGTTCATTTTCATAGTGTTAGGGAGGAAAATATTTTTATTCTCCCTTATAGGTTATTCTAGCTCAGTGGTTCTCAACCTTCCTAAAGCTGCGACCCTTGCATACAGTTTCTCATGTGGTGGAGACCCCCAACCATGAAATTTTGCTACTGTTATGCATCGTGATATAAATATTTGCATTTTCCTATGGTCTTAGGCGACCCCTGTGAAAGGGTCATTCGACCCCCAAAGGGGTCGCGACCCACAGGTTGAGAATCGCTGTTCTAGCTGCTCTAGTAACTAAATTGACATGAGGCAGAGTAACAGGAGAAAAACAAATTTAAAACATATGTACGTGGGCCACATAGTATATGGGACCCAAAGGCAATCAGGTAATTGAGGCTTATATGCCATCTTTAGCTAAGGAGGAGGGGATAGGATCTAGGACTTTAAACAGGGAGGAAAACAATTCACAGGAAGTTGTGAAAAACAAATGTTTGGTAAACAAAAATTCGCCATGACATGCAGGTAAGTCTTTCTGATATAAAAAGTTTATCTCTCCTAATAGTAATTCTTTTTAGGCAATAAAGGGGAAGGTAAAACACTTTTCTTGAATCTGTTGGACCTTGATTGTCTTCAGCTTGAAATACTCTCCATACCAAAGTGGCAGATTCTGGGATGGCTTGCCCTAATCTCTTGCAGCAGCATATCCTGGCTTCATACAATAAAAATACTCATAATCATCCCTAAGTGTTTTAGACTCAGTGATTGATAAAATATTTTTTAAAAGGTACTTAGGAAAGTGGTGGAATTGCCTTCATTGCTTGATTTAATTACTAAGAGACATTCCAAAAACTAATTTCTACTGCTTAGAATTCTGGGTTTGAGTTAATTGACCCCTGAGGCTGTTCCTGTGCTAATTCTTTAGCATTATATTGCACATACCAAGGGAGTAAATAATTTTTATATGGATTTGGATGTATCATAAAGTAATAAAAATGCTAATGCTCTGAGAGACAAATGCTGATTTTTAGTGGTCAGGTTGCTTTTGGACCTTAGTGAGAACAGTTCGCCCGTGGTGCATGAAACAAACATTTCCAACTGCCAGTTGCCTGGTTCAATAGTGCAGCTACCTTCTAGAAAATAATTTATTTACTTTCAATGGAAGCAGTTATATTCATGGCCAAGAAGGGCCATCAAATGAGACGTTTTTCTTTCTTGTACCTTTATTCATAACTGTTTCATGCACAGATAGTATTCTTATTTTTAAAAGAAAGTATCTAAGAAAGATTTCCAATTCTTCTTCCAGTATAGCTGCAATACTTGGGGATTCTTTTCTTTTCTTCTCATACCAAGACCTAACTCTTTATGATCAGTTTAAAGGCTTTTTATCTTACTCCATTCTCAGTAGAAGTTAAAGGATAAACATGGAATCTGGTGAAAGAGAAACTGAGGCATATTAAATTTTATTGGAGCAAATATCAATTTGCTCAGTGCCAAACCAGAAGTGTATAGAAACAGGCAGTTCCAAACCAGAAGTGGATAGATACACTCCCCTGATAGTAGCTGGGAAAATTTTTTCATACAGAAAAGGAAAATTATTGATTAGCTATAGTTCAAAACCTAGTTGGATATTTTTGGTTAGTTGTACTTAGGTTTCAATTTTGTAACTTTCATGTATTTGTAGGCTTAAATTTTGATTTTTCTATGTAGGCACTTTTAGTCTGATGACCTCCTTGTTAAATCCAACAATTTGTTACACAGATAAGGAATCAGAGGCCCAGGGTGGGAGGAGGGGGTAGCTCAGAGCATTATTCTAGGAACAAGCTAACAGTGTTGAAAAAGCCAAAGTTAAAATCTTTACATCTGTATTTTTTCTTCTGACTTTAAGCTGTCACTTTAGACCTGTGGCTTTGCCTTTCAATGTACTATGTCTGTATTAGCATACAATTCTAAACAAATATGATCTTTTTATGGAAGGTTTCACCTTTCCCATTTTCAATCAATTAATTTAAATAGATGAAAATACAAATATTTTATGGTATACTTAACAAATGATTCAATTGACTTTGGATAGGAGGCACCTGACACTTAATGAAAACCTGAATGGCAGCAAAAAATTAAAAATTAAAAATTAACCTCTTTGATTTGCATTTAACTTATTTTATTATTTGTGTTCTTCAGAAATAACTCCATTTTGATCTCTCACATTTGTAAAATTGCTCTTAGATAAAATAGAAAGATCTCTGTCAAAAACTACAGGGCTTTGACATATCCTACAGCGTTCCCCTTTGCCAGCTTCAGGGTGGACCTTAGGTAGCTTGGAAATGTAACACCTCTGATAATGACTAAGGTATATTTTCATAATATACATAAGAGAAAATTCAAATCAATCATTGGCATTGTCTGTTGTAATTTGCTTCATTGGAGGATGATGATTGGAGGAATGCTGATTTTAATCGCATCCACCTGAAATGTGCCAGCACTGGTCTATGGCTGTGGAAAGTGGGCTCCTGGAAATGATGATAATGGAGGAACATTATAGATTCCAGAGGAAAACAGGTAACTCATAAGACTATATTATTGGAGAGAATCCAAGATGGCGGCATAGGTAAACACCTACACTGCTGCCTCGCACAACAATTTCAAAACTACAACTAAAAGATAGAATGGACATCATCCAGAACCACAGGAAAGTTGGCTGAGTGTAAGTTCTACAGCTAGAAGGAAAGAGAGGGGCACACAGAAACCCAGAGGATCTGCAAAAAGCTGAGGTACGGAGACGCGCGCCCTGAGAGAACGGGTGCCAGAATATCTGGCTGGCTTTCTCTGGCGGGAGGGAAACAGAGACTCTCAACGACATTGAACCCCTTCTCTTACTACACTAAACCCCAGATCCAGCTGAAACTCATGGAGGGGAAGTTTGGACTATGAAAAGGGAGAGGTGCACGGAAATTTAGGGGAGTCGCAAAAGATCAGAAGTCTGGTGGCGCACAAGGCACTGTGCGCAGAGGACCGACTCCTGATTGTGGCGCTGGCTTTCAGGAGTGGGCGGGAGACAGACCCTCCCAACTGTGCCACTTCTGACTTCACTAAGCCCCTGTTTCAGGCGAAACCCTGGAGACCTAGACTTGTGTGGTCCTGGTGCACAGGGGAGCTGGAAAGGCAGGGTCTAGGGTCACTGCGGGCGCACATGCACAAGGACCGCTCCAGCGATTACCCAGTCACGTGAGACTCAGGGGCCTTGGAGGGAGGGGCCGACTGGAAGGCAAGGCAGTCCCTTAAGCCCTGAGACTCCACACATCACAAGCTCAAAGGAGGCTTCTTTGGTTTTGCAAGTCTGGTATCATAAGGCTGAATTCAACACAGAAGTTTCCCCCAGCATAGTGAAAATGCTGAGACAAGGGAAGGGATCACAAACAAAAGAAATGGAGGGAAAAAAATGACTGGATATAGAATTCAAAACCACACTTATAAGGTTTTTCAAGAATATGCTAGAAAAATTAAATAAAGTTAGTGAGAGCCAAGAGGAGATGAAAAAGGACCAACTAGAGATGCAAAAAAGCCAACTAGAGATGGAAAAGGTCCAACTAAAGATGATAAAGGACCAAATAGAAATTAAACATACACTGACTGAAATAAAAAATATTATACAAAGTCCTAACAGCAGACTAGAGAAAGGCAAGAATCAAGTCAAAAATTTGAAATATAAAGAAGCGGAAAACATTCAACTGGAAAAGCAAGAAGAGAAAAGAATCCAAAAATGTGAACATAATGTAAGGAGACTCTGGGACAGCTTCAAGCGTACCAACATCAGAATTGTGGGGGTGCCAGAAGAAGAGAGAGCAAGATTCTGAAAACCTATTTAAAGAAATAATGACTGAAAACTTCCCAAATATGGTAAAAGAAATATACTTACAAGTCCAGGAAGCACACAGAACCCCATATAAAAGTAATCCAAAGAGGACCACACCAAGACACATTATAATGAAAATACCAAGAGCAAAAGACAAAGAGAGAATATTAAAAGCAGCAAGAGAAAAACAGTTCATTACCTACAAGGGAGCAACCATACGACTATCAGCTGATTTCTCAACAGAAAGGATGCAGGCCAGATAAGAGTGGCAATAAATATTCAACGTGTTGAATAGCAAGAACCTACAACCAAGAATAATCTATCCAGCAAAACTATCATTCAGAATTGAAGGGCAGATAAAGAGCTTCACAGAGAAGAAAAAGCTAAAAGAGTTCATCAACTCCAAACCAGTATTATATGAAATGCTGAAAGGTACTCCTTTAGAAGAGGAAGAAGAAAAAGGTAAAAGACAAAAAATTATGAACAACAAATACATATCTATCAATAAGTGCATCTAAAAATTAAGGGAAATAAAAATTTGATCAACAGAATAAACTGGTTAATATAATAGAATCAGGATCACAGAAAGGGAGTGGACTGATAATTCTCAGGGGCAAAGGGGTGAGGGGTGTACAGGGAGAGACTGGACAAAAAATCATACACCTATGGATGAGATCAATGGGAGGGAGGTAAGGGCAGAGGGAAGTGTAGGAGCTGGGTGGAGGGGTGCTATGGAGGAGAAAAAAGAGAAACAAATGTAATAATCTGAACAATAAAGATTTAATTTAAAAAAAGACTATATTATTCCTCCTTGGCCAAATTTACTGCTTTATTTAGTTTTTTCTTCACTTACCATTTCCATTCTGTTCTGGAAGCATTCTTTTTTAAAAAACATATTTTTATTTATTTCAGAGAGGAATGGAAAGGTAGAGAGAGATAGAAATGTCAATTCTGCATCCTGCATGCCCCACACTAGGAATTGAGCCCTCAATCCTGACCTGAATTGAATCATGATTTCCTGGTTTATAGGTTGATGCTCAATCAATAAGCCACACAGGCAGGGATGGAAGCTCTCTTTATCAATACTTCTGTTTTCTTACATATTCAATGTCCCCTTTTTGCATGTTTTTTTCACCTTCAGCTTACAAACTTTTTCATGTTTCCCCATGTAGAAATAATGAAGGAGGGCAGAATATGTCACTCTTTTGGCATAAGAATTCTCTTGAGTTGGTTATTTTTAAGAAACAGCAGATTCAGGAAGAGCTTGAAATCCAAGTAAACAGTTACCCTTTTGTAAGGGACACTTACCTTTATAAGGGAACTCTCTATTTGTAAGGGTGTCTCTCTCTTTGTACCAGGAATAGGAGGATGACTAAATGTCTATAAACTCTAATCAGTGGAGAAAGTAAGGACTTAAATATACATAACAACCTTAAATGCATTTACTGTGCTTTGACTGATAACCTCCCATAACTGCCTCCTCAATATTCTTTATCTTTACTGGAGATAGTATTTAAGGTGGTGGCTTGGGCTATTTCAGGACGTTATTTGTTTTTTTGGGGTCTCTCCCATGTATACAGGAAGTATACATATGTTTAACCTTCTACTTGTTTTTCTCCTGTTAATTTGTTTTTTATTGAAGTAGGATCTCAGCCAAGAACCTGGAAGGGTAGAGAAAAAATTAATTTTACTTCCCTACAATAGAACAAAAAGTCTCCTTAATCCTGATATATTCTATAAGAGTACATACAAATTAAAAATAAGAGATTTAAGTCACCAAATAAAAATAAAGAATAGATTCCCTCCTCTTTTGTTTCAGAATTTCTTTCTCTGTCCTTTTCAAATGTATATAAATCCTTATAATGACAAAATAACCTCTCAACAGTCTCACAACTTAGGAAAAATTCCTTAATAACCTGGGAGCCATCTTTTTGAGATGTAAACATCAAGGGTGATAACACCTCCCTCTCCCATTCCTAAGTGAGCATAAGACCCTAACATCAGAGGGTATCTTGTTCCAATTTGCAAAACTGCCAGCTGTCATTAAGATATGAGAAGTTTGTTTCCCTACCTGATATAGTTGGTCTCTTCAATTTTCATGATAAAATTAAGATGAAATATGTGTGACAAAAGTTGCTGTCAAGTTCTCTTGTAGGCAGCAGGGAAAGGCACTAGGTGTTAGACCCATGGGGTACTTTCATGCTTAACCAAAGGAAGCATGTTGCTCCCAGAGAAGTATGAGTTAATTTTGAAACCAGTATGTAAAGTATGTAAGAGTTGAACAATTAAGTAAATTTATAGTATATGGCAGAAACTAGATTTCCCATGCTTGCAGGAAGAGTTTATAGAGAAGCATCCTGGGTATTTGAATGCACACTCTTACTTAAGGACTACATATTGTTTATCTTGAAAACATGTCCATAATAGATTTTATACTTTTAGACATATAAAAGGATGAAATTTCTTTTTGTTTTTGCAATGTTTTAGCAGATTGCTTGTAATGTCTATCACAGACTGTTTTAATGATTATTCAATAATTAAACTATTTTCTGTTTTTATTACTTCTGTGGAGAGGTTTTCTGGGTTGGGAAAAAATCATTTCTTTTAATTATAGGCAAACCTCATTTTATTGTACTTCATTGCACTTTAAAGGTCAAAGACTTGTGAAAACCCTATATTAAGTGATAGCATTTTTTTTAGCAATAAAACATTTTTGAATTAAGGTATTTACATATTTTTAGACACAGTGATATTGTACACTCAATAGACTACATAGTGGTGGGAACATAATTTTTTATATGCTGTGGGAACAAAAAAAATATTAGTTCGACTCACTCTTTTGCATTATTCACTTAATTGCAAATATGTGGAACCAAATCCACAATATCTTTAAGGTATGCCTCTATATTTCCCCAACACTACTAACTTTACCTTAAGTCCCTACTTTTTGGCAGAAAATTGATTGAAGCCTTCTGCTTCTAATTGACTTACTTACTAATTAATAAAGTTTTCCCAAACTTTGCTGCAACACTGGAATCATCTGGGAAATCTTAAAAAAAAATGTTACCAGCCATCCTGATTTAATCGGTATATATTATGACTTGGGCATCAAGGTTTCTAAAAGTCCACACAATTTGTTTCTTGTGTGCAGCAACATTTGAAAACCACTCGCTTCTGATTATACTAACAGAAACTATTTTGAGGGTGAAAGATAGTCTAATCCATGACCAGAATGAGCTAAGATTAAACTTTTACTGTACTATTTCCCTTCAGCAAGTTAACCAATGTGCCTCAAAAAAACTCCTGTACAGGTTTTTAGGTAGTCTTCTCTGAGCCCTGTATTTGTTTTTTGGGTTTTTTAGTAGTATTTTTTCTTATTTATTTGTTTATTTGTTTATTTATTTATTTCCCTATTACCTTCCCCACCTCCCCCAGTACATGCCCTCATCTGTCTCCCCCTCTTATCCCATGCCCCCCAGTGCCCTGTCTCCACTGGCTATGCCTACACACACATGCATACAAGTCCTTCAGTTGATCTCTTACAGGCCCCTCCCCCGCAACCTCCCCTGCCTTCCCACTGTAGCACTACAGTCTGTTCATTGCTTCTTTGCCTCTGCATCTGCTTTCCCCCCACACCTCCCAATTCTTGTCTTTAAAAACATCTTGCCCACAAGAGCAAAAGAAAAATGATTAAGTTCGAATTTCAATGTCCCATAGCTCTGAGTCCCAGTTTCAATGTCAAACAGTTCCTTATGTGTAAATGTCATCAATGGTATCTGGATAGTGGACAAATGGTGGCAATGCAGGTCCGACCCTCTCTGGTTTGGTCCTGGGCATCTTGTAGTGATGCTCAGCTGCTAACTGCTAACATGGCAAGGCTTCATCAGCGTCTTCCATTTCTGGACAATCTCTCCTCTTGCCTTCATGGTGGGCGCAGACTTGTCAGTTCCTCTATGTTGCAAGAATCCACTTGGTCTTGGAGTTGTTTTCTGAAAGTACTTAAACATATTCTCGACCAAGAGTTAATAAAGGAATCTTTTCTATAAAATTGACTTGGGGTCCTTTTTATTTTTGCCTACCCACTTTTCCTTTGGCTTATTTTGACACCATATGTGTTTTTTATGGGTGTCTTGCTGTTAGTATTACAAATGGAAATTAATTTTCTAAAGTGAAAATTTTCTAGATATAATTTATTTACCAGGTATTTTTCTTTACATGATATTATCCTACTATCCCCCACCCCTTTTTTTTTTGATTAATGGAGAAATTGGTAAAATTTTTAATACAATCTTGATAACTTTAAATTTTAATTTTTTGTACACAAATAGGCCTGTTTTATGTTCATTACATATTAAGCAATTTTACCATGAGATTAGCTATCAATAGAAATTTTAATTAATACTTTAGAAACAGCTTTTTGTCAGGTACACTTAAATTTCCTTGGGTGTTCGCTTATTTCAGTTCACCAATTTAAATTAATCTGAAAGCTTGATAACTCTCTTCTGTCATGTTTAATACTCTACCAACAATCTTAGATTACCCTGTAAATATTAGTGGAAAGGTTTATTTGCATTGAGTAGGCACTGAGTATTCCTAGTGCTAGGCTGAATTTAGATATAGGGCAGCTGCTGTCAGCATGTTTCTGTCTGTTATCTGGGTACTGATTTGAGCTGGGCCACATCTCTGTCTGTTACCTGGGTCCCGATCTATGCTGAGCATGGGAAGCGAGGTAGCCATGATGACAGAAGACTTTCCTCAGAAGGTATGATCCTTCTATTCCCACTTTGCTTAGAGTTTTTATTAAGAAAGGGTGTTGGATTTTGTCAAATGCTTTTTCTGCATCAATTGATATGACTGCGATTTTTACCTCTCAATTTGTTTATGTGATGTATGGTGTTATGATCTTTCTGACGTACTGCTGGATTTAATTTGCTAGAATTTTGTTGAGGATTTTGGCATTTATGTTCATGAGAGATATTGGTCTGTAATTCTCTTTCATTGTGTTATCTTTATCGGGTTTTGGTATTAGGGTGATGCTGGCTTCATAGAAAGAGTTTGGAAGTTTTCTTTACTCTTGAATATTCTGGAATAGTCTGAGAAAGATGGGTTTTTGTTCTATTAATGTTTGGTAAAATTCCCCTGTAATGCCATCTGGCCCTGGCTTTTGTTTGCTGGAAAATTTTTGATGACAGCTTCAATTTTTTCCATAGTTATCAGCATGTTGAGATTTTTAGAATCTTCCTGTGTGTGTTTTGGAAGGTTGGGTTATTCTAGGAATCTGTCCATTTTCTCTAGGTTGTGAAATTTTTTAGAATAGAGTTGTTCATAATATTTTTAACAATCCTTTTATTTCTGTGGGGTCTGCAGTTATTTCCCTTATCTCATTTCTGATTTTGTTTTTTGGGTCCTCTCTCTTTTCTTCTTGGTGATCCTGGCTAGAGGTTAATCAGTCTTGTTTATTCTGTTGAAGAACCAGCTCTTTGTTTGGTTGATTTTTTTTGTAGTTTTTTTTTGTCTCTATGTCATTCATTTCTGCTATGATCTTTATTATTTCCTTCCTTCTGCTCACAGTGGTCTTTTCTTGTTACTCTCTTTCTAGTTCTTCGAGTTGTTGAGTTAGGTGAATCATTACCATTTTTCCTGTTTTTGAAGTAGTCCTGTTGAGCTATAAACTTCCCTCTATTTCATTTGCATTGTTTTGTTTTTATTGACATTAGTCTCCAGAATATTTTAAATATCTTCTTTGATCTCATTTATAACCTATTCATTGTTTTGTGACATACTATTCAACTTCGAAGTGTTTGAATTTTTTGGAATATTTATATTGTAGTTTATTTCTAATCTTATGCCATTGTGGTCTGAGAGAATGCTTGATATGATTTCAATCTTTTTGAATTTGAAGAGACTTTCCTTGTGACCCAATATGGGGTCTATTTTTGAGAATGTCTGTGTGCACTTGAGAAGAATTTATATTCTGTAGCTTTGGGGTGAAATGCTCTGAAGATGTCAATTAGGTCCATCTGATCTAGTGAGTTATTTAGAATTGCTGTTTCCTTGCTGATTTTTTGTCTAGAGAAATTGCCAGCGATGTCAGTAGTGTATTAAAATCCCCTACTGTTACTGTATTGTTGGCAATCTCTCCCTTGATATCATCAAGGAGTTTTTTTTATGTATTTAGGTGGTCCTGCTTTAAGTGTGTATATGTTAATCATAGTTATATCTTCTTGATAAATTGCTCCTTTTAGTATTATGCAGTGGCCTTCCTTACCTCTTGTAATAGCCTTTACTTTGAGGTCCATTTTATTAGATTATATAAGTATCATTACCCCAGCTTTTTTCTCATTTCTATTTGCCTGAAAGTGTTTTTCCATCCCTTCACTCTCAGACTTTGTCAATCCTTTTATCTAAGGTGGGTCTCTGTGGAGAGCAAATGTATGGATCCTGTTTTCTTATCCATTCAGCTACCCTATGTCTATTCATTGGTGCATTTTACCCATTTACATTTAATGATATTATTCACAAGTTCATGTTTGTTTTCATATTTTTCCTTAGTGTTTGTTTTTCTAGCCTTTCTCTTTCTTGTTTTTACAGCAGTCCCTTTATCAGTTCTTGCATTGTTGACATGGTAGTGATAAATTCTCTTAGCCCTTTTCTGTGGAGCTCATGATTCCGCCTTCAATTTTGAATGATAGCCTTGTTGTGTATTGTATTCTTGGGTTCAGTCCCTTGCTTTGCATCATTTTATATATTTCTTTCTATTCCCTTTTTACCTGGTGTGTTTCTGTAGATAAATCAGTTGATATTTTAATAGGAGATCCCTTGTAAGTAACTTTCTGTCTCTCTCTGGCAGCTTCTAAGATTCTTACTTTGTGTAAGTGTTGGCCAATTTAATTATGATGTGTCTAGGTGTCAGGTTTTTTTTGGGTTCAGATTGTTTTTGGTGCTCTGTGCATTTCTTGGACTTTCATATTTTTTTCCTTGCCAATGTCAGGGAAATTTTCTGTCATTATTTCTTTAAATAGGTTTTCTATTCCTTAGTTCTCTTCCAGTCCTTCAGGTATCCCAATTAAGTGTATGTTGTTTCGTTTTGTGTTGTCCCAAAGCTCCCTTAGGCTCTCTTCATGTTTTTTAAGTCTTTTTTTCCAGTTGTTGATGTGTTTGTGTGTTCTTTCCTACCTTGTCTTCTAATTCACTGATGCGATCTTCAGTCTCTTCTAGTCTACTGTTTAGGCCTTCCATTGTGTTCCTGTCATTCTTCATCTCCTCTTGGTTTCTTTTCATGTTGGTGACATTCTCATTCAGCTCCTTATAGTTCTCATTGAATTGTGTGATATTGTCATTGAGTTGTGTGTATTTGTCTTATATCCGTTTAAACATCCTTAAAACCATTACCCTGAATTCTTTCTCTGAAAGGCTGCTCACTTCAATTTCATCTAACTCCCTTTCTGGTGATTCCTCTTTTTCTTTCCTTTGGGGATTGTTTTTACGCCTTTCTATGTTTTCCTGTAATGTTTTAATTGTAGATCCAATTGCTTTACTACCCAAGTTTTTTGGGTGGATGATGCTACTTGTGTATTCTCTCAGTTCTCCTGTGTTTGTTAATTTATTGTAGTTTTCTATTTGAGCTATTTGGGTTCTATTGATGTAAATCTCCGAGCTTGAGCAGCACATCTGTGGTGTCTAGAAGTCAGCAGCCATGGAGAGGAGTGTCCCTATATTTGCTGTTTTGCATCCTTAATTGAGATCACCCCTGCCCTTCGTGGATATACAGTTGCATCAAGGACCCGTCTGTGGGGGTGATGTCTTTCAGGGGCCTATACCCTGGAGAGGCATGGATGTGGTGTCCAGAATTAAAAAATCACAGCTTGGGGGCTCCCAGTGCTCTCAGGCACTGTTTAGGGGGTGGACCACCAGAAACGCTCTGCTGAAATCCCGCATGGGTGGTGCCCTCAAGAGCACACTGCAAAAACTGGTTACCAGGGAGCTCCACAAACCAGATAAAAGGGCTTGCCACAGACAGGGCAACCAGAACACGCAAACACAGGGCCTAGGGTGCCACAGATGGGGTGACCCTGACACGCAAACTCGGGGACTAGGGTGCTTTGCAAACTGGCATGAAGGCATGCTGCATACTGGGGAACCGTGGTGTGACCTGGAAGTTCTGCAGGTGGGGACTAGTGTGTAGCCACAGCTGAAACTGTGGCACAGACGAAACTGTGATGTAAGCACATGGTGTGTGTACACTTGGTGACCAGTCCATACTCGGTGACCCAGGAGATTGCAAGCCTGGACCCATGAGTGGCCACTGCCGCGGCCGCATTGATGTCACTGGGGAGGGGAAGGTTGCATCACTGTTTTGGAGGCAGAGGTCCCAGGGTCTGTGGGACTCTGGTTGGAGTGGTTGTTTGGTCGCAGGGCAGCTCCAACGCCTGTCTGGCTGGCAGTGTTTATGAGTTCCCAAAGAAAGGCTGTTTTTCCCTTCAAGATGGCGTGGGATTCATGCCCGAGTCCCGCATTCCAGTTAGTGAAAGCCACCTGAGCCCTGTTTTTAACTAGACCTTTTCTTATGGCTTGCATTTGACCTTACTTGTCCTCTTGTATCAAGACTCCTGCTAAGTTAATTTAGCAAAAATCAATCCACATTTTTTAAATTTTATTTTTATTGTAGACACTATTACAGATATCCCCATTTCCATCCCCATTTTGCCCACTTCACCTAAGCCACATCCCCACACATTCCCTCTGGTTGTCATTATCCACATTCTTGATATCTGATTATCCTTGATATCTGAACAAATTCCTCACCTTTGATATATAATTACCCTTGACCTACCTTCAGCAATAATCTGCCTTATTTAGTTTATCAAGAATCCTCCTACCTTTGATTTTTTTTCTCTACTCATTCACCCCCTTCACTGTCCTCCTTTGCTATAAATTTTTATTGACCTTGTATTCAGAACTGAGCCTGGTTCTATATTGAGGCCACATATCCTCTATCGCTACAATTCCTAAATAAAAAGTTTTAATGCTTTACAGTCAAGATCTGGTTTCCTTCAAGCCTCAGTGTCCTCTGTCTCTAAAACAGAGTTAATAATGCCTCACTTACACAATCACAGTGAAGATAAAATGACTGTATGAATGTGAAACATTTAGTGTTCAATAAATACTAACTGCTATTATTAGTTAACTCCACATCCCTTGAAAGAATCTAGTATTTCTTTTTCTTTTCTTTTTAAAAAATTTTTATTAATATATTACATGTGCACATATCTTCCCATTGCACGCCCAGTCCCATGAATGCCTTAACCCCCCAGTGTCTTGATTCCACTGGTTATGCTTATATGCATGCATACAAGCCCTTCCGTTGATCTCTTATCTACCCCACCTCATCCTAAACTTCCCGCTATAATTTGAGAGTGTGTTTTATGTTTTACTGCCTCTGTATCTATCTTTTTGTTCATCTGTTTATAATGTTCTTTATTATCCATAAATGAGTGAGATCATGTGGTATTTTTCTGTCACTGACTGGTTTATTTCACTTAGCATAATGCTCTCCAGTTACATCCAGGTTGCTGCAAATGGTAAGAATTCCCTTTTTCATGGCAGCATAGTATTCCATTGTGTAGATGTACCATTCTTTTCTGATCCAGTCATCTACTGACAGGCACCTATACTGTTTCCAGATCTTAGCTATTATAAATTGTGCTGCTATGAACGTAAGCATTCATATACCCTTTCTGATGGATATTTCTAGTATCTTAGGATATATTTCTAGGAGTCGAATTACTGGATCAAATGGGAGCTCCATTTATAGTTTTTTGGGAAACTACATACTGTTCTTCACAATGGCTTCACCGTTTGCATTCCTACCAACAGTGCACAAGGGTTCCTTTTTCTCCACATCCTGGCCAACAGTTGTCCTTTTTTGATTTGTTGATGATTGCCATTCTGTCAAGTGTGAGATGGTATCCCATTGTCATTTTTATTTGCATCTTTCAGATAATTAGTGACGTTGAGCATGTTTTCATGTGTCTCTTGGCCTTCCATCTGTCATCTTTTGAAAAAGTTCTATTTAGGTCCTTTGCCCATTTTTTTATTGGATCATTTATCTTCCTTTTATTAAGTTGTATAAGTTGGCTATAGATGTTGGAGATTAAACCTTTATCAGTGATAACATTTGAAAATATGTTCTCCCATACAGTGTGCTTTCTTTTTGTTTTGTTGATGGTTTCCTTTGCTGTGCAAAAGCTTTTTATTTTGATGTAGACCTATTTGTTTATTTTCTCTTTATCTTCCATTGCCCTTGGAGCAGTATCAGTAAAGAAGTTCTTTAGGCATATGTCTGAGATTGTGCTGCCTGTGGATTCCACTAGTATTTTTATGGTTTCCTATGTTATGTTTAAGTCCTTTATCCATTTTGAGTTTATTTTTGTGTATAGAAAAGTTGGTGGTCTGCTTTCACTTTTTTTGCATGTATCTGTGCAATTTTCCCACCACTTATTGAAAAGACTGTCTTGACTCCATTGTATGTTCATGCCTCCTTTGTGAAATATTAATAGAGCATACTGGTTTGGGTGGATATCTAGATTCTCTATTCTATTCCATTGGTCTATATGTCTGTTCTTGTGCCAGTACCAGACAGTTTTGAGGAGAATGGCTTTGTAATATAGCTTAAAATTTGATATTGAGATCCCAACTACTTTATTCTTCCTTCTCAGGATTGCTGTGGCTATTTGCGGTCTTTTTTTGTTCCAGATAAATCTTTGAAGATTTCTTTCTAGGTCTGTGAAATATGTCATTGGTATTTTAATGGGTAATGCATTGAATCTATGGATTGCTTTGGGTAGTATGGACATTTTAATGATGTTGATTCTCCCAATCCATGAGCATGGTATGCTCTTCCATCTATTGATGTCTTCCTCTACCTCTTTTTCCAGTGTCCTGTAGTTTTCTGCATATAGGTCTTTTACCTCCTTAGTTAGGTTTATTCCTAGGTATCTCAATTATTTTGATGTGATGATAACTGGAATTGCTTTTGTAGTCTCTCTTTCTGTAATTTCACTATTAGTGTATAGAAATGCCATAGATTTCTTGGCATTAATTTTGTATCCTGCTACATTGCTGAATTCATTTATTAAGTTTATTAGTTTTTGGATAGAGTCTTTCGGGTTTCTTATGTACAGTATCATGTCATCTGCAAATAAGGACAGCTTTACTTCTTCTTTTCCAATTTGGACATCATTTATTTCTTCTACTTATCTAATTGCAATGGCTAGTACTGCCAGTAATATGTCGAATAGGAGTGGTGAGAGTGGGCATCCATGTCTTGTTCCCGTTCTTAGGGGAAATGGTTTTAGTTTTTGTCCATTGAATGTGATGTTAGCTGTGTGTTTATAACATATGGCTTTTGTGATGATGTGGTATGATCCTTCTATTCCCACCTTGCTGAGAGTTTTTGTCAAGAAAGTGTATTGGATTTTGTCAAACGGTTTTTCTGCAGCAATTGCAATGAGTATGTTAATTTTATCTCGCATTTATTGATTTGTGGATATTGTAACATCCTTGCATTCCTGGAATAAATCCTACTTGGTCATGGTGTATAATCTGTCTGATGTCCTGCTGGATCCTATTTGCTACAATTTTGTTGAGGATTTAGGCATCTATGTTCATGAGGGATATTGGCCTGTAAATCTTTTTCATTGTGTTGTTTTCAGCTGGTTTTGGTATTAGAGTGATGCTGGATTCCCAGAAGGTCCTGGGAAGTGTTCCTTCTTCTTGATTTTTTTTATTATAGTCTGAGGAGGATAGGTTTTAATTCTTCCTTGAATGTATGGTAAAACTCTCCTGTGTAGGGATCTGGTCCCGGGCTTTTGTATTTCAGTGGAATCTGTTGTTATTTCTCCTCCTTCATTTCTGATTTTGTTTATTTGAATCCTCTCTCTTTGCTTCTTGGTGAGCCAGGCTAGAGGCTTTTCAATCTTGTTTATCCTTCGAAACAACCAGCTCTTGGTTTTGTTGACCTTTTGAATTTTTTCTTTGGTCTCCATGTCATTTATATTCCACTCTGATTTTTACTATTTCCTCCTTATGCTTACACTGGGCTTTTCTTATTGCTCTCTTTCTAGTTCTTAAAGTTGTAAGATTAGGTAATTTATTATCATTGTTTCTTGTTTTTTTGCAGCAGTCTTGTAGATCTATGTCCTTCCCACTAATGACTGCTTTCATGGTGTCGCATAGATTTTGGATAATTGTGTATCTATTATCATTTGTTGCCAGAATGTTTTTTATTTTTCCTTGATCTATTCGGTAACCCAGTCATTGTTTTATTATAATTAAATTGACAAACTGCAAAGAAAAAGTAAGTACCTTAAAAGCGGCCAGAGAGAAATACAAAGTTACCTACAAAGTTACCTCATCAGACTAGGAACTGATTTATCAGCAGAAACTCATCAGGCCAGAAGGGAATGGAATGAAATATACAAAGCCATGCAAAGGAAGGGTCTGGGTCCAAGAATACTGTACCCAGCAAGGCTTTCAATCAAAATTGAAGGTAAAATCAGAAGCTTCACAAACAAAAATGGACTAAGGGAATTTATTACCAGCAAACCAGCAATGCAAGGAATGTTAAAGGGTCTGCTGTAATAAGAGAAATAGGAAGCGAAGAAGGAACACATGGGTAAAGAATAAAAATTGTGACAGATAAGAACCTATCAATAATAAATTTAAATGTAAACGAATTAAATGATGCAATCTAAAGACATAGGGTAACGGATTGGACAAGAAAACATGACCCATATATCTGCTGTCTACAAGAAGCCTAACATAGAAAAAGAGATGCACAGAGACTGAGGGTAAAGTGATGGAAGATGGTGCTTCAGGCAAATGAAAATGAAAAAAAAGTGGGGGTTACAATATTATATATGACAAATTGGATCTCAAAGTGAAGAACATAATAAGAGCTAAGGAAGGCCACTTCATAATACAAAAGAGAACAATCAAATAAGGAGAAATAACTCTAGTAATCATATACACACCCAATACAGGAGCACCTGAATACATTAAAAAATCCTGGAGGATATCTAGGGAGAGATTGACAGCAATACAATCATAGTAGGAGACTTTAATACCCCACTGTCACCACTGGACAAATCCTCTAAACAAAAATTCTGCAAAGAAACATCAATCCTAAATGACTCACTAGACCAGATGGAATTAATTGACATCTTCATAACATTTCACCCCTAAGCCACAGAATATACATTCTTCTCAAGTGCACAGGGATTATTTTCAAAAATAGACCATATGTAGGGTAATATGCAAAGTCTCTTCAAATTCAGGAAGATAGAAATTATATCAAGCATTTTCTCAGATCACAGAGGCATAAAACTGGAAATCAACTACCATAAAAACAACACAAATAAATAAAACACCTGGGAACTAAACAGCATGCTATTACACAAGGACTGGGAAACCAGAGAGATAAAGGAAGAAATAAAAAATGTCATGGCAAAAAATTACAATGACAGCACAGCAATACAAAATATATGGGACACAGTGAAAGCAGTCTTGAGAGAGAAGATCATAGCTCTACAAGCCTACTGCAAAAAACAAGAAACAATGGTAATAAATTATCTAACACTACAACTCAAAGAGCTAGAAAGAGAGCTACAAACAAACAAACAAACAAACAAACAAACAAAAAAACCAAAGTGTAAGCACAAGGAAGGAAATAGTAAAGATCAGGGCAGAGATAAACAACATAGAGACCAAAGAAACAATTCAAACGATCATCAAAACCAAGAGCAGGTTCTTTGAAAGGATAAACAAGATTGATGGACCTCTAGCCAGGCTCACCAAGAAGCAAAGAAAGAAGACCCAAATAAGCAAAAATAGGAAAGGAAAGAGGAGAAATAACAACAGACCTTGCTGAAATACAAAGGATTGTTAAAAAAATACTATGAACAACTGTATTCCAACAAACTTGACAACCTGCAAGAAATGGAAATATTCCTAGATAAATATAACCTTCCAAAACTCAATCAGGAAGAATCTATACATCTCAATAGTCCATAACTATGGAAGATATTGAAGCAGTCATCAAAAAGCTTCCAGGATACAAAAGCCTGGGACCAGATGGCTATACAGGAGAGATTTCCCAAACATTCAAGGAAGAATTAGAACCTATCCTTCTCAGACTTTTCAAAACTATTCAAAAAAAGAACACTTCCAAACACCTTCTATGAAGCCAGTATCATCCTAATACCAAACCCACATAAAGACAACATAATGAAAGAGAATTACAAGCCAATATCTTTCATGAACATAGATGCCAAAATCCTCAACAAAATTATAGCAAATTGGTTACAGCACTACATCAGAAAGATTATATACCATGACCAAGTAGGATTTATCATAGGAATGCAAGGATGGTACAATAACTCCAAATCAATAAACGTGATACAGCACATAAACAAATTGAGAGATAAAAATCAAATAGTCATATCAATTGATGCAGAAAAAGCATTTGACAAAATCCAACACCCTTTCTTGACAAAAACTGTCAGCAAGGTGTGAATAGAAGGATCATATCACATCATCACAAAAGATATATATAATAAACCCACAGACAACATCATACTCAATGGGCAAAAGTTAAAACTATTTCCCCTAAGAACAGGAACAAGACAGGGATGTCCACTCTCACCACTCCTGTTCAACATAGTACTGGCAGTATTAGCCATTGCAATTAGACAGGAAGAAGAAATAAAAGGCATCCAAATTTGAAAACAAGAAATAAACCTTTTCTTATTTGCAAATGACATGTTATGTACATAAAACACCTGAAAGACTCCATCTAAAAACTAATAGACTTAATAAATGAATTTGGCAATGTTGCAGGATATAAAATTAATGCTAAGAAGTCTGTGGCATTTCTATACACTAATAGTGAAATTACTGAAAGAGAGACTAAAAAAGTAATCCCATTTACCATCACACCAAAAAAATTAAGACAACTAGGAGTTATCTTTACTAAGGAGGTAAAAGACTTATATGCAGAAAACTATAGGATACTGAAAAAAGAGATAGAGGAACATGTTAACAGATGTAAGAGCATACCATGCTCATGGATTGGAAGAATCAACATCATTAAAATGTCCATACTACCCAAAGCAATCTATAGATTCAATGCACTACCCTTTACATTACCAATGATTTATTGTAGAGACCTAGAAAGAATTCTCCAAAGATTCATCTGTAACAAAAATATACCCTGAATAGCCACAGCACTCCTGAGAAAGAATAAATTAGGTGGTTTCTCAATACCAGATTTCAAGCTATATCACAATGCAACTGTTCTCAAAACAGCCTGATACTGGCACAAGTATAGACACATAGACCAATGAAATTGAATAGAGAATCCAGATATGGACCCAAACCACTATGGTCAATTAATTTTTGACAAATAAGGCATGAACATACAATGGAGTCAAGATAGTCTCTGTGGGAACCTCTTTCCACGTCCGGAGGGGTTCAGGGTTCCCGTTTCAGGGTTCGGGTTCTGGAGGAGGCCACACACAAAAGAAAAAAAGAGACTAGAAAAACATTAATTTGGTGATACTGGGGGGCCAGGTGGGAGCCTTTCTCTAGTGGAAAGATTAGCACCTTCCTTTGGCCTTGCTATCCCTTTTATTCAGGTTTGGGATACACCCTTTGCCCTGAAGCAGGCAATTCCAGTAACAAGTAGATTTTCTTTATCAGTAAACTTTTACATAATTATTTGATGGGGAAGTTCATTGTCTCAATTAGATAGCAAGTAGCTGTCTTTGACCTTTCAGAGCTTCAAGGTTTGATCAGCTTTCCAGGGTCCTCTTCCACTTTCTGTTAATGAGATAATTATTTATTTCCAGGAAGTCTCTTCAATAACTGGTGTTCAGATAATGGGACAGATAACATGCAAAAAAATGAAACTAGACAACCAACTTACACCATAAAGAAAAATAAATTCCAAATGGATACAGGACTTAAATATAAGATGGGAAACCACAAAAATACTGAAGGAATCAATAGGCAGCCAAATCTCAGACATATGCTTAAAGAACTTCTTCGCTGGCACTGCTTCAAGAGTAATGGAAGCTAAAGAAAAAATAAACAAATGGGACTACATCAAAATTAAAAGCTTTTGCACAGCAAAGGAAACCATCAACAAAACAACAAGAAAGCCAATTGTATGGGAGAACATATTTGCAAATGTTATCACTGATAAAGGTTAAATCTCCAACATTTTCAGGCAACTTATACAACTTAATAAAAGGAAGATAAATGATCCAATAAAAAAAAATGGGCAAGAGACCTAAATAGAACCTTTCAAAAGACAACAAAAGGAAGGCCAAGAGACACATGAAAACATGCTCAAAGTCACTAATTATCTGAGACATGCAAATCAAAACGACAGGTATAAGACAATACCGTCTTATACCTGTCAGAATGGCAATCATCAACAAATCAACAAACGACAACTGTTGGCCAGGATGCAGAGAAAAAGGAACCCTCGTCCACTGCTGGTGTGAATGCAGACTGGTGCAGCCACTGTGGAGAACAGTATGGAGTTTCCCCAAAAAACTAAAAATGGAACTCCCATTTGAACTTGCAATCCCACTCTTAGGAATATATCCTAAAAAAGTAGAAATGCCAATCAGAAAGGATTTATGTATCCGTATGTTGATAGCAGCACAATTTACAATAGCTACAATTTGAAAGCAACCTTGGTGCCCACCAGCATATGAGTGGATCAGAAAACTGTGGTACATCTACACAATGGAATACTATGCTGCCTTAAAAAAGAAGGAATTCTTACCATTGCGTCAACCTGGATGGAAATGGAGAGCATTATGCTAAGTCTAATAAGCCAGTCAATGAAGGAGAAACATCACATGATTTCATTCATTTGTGGATAATAAGGAACATTATAAACTCATGAACAAAAAGATAGATACAGAGACAGTAAAGAGACTGTCAAATTACAGCAGGAAGTTTAGGAAGAGGTACAAGGATACCTATTCAATTTCATTGGTCTATGTGTCTATACTTGTGCCAGTATCAACCAAAGGATTTGTATGTATACATATAAGAATAACCAATGAACACAAGACACTGGAGGGTAAGGGTGTTCCTGGGAGGGGGGGTGGCAATAGGAAGATATGTATACATGAAACACATTAATAAAAATAATAGAAAAATAAAAAAAGACTCCTACTCTGATTGTATTGATGTCAATCTCTCCCTTGATATTCTCCAGTTTTTTGTTTGTTTGTTTGTTTGTTTGTTTTTTGTATTTAGTGCATATATGTTTACCAGAGTTATTTCTTCTTGTTGGATTGATCCCTTTAGTATTATGAAGTGGCCTTTTTTTTTATCTCCTGTCATGTCTTCCACTTTGAGATTTAATTTGTCATATATAAATATTGCTAACCCAGCTTTTTTTTTTCAATTCTTATTGCATAAAAAACCGTCTTTCATCCCTTCACTCTCAGTCTCTGTGCATCTTTTTTTTCTGAGGTGGGCTTCTTGTAGACACCAGATATATGGGTCATGTTTTCTTATCCAATCCATTATGCTATGTCTTTTAATAGGAACATTTAATCCATTTACATTTAAAGTTATTATTGAGAGGTACTTATTTGTCTCCATTTCTATTTTTACCCTTCTGTTTCTCCTTCACTTCCTAATCCTTTTTAACCTCTTTTTAAATTAAATCTTTATTATTCAGATTATTACATTTATTTCTCTTTTTTCCCCTCTATTGCTCCCCTCCACCCAGCTCCCACCGTTCTCTCTACCCTTACCTCCCTCCAGTTGACCTCATCCATAGGTGTATGATTTTTGTTCAGTCTCTCCCTGTACACCCCTCATCCCTTTCCCCCTGAGAATTATCAGTCCACTCCCTTTCTGTGATCCTGATTCTATTATATTCACCAGTTTATTCTGTTGATCAAATTTTTAATTCACTTAATTTTTAGATTCACTTGTTGATAGATATGTATTTGTTGTTCATAATTTTTTTTGTCTTTTACCTTTTTCTTCTTCCTCTTCTAAAGGAGTACCTTTCAGCATTTCATATAATACTGGTTTGGAGTTGATGAACTCCTTTAGCTTTTTCTTATCTGTGAAGCTCTTTATCTGCCCTTCAATTCTGAATGATAGCTTTGCTGGATAGATTATTTTTGGTTGTAGGTCCTTGCTGTTCATCACGTTGAATATTTCTTGCCACTCCCATCTTACCTGCATCGTTTCTGTTGAGAAATCAGCTGACAGTTGTATGGTTGCTCCCTTGTAGGTAATGAACTGTTTTTCTCTTGCTGCTTTTAATATTCTCTCTTTGTCTTTTGCTCTTGGTAATTTAATTATGATGTGTCTTGGTGTAGTCCTCTTTGGATTCCTTTTATATGGGGTTCTGTGTGCTTCCTGGACTTGTAAGTCTATTTCTTTCACCAGATGTGGGAAGTTTTCAGTCATTATTTCTTTAAATAGGTTTTTAGTATCTTGCTCTCTCTCTTCTTCTGGCACCCCCACAATTCTGATGTTGGTATGCTTGAAGCTGTCCCAGAGGCACCTTACATTATCTTCACAGTTTTGGATTCTTTTCTCTTCTTGCTTTTCCAGTTGAATGTTTTCTGCTTCTTTATATTTCAAATTTTTAACTTGATTCTTGCCTCTCTCTAGTCTGCTGTTAGTACTCTGTGTAATATTTTTTATTTCAGTCAGTGTATGTTTAATTTATACTTGGTCCTTTTTTATCTCTAGATGGTCCTTTTTCATCTCTAGTTGGACCTTTTCCTTCTCTAGTTGGATCTTTTTCATTTCCTCTTATGTCTTGCTAACTTTATCCAACTTTTCTAGGATTTTCTTAAAAAACCTTACAAGCGTGGTTTTGAACTCTATATCCAGTCTTTTGTTTTCTTCCATTTCTTTTGTTTGTGATCCCTTCCCTTGTCTCGGCATTTTCACTATGCTGGGAGAACTTCTGTTAGATTCAGTCTTATGATACAAGAGTTGCAAAACTGCAAAAGCCTCTCTGTTGAGCTTTTGATGGGTGGAGTCTCAGAGCTTAAGCAACCGCCTTGCCTTCCAATCGGACCCGCCCTCCATGACTGGAGCAGTCCCTGTGCACGCCTGCACTCTCTCGCAGTGCCTCTAGACTACTGCCCCTCCAGCTCTCTTGCGCTCCCAGACCATATGAGTCTGGGTCCCCAGGTTTTGCCCCAAAGTGGAGTTTAGTGGAGTTAGAAGTCGAACAGTTGGGAGGGTCTGTCTCCCACCCAATTGTGAAAGCCAGCAGCCCAATCAGCAATTGGTCCTCTGTGAGCAGTGCAGTGTGCCCCACCAGAATTGTAATCTTTTGCAACTCCCCTAAATTTCCTTGCACTTCTCCCTTTTCACAGTCCAAACTCCCCCCATAGGAGTTTCACCTTGATCTGGAATTTAGTGTCGTAGGATAAGGGGTTCAATGCCTTTGAGAGTCTCCGTCTCCCTCCCGCCAGAGAAAGCCAGCCAGGTTCTCCGGCACCCACTCTCTCCATGTGTGCGTCTCCGTACCTCAGCTTTTTGCAGCTCCTCTGGGTCTCCGTGAGCCCCTCTCTTTCCCTTTAGTTGTAGAATTTCCACTCAGCCAGCTTTCCTGTGGTTCTAGATGGTGTCCGTTCTGTCTTTTAGTTGTAGTTTTGAAATTGTTGTGCGAGGCAGCAGTGTAGGTGTTTACCTATGCCGAAATCTGGGATTCTCCTTTTTTTTTTTTTTTACAGTAGACATTTTAGCATTTTTTGCATTCATTGATGGCTTACTGGCAATAAATTCCCTTAATCCTTTTTTGTTTGTGAAGCTCCTGATTTCACCCTTAATTTTAATGAAAGTCTTGCTGGGTACTGCATTCTTGGATTCAGACCCTTCCTTTGCATGACTTTATTTATTTAATTCCATTCCCTTCTGGTCTGAGTTTCTGTTGAGAAATCAGTGATTAGTCTGATGGGGTTTCCTTTGTAGGTTACTTTCTGTCTCTCTCTGGCTGCTTTAAGATTCTTACTTTGCCGGTTGTGTTTTCCAATTTAATTATAATGTGCCTTGGTGTCGGTCTTTTGGGGTTCATACATATAATTTGGCTTGGGACTCTGTGAGCTCCTTGTATTTGTGTGGCTTTTTTCTTTCTTTTATCAGGGAAGTTTTCTATCATTATTTCTTCAAACAGATTTTCTATTCCTTGCTCAGTTTTCTCTTCTTCTGGAACCCCAAGGAGTATGGATGTTGTTTTATTTTGTGTTATCCCAAACTTCCATTATGCTCTCCTGGTTTTGTTTTCTAGAAGCTGCTGTACTTAGGTATTTTGTCCTACTTTTTCTTCTAGCTCACTGATATGTTCCTCTGATTCTTCTAGTCTATTTTTGATGATTTCTGTTGAGTTCTTTACAGCAGTAATGTCATTTTTCATTTCTTCTTGGTTCTTCTTCATTTCCTCTTGATTCTTACTCATATTGTAGAATTTGTCTTCCATTATTTTCAGCCACCTTATAACCATTTCTCTAAATTCTTTCTCTGGCAGGTTGCTTGCCTCCATTTTGTTTACTTTCTTTTCTGGTTATTCCTGCTTTTCTTTCATATGTGGGCTGCTTCTTTGTCTTCCCATGGTCTCCCTTCTTTGGGTGTCTGGTTATGTAGTTCTTTCTCTCCTGTGTTGATATAAAGGTATGAAATGCAACACAACCAGCTGCAATGCACAAGGTACTGAAGAGAAATGCATTCACAATATTAATAGCCACAAATAAATTTGACCACCAGAGAAAGAAAAATTAGGGATAAGGCAAAAAGAAAAAGAAAAGAAAGAAGAAAAAGGAAAAGAAAAAAAGAAAAGAAGAGAAGAGAAAAGAGAAGAAAGGGGTGCCAAAATGAAATTGTGTGATGGGAGAAAAAAGAAAATAAAGGAAAAAGGAGAAGAAAAATAGTAAGAGAGAAAAGAAAAAGAATTGGAAAGAAAAAAGGGAACAAATTATATGTATGAGGATAAAACTCCAATAAAACAACCATTGATCCCAACAAATGCCAGCAACAAGTACATGGTGATTAATATAAACTACAAACAACAACTAATATCAAGTGAAACAAGGGAAAAGAGAGGTAAAAAATGAACAATAATAAAGCAAACAAAAAGTAAAATTAAACAAGAAGAATAAACAAAACAATCTCACAAAGAAGTGTAGAAAATCGATATAATCAATGTTCAAGCAAACAACAACAAAAGGACAGGAAAAAAATAAGTTTTTGGGTAGTGAAGACAGAGAATAGGGAGGTGTGTATGCGCTTGGAGCAGGAGATTAGTAATTAGATGTATAAGTGGGATGAAATTTAACAGGGGATAAAAAGAAAGAATAGGGAAAATCTAAAGTAGAAAAGGGTAAGAGAAAAAAGATAACAAAATGGGAAAAGTTAGGAAGAGAGTTATGGCACAAAGGTAGAGTTGAAATGGAGTAAAATGATGCTAAAGGAAAGATGACAATAGAATATAGAACTCTTATCCCAAAGTAAAATAAAGAGAAAATAAAATGACACTTTTTCCCCAAAAAAGGTAAAATAGAAGTAGTAACAATACTGATTGAAAATAAAAATGTAATAATTAAAAGGTAAAATCAATTATGGAAATAAGAAAAAAATAATTTCTTAAGTAAAAGATAAGAAAATTTAAAAATTAAAAAATTAAAAAAAAAATAGAACGTGCTGTAGTAAAAGTCATTCACTTCCTCTATTGTTCTGTTTGGCACACCTGATTCCCAGTTGGGACAGTATTGCAGTTCCCTGCATTCCACTGGTGCTCAGTGTTGTAAACCAGTCATGGTTTTTAAGCAGGTGTTGTGTCTTAATTTCTTTATTCTTTTGTGATTACGAGAGTCGATTTGTTAGTCAGCCCATGGGTGGCAGTGTTTCAAGATTGACCTCTGAGACTATAGGTCCTCTCTAGCTTGTACTTAGATCCTGCTTTCCCTGTGGCACTCAATACCGGTTTGTGGAAGTGGGCTGCCCCAGAGGTGGTTTTCCAAAAGTCACTCTCTGATCCAATCCCCAGGTTCCAGAAAAACAACTTTCCCCAGCAGTCTTCCAGGATGTCCTTAACTGGGTTATCCTATGTAATGGGTTTAGTAATCTAAAGCCAGGATCTGAAGAGGAAAGGGTGCAAGTCTGCGCAGTCCCCCTTCCCCACTCTTGTCCAAGCAGCTGGCACACTTTAATAACTCCCAGGCTGTCTTTCTGTGTCAGATCAAAATGGGTTACTTTCTGTTAGCTGCTCTGAAGACCCCCTTCCACATTCAAGGATCACCCCAGACCCAGCAGCCAGGGATTTCTCTAGGTGCAGAATACCCCTGGTCCTCCAGCTCCCACAGTGTGCACCTTTCTGTTCTGTGAGACCAGAGACCTCATCTTATCCCAAGCAAAATCTGACCTTTCCATGGGTGTAGAGCTCCCCTGAATCCAAGTATTTGCGCCATTTGGGGACTGGTGTTTTGGGGCTCATATCTGTTCAGTGGTGCCACAGCTGTAGATTTTCAGGCTTCCATAAACATCTACTTTCCCTTTTAAGATGGCGCAGTCTCTGTGTCTGAGCTAATGGCTCTGGAAGAAAAAAAACCCACAGCAGTGGGGTTGTTTGGTCAGCAGAGCCCCACTCAGTAGTTCCCCACTTTCTCCTGGAGGATAACTGTCCCTTAAGTCGCCAACCAACACTCCCCGTGCTACCCTCAGCTGTTCTTCTGTCTACTAAGGGACAAGGCTCGGGACATGTCCATTTATTCCACCACCATTTTTCCCCCAGAATCTAGATTTTTTTTTTAAGTTTCTTCCAGCGGTTCTCAACCTTTTTTAATGCTGTGACCTTTTAATACAATTCCTCATGTTGTGGTGACCCCCAATCATAAAATTATTTTCGTTGCTACTTCATAACTGTAATTTTGCTACTGTTATGAATCATAATGTAAATATCTGTTGGTCTTAGGCTCTACAGCAGTGGTTCTCAACTTCTGATGGTCTTAGGCTCTACAGCAGTGGTTCTCAACTTCTAGGTGGTGACCCACAGGTTGAAAACTGCTAGCAAGGTCACCTAAGACAATCAGAAAACAGATATTTACATTATGATTCATTAACAGTAGCAAAATTACAGTTATGAAGTAGCAATGAAAATAATTTTAATATTGGGGGTCACCACAACATGAAGAACTGTATTAAAAGGTCACAGCATTAAAAAAGGTTGAGAACCACTGTGAGTCTAAGCCATCTTTTATTGTTTATCATCCCTTCCTTGAAATTCTCTCCTCCTCTGACTTCTGTTGAATTGCATTCTCCTGCTTCTTCTGTTACCTCCTCGATTTTTTCTTTTCCCACTTCCCTTTTCCTACATCCTAATGGTAAGAGTGACATAAGAATGTGATTCTTCTGAAACGATATGATCCTATTAACCAATGTAACCCCAATATTTTTTTTTATAGATTGTCTTTTTTTAAAATATATTTTATTGATTTTTTTTTCAGAGAGGAAGGGAGAGGGATAGAGAGTTAGAAACATGGATGAGAGAGAGACATCGATCAGCTGCCTCCTGCATGCCTCTACTGGAGATGTGCCTGCACCAAGGTACATGCCCTTGACCGGAATGGAACCTGGGACCTTTCAGTCCGAATGCTGACACTCTATCCACTGAGCCAAACTGGTTTCGGCAACCCCAATATATTTAATAAAAAAAGATTGTGGTTCTTCTCTCTTGACACTCACCCTTTATAGACTCATCCAATGTTAATGCCTGCAAGTTTAATTTCTGTGCAAATACATCCCATAGCAGAAAACGTAATCTGGCATCTGATAGCCAGTAAACTTTTATAGAAGGGATGAATTCTATATTTTTGACCCTCACCTCTTCCCAATTTCACAAAGGCCTGCTGTGCCAAATATCTCTCTCTTCATGTCCCTCCCAATCTCTATACCTTCAGCATTTTTTAAATTTTCTTTTAATAGTACAAACACATCTTAGCCAAAATCTTCAAAAAAGCTTTGACTCCTCATACCCCTTTGCCTACGTAGCCAGTTACTTGCCAGGTTTGGTTAAATCTAACTCCAAGTAATATGTAGGAAATTACCTATTAACTAGTATTATAGCTCTTACTTTCATGGAAGACAACTATTAATGATATTACTCCTCCTACCCTCTATTTTAAACCAATAGTTATGAGATTTTAAACAAAAATAATTTTTAATAAAATACAACTGTCAATTTGTACTCTATGAGTAGCTGCAGGCAAGAGATGGGTTTAGCAAACTTAATTTTAACATATAAGTTATACATTTTTATATAAAACAGTGGAAGTTGCAATAAATCATAAGAAATATTAAGTCAGAATTTAATTTTGTTTCTGTTTTTTAAGCAATTGGACAAACATACGAATGACAGATAGAACAATATAATATCTACCAGAGACAGGAGTTAGTAGATGTACTACTTTTCATTGCCATACTTTTAGTGACACCATGGTAACTCCTGCTTATGTATAGAGTTTATTCATTGTCAAGGAAGAAAAGGTCATAGTCAAATCAGTGTTAGGTTATTGATATACAATTTCACTGTTGAACATTTTTTGCTGGTATTCAGTTTTTCTACACTGTTAACAGTAGAGCCACTGTGTCACACATTTCCAATAGGCACTTTTATCATTGACCATTTAAAATATTTTATTTTTACTTATTTTAATATATTTTATTGATTTCAGAGAACAAGTAAGAGGGTGAGAGAGAGAATCAAGGATTAGAGAGAATCATTCATCGGCTGCCTCCTCCTTGCCCCACACTGGGGATAAAGCCTGCAACCCAGGCATGTGCCCTTGACTAATGTAACTATTTTGTATTTTACTTTAATTGCAAATACATGACATTATGCATTTGTCAAAACCCATAGAACTTTGTAGCATAAAGAGTGAACATTAATGTGTGAAATATAAGTGATGACCTAAGTAATTTTGGAAAAGAGTGGAGACTATAAAACTATTTCACAAAGGCAAAGGGAACTATCCATAAGAACTGTACTCTACTTGACCATGTTGCTCCCAGAGAAGTATGCATTAATTTTGAAACCAGTATGTGCAGTATATAAGAGTTGAACAATTATGTAAATTTATAGTATATGGCAGAAACTAGATTTCCCATGCTTGCAGAAAGAGTTTATAGAGAAGCAAGAAAGGGAAGAGAGCTAGAATTGATTCATGTTGTACTGGATTAGAGTCAATACTTATATAACTAAATGACTTAATTAATAAATGAGTTAAGGAAAAGAGATAAGTTCCCATGAAGAAGAATCCCAAGTAATTTATGTAGATATTCTATTTGCAAGAAGGTAGAATTATCTCTCCACCCATTAAGTATGCCCTGTACATAGTGACTTCCTACCAGTATGAAAAGGTAGAAAAATACAATAACTTTATAGTGGAGAAACATGATCAAGCAAGATGATCAAAGTTAATATCAGCAATGATAAATGATGTCAATACTACATATCTCTGATATAGTATGAAAAATTGCACATTACTTGTGTGGTCTTCCTCCCTATAACCCCAGAACAATCTAGAGAAAACCATCAGGCAAATCACAATTTTGCAAAGCACAGAGTGCAAACAGAAGCATTCTATAAAATACCTGATGACTATTTCTCAAAATTGTCAAGGTCATAAAAAAGAAAATCCAAGAAACTGTAATAATTAAGGAAATAGTATGACTAATTGTAATTTGGTATGCTGGAAGAGATTCTGGAGTAGAAAAAAATGTTAGTCAAAAAAGAAGGAAATCTAGCCCTAATTGGTTTGGCTCATTGGATAGAGCATCGGCCTGTGGACCAAAGGGGCCTGGGTTTGATTCTGGTCAACTGCATGTACCTTGGTTGCAGGGTCCTCCTTGGTCTGGTCTGGGCCCTGGACAGGGCACCTGTAGGAGGCAACCAATCTATATTTCTCTTATATCGATGTTTCTCTCTGTCTTTTCCTCTCTCTTCCACTCTCCCTAAAAATCAATGGAAAAATATCCTTGGGTGAAGATTTTTTTTTAAAAGAAGGAAATCTGAAGTATGGATTTTAGTTAATAATAATGTATCAATATCAATATTGCTTCAATAGGGAAACTAAACGTGAGGTATATTGGAACTCTGTGTACTATCTTCACAACTTTTTGGAAATCTAAAATGATTCTGAAATTAGAAGTTCATATAAAAATGTTAAAGGATATGTTTACAGTTAAATTCCAAGAGTTACTATATTTAGGGCCTCATTATATGATTTGTGTAGAAAGGACAATTTCTAAATAATAACTTTTTGTTTAGAAATGTACTTGCTAATGTTTCAATTAAAGAATGCCTTCCCAAAGTATGATTGCTCAGGGCCATAGAGACTAAAATAGACAAGGGTAATTGTGTATATTATGATAATAAGGTAGTCTAAAGACTTCTTTGATTCAGTTTAGGCATTCAGAGTGCTCAAAAAAATGGGGTAGAATGTTCTCTTCTCTGTTTATTTTGGAAAATGATAGGGAGAAATTGTTCCCTTAGAGGCACTATATAATTAAGTGTATTACTTTAATTCATGTAGTCAACAATTTTCAAGGCTCTAAATGGTGATATAGGGGGTAAACAATTTGCTTCAGATTAGAGTATGTTGGGAAGAAAGTACCCTGGGGCTCATTAAATATCAATAATCCAAAAAAATTTTGTCTTCAGGAGGTATATGGTGACCATTTGAGAAAGTCCAAATTCTATTTGGAAAGTTACCTCTCTAATTTCAGGGATGGGTGGTTGAAACATGATGTATAGCTTTCTGGCAACAAGACGGTTTCTCAAAGGAAGTGATACAAATACTCTGTGTCATTTGATCAGAAGAGCCATTTCACTTTAACCTTATTCAATTTAGATTGCTTAGGTAGCCTGTAATAGCACAGAGTGCAAACAGAAGCAAAACAGAAAAGTTGACTTCTCTCACGGAATGCTTTAAGGTCCTTCAAAGGAATTTCCCTGACAAGGACTTAAGTTTATAATAACAATAATTAAGAGCGGTTTTGTGGTAGGAAGAGAGATAGTAATGATATTGGAGAAAGGAAAGCTAAACATACAGAGATCTTCTAAAACTGCCCAGTGTTCACATAGCCTGGAAATAACCCCATTTAGCATAAAAATCTTAGGCTATTCTTAAAGTAGATCTGCTTTCATGTGGTCTGGTTTGAGGCTGTGCTATTTACTCAACAGTTAATGGAGATTTCTTTAAGCTAAATAGCAATCAAAAAGTGGTATCTTTTGCCTAATTTCTTTGCACAATAGTAGTGATTATAATGTGTTGGAGAGGAGATTAAGGAGCACAAAATGAAATTTTGTGAAGTGATCATTTCAACACCTCCTTGTCTTCCCGGAGCAATCAGGTCAGCTACTGAGAAACTAAGGTTCACATCCAGGAGTTTTTTTAAAAAAGATTGTCATACTGCTCTATGCAAACTATAGAAATGGTTCATACTGTACAATTAACACATTTGTTAAAATATGCAGACTCTAAAGACTGTAAGTTTTTGGGCATTTGACATTTTTTTATAAATTCTCTAGATGTGTTTGTAAATTTCAGTTTTTTTCTAGGAGGTGTGGGTAGGAGTGGCAAAAGAGGAAGGTCCTTATCTCCAACTGTTCCCATTAGTCTATACCAAGTAATTTAATTTTCACACTGTTGTGCTTGCAATGTTTTTATTCCTGCTTGTTCTACGTAATTAAAAATTATTCCTTACACATCTATCTAATGAATAATGACTTTAACATTAAGCCCCCAGACTCCCACAGAGTTAAATTATAGAGAGGCAGTTAAGTTTGCCTGAAAAGTAATAGAAATAACACAGAGAAATGAGACTGAGAAATCTAATTGAGCATGGTCTCTGAGGCTCTTAGGACTTACGTGTGTGTCCACAGTGCACACATGTCATGCAAGACAGACCCTTGACTGTATGAACTAATTGATTATGGGGTATGTTAAGGAATTGTGTTATCCTTAATTAATTAAAAAAATCCCATTCTTCCCAATCAGATGATTGTATAAGTATCCCATTTTTTATGCTTTGTGTTTCTAAAAGCATTTGAAAACTTTTTAAAAATGATAATACCACTTGAAATATACTTAAGAGAACTTGGTATACTATATCACTATTTTTCCTTTCTGAAAAGCATTAGTGAAGTCACACACCTTTTAAAACTTGAAATATAATTTACAAATAACATCCTGTAAGTTTGAGGTACACAAAGTATTGGTTTCATACATTTGTATATTGTAATTTAATTATATTAGCATTTTAGCTAACACATGTAGCACAAAAAAGTTATGAGTATATTTGTGTGTGTGTTAAGAACATTCAAAATCTAATATCAGCAATTTTTAAGTATATAATATAGTATTGTTGACTATAATTATATCTAATATAGAATTGTTGACTATAATCATGATATGCTAAGGTTGTACATTACATCTCCAGAATTTTTTCATCTTCTAGTTTCAAGTTTGAACCCCTTAGCACACCCTTTAACAACATCTTCCTAATTTTCTTGCCCTTAACCCCCACTAACCACCATCCTATTCACAGTTTCTATGAGTTTAGTTTTTAAAGATTCTACTTTAAGTCTTTCTCTGTCTGGCTTATTTCACTAAGCCTCATACCCTCAAGATCCATCCATTTTTTTTATAAATGGCAGAATTTCCTTCATTTTAATGGCAAAAAATATTTGTGTGTGTGTGTATGTGTGTGTGTGTGTGTGTGTGTGTGTGTGTGTTTGACTATTTAAAAATTCATCTGTCAGTGGACACTAAGGCTGTTTCCATATCTTGGCTATTATTAATAATGCTGCAATAAACATGGGAGTGTGGATATCTTTTTGATATTGTTTTTATTCTATTTCATTTTGGGGATATATATTCAGAAGTGAGATTGATAGATCATATGGCAGTCGTATTTATATTTTTTAGGAACTTCCATATTATTTTTCATAGTGGCTGCACCAATACACATTTCCACCAACAATACACAAGAGTTTTCTTTACTCCACATTCCCACTGACACTTATTATTTTTTGTCTTCTTGATGCCAGGTATTCTGGTAGGTGTAAAATGATATATCATCGTGGTTCTGATTTTCTGGATAACATTTTATGTACTTATTAGCCATTAGATGATTTCTTTGGGAAAATATCTATTCAGTTACTCTCTCCATTTTTAAATAAAATCACTTGGGAGTATTTTTGTTATTAAGTTGTATGAATACTTGACATATTTTAGATAAGGAGTAAAATTTAGGTAAAATTTGGTCCTTTTAATTGTTAATACCAGAGGCCTGGTGCACAAATTAATTCACAAGTGTGGTCTCTTGGCCTGGCCTGCATTATGGGGCCGAAACCAGCTCTCTGACATCCTAGAGACTGAGGGGTCCTGAATTGCAAGAGGGTGAAGACCAGGCTGAGGGACCCCACCAGTGCATAATCAGGATGGTGAATAACTTGGGAGGTTGACCAGAGAGGGAAGGATCATGAGAGGACTCCAGGGCATGTCTGGCCTATCTCACTCAGCCTTGATCAGCTGGACCTAGAAGCTAGCTAACTTACCAGTTAAAGTGTCTGCCCCCTGGTAGTCAGTAAATGTCATAGCTAGCTGGTGAGCAGCCTTAGCATATCATTAGCATATTACACTTTGATTGGTTGAATGGCCAACCAGTCAACTGGACACTTAGCGTATTAAGCATTTATTATATAGGATTTTATTTATTTAGATTTCCTATCTTATCATTGATTACAACAAGTGTCTCTTCTATAAAGAAAGAAAAATATGAAGGAAGAAGCAATTCAAAGAAGTGATTCAAAGTTATTTTCATTCCCCAGATCTAAAGAACATAAATTTTCAGATTGAATGGGCCTACAAAGCACAATATGTGAGAAAAGACTCACAAAACAGTACATCATAGTGAAATTTCAGAATATCTACAAAAAAGCATATTGTAAGAACTTTCAGGTAGGAAAAAAGTAAGTTATAGTACTTAGAAAGGATCAGGAATCAAAATGACATCTGACTTATCAACAGCAAAATTGACAGCTATAAAATCATATAGCAATTTCGTTGAAATTCTGAAAGAAAAATACTTTCCACTTAAAACTTCATACCCAATCAAATAATATCAGTCAAGTAAAAGAGTAGAATAAACATGTGTTTAGATATGTCAATCAAAATATTTAACGTCCATGCACCTTTTTGCAGGAATATACTAAAAGATATGTTTCACTAAAACAAGTAAAATCTAGTTGTGTTTTTTTTTAAAAGGTGATGGTAGTTGTGGTGGGTTGGGTGACATCTGCAAGACTGTAGAGCACAAGGCTTTAGACCCTTCTTCTACCCACAAACACACTGATTCAGCAAATATTACAGGCACATTCCATTTGTTAGGAATAAGAAATCAAGTGAGTCTCTTGCATTCTAGCAGAAAACGAAACTAGATTCACTGAAGCTGGTAGGGAAATTTAAAACACCTTCACACTGGAGACACTGCCCTCATTGCAACACAATAAGATCAGGAAGACACTCCCTAGCTCCCAACCTCACCTAGTGGTCCAACTATTCTGAAAGGGCTCCCTGAGTACTAGCTTCTGTCTTGATAGTCTTGAAGCTCTAATGAATCCAGCATAGACTAGCTGGCAGGGAAGTATGGAAGTTGCAGCTTAGGCTGGTAGGTGCCATTGTTCCTCTTTCCTGCTTAGCATAGAGTAAGCAGATGAAACCCCAAGAGACATATGAAAACATACTCAAAGTCACTAATCATCTGAGAGACTCAAATAAAAACAACAATAAGGTATCATCTCACACTTGTCAGAATGGCTATCATCAACAAATCAACAAACTACCAAGTGTTGGCAAGGATTCAGAGTAAAAGGAACCCTCGTGCACTGCTGGTGGGAATGCAGACTGTTGCAGCCACTGTGGAAACAGTATGGAGCTTCCTCAAAAAATTAAAAATGGAACTGGCATTTGACCCAGTAATCCCACTTCTAGAAATATATCTCAAGAAAACAGAAACACCAATCAGAAGGAATATATACACTCCTTGTTCATAGCAACACAATTGACCATAGCTAAGATTTGGAAACATCCTAAGTACCCATCAACAGATGACTGATTAAAAAACTGTGGTACATCTACACAATGGTATACTATGCTTCCGTAAAAAAGAAGGAACTCTTACCATTTGCAACAGCATGGATGGACCTGGATAACATTATGCTAAGTGAAATAAGCCAGTGGGAGAAAGATAAATATCACATGATCTCACTCATTTTCAGAATATAATGAACAGCATAAACTAATGAACAAAAATAGATCCAGAGACATAGAAGCATCAAACAAACCATCCAATCTCAGAGGAAGGCAGGGAAAAGGCGGTAGTGGTTGTGGTGGTGGTGGTGGTGGTGGTGGTGGTGGTGGTAGTAAGAGAGCAACCAAGGGACTTGGATACATGTATATAAGCATAACCCATGGACACAAACAGTAGGGGGAGTGCAGCATGTGCTGGGAGTGGGAGTAGCTGGAGAGAGGTCAATGAGGAGGAAAAGGAGACATAACAATAAAGAATTAAAAAAAAAAACCACTCGCAGCTCCCCTCTGTGGAAGGAAAACGTTGAACCATGTGTCCAATGTCCCAATTTCACAGGGGTTGCCCAAAGAACTAGCATTTTTCTTTCCATTCTTAAAGCTCTGATGGGTCCAGCATATCATAGCCAGCAGAGTAGAACTGAAGCAGTGACTTGATCTAAGAGCTACCATAACAACATCTCCAACCTCTATGATCCTGTCCTAGAATCTGTAGTTTCATTGACTATTTTACTTTTATTCTGTCCAAGCTAATACCCTTTGCTTTTACAGGCTATATTATAGGCTATAGGGATTTACCTAGAGGAAATTATCCAACAATGTTCATGGAGTTGATTGCAAATCCATCTTCCCAAGTCTTAGAGGGATCTCATTATATTTAAGAATCCTTGTAATTTTATAGATTTCCTATCAGAATACTCAATTACTATTCCAGACTTTTTAGATGTGTCATCTTATTTGACTTATACATGCATGAGCCCTCAATAGTTTTGTTCTTCACTTCAAATCACTCTGCCTCTGTTCTCTCCCCTCTCCTTCTCCTCTTCTTCTTTCTTAACTTTTCTCCTGGAAGACAGAAGGAAGTTTTCCTTTCATTTCTGAGGCAAATATTTCTGTCTTTTTCTTTATTCTTCTTTTCGGACCATACTCCATCCTATCTAATAAAAGAGTAATATGCAAATTGACTGCACTTCCACTACACCAACAAGCCATGCCCACCAGCCAATCAGAGTTAGTATGCAAATTAACCCACCAAGATAGCTACAGCCACAGAGAGAGCAGGAGGGAAGCTGGGGTTGCCCCTGGCGATGGAGGAAGCCAAGCTTTCAGCACACCCTGGACCACCCAGGACTCCACTTAAGGCAACAGAGTTTCAATGGCTGTGTGAGCAGAAGGCTTGACTCCACTCCAGGCTACAAAGTTTCTACTGTAGAAGAAAATAAATCCCAGATACCAAGGCCTCTGCTTGGGTAACCAGGGGTGTGTGGATGGCCTGCAAACCACCACAGGCCCTTCAACTAGGCCATCCCGTACCCCACAAGAATACCCACCCTGATCCAGGACATCCTTCAGGGCAAACCAGCTGGCCCCCACCTGTGTACCAGGCCTCTAGCCTATCTAATAAAAGAGTAATATGCAGATTGACCATCACTCCAACACACAAGATGACTGCCCCCATGTGATCAAAGTATCCTGCCCCCATGTGGACACAAGATGGACAGCAGGGAAGGGCAGTTGGCAGGGACCAGGCCTGCAAAGGAGGGCAGTTGGGCGTGATCAAGCCTTCAGGGGAGGGCAGTTAGGGATGACCAGGCCTGCAGGCAAGGAAAGTTAGGAGTGACCAGGCCCATAGGATAGGTCAGTTAGGGGCAAACAAGCTGGCAGGGGAGCAGTTAGGCATCAATCAGGCTGTCAGGGGAGTGGTTAGGGGGTTATCAGGCTGTCAGATAGAAGTGGTTAGGGGCAACCAGGAAGGCAGGCAGGTGAGCAGTTGGAGGCCAGCACTCCTGATTTGTGAGAGGAATGTCTGACTGCCCATTTAGACCCGATCCTAAACTTGAGGGAGCAGGCTGGGCTGAAAAACAGCCCCTGCCCCATGCACAAATTTCGTGCACTGGACCTCTAGTCAATTTTAAACTTCTATGAGAATTTTTAGGCCCTGTTTTCTGGTTTCTTTCTATCCACTTTTACTTGAAAACCAATATAACATAGTGTATATAAGTACATACTCTGTAGTCAAAATACCTAGACTTGAGCCAAATTCTACTGCTTTTACATGCTGTCTGAGTTTGAATAAATTACCTTGCCTTTCTGAGCTTTATTTTTCTATCTATAAACTAACAGGATTTTCAAGGATTAAGTGAAAATAATCTATTAAATTTCAAAGGATTAAGTGAAATAACCTATATAAAGTGCTTGGCAGAATGTCAGGCATATGATAATGACTAAATTGTTAGAGATTATGATAAAAATAAAGATTTTGAACAAAATAATGAATTTCAGTTTTCCTCTATTCTAGAACAACTCTCCCTCATGCCTGGTATATTCCCAAGTTAGCTTTAATGGCAATCCTACTTGCAATAAGGCAGCCTATTTCCACCAACTTCCCCTTACTTAACCACAGAAATACACTTTCAAAAATTTATTATTCCATTTATTCATGCATTTACTGGTTGTTTCTTTTTTAATTTTTCCATTTTTTATTAATGTATTATATGTGTACATATCTTCCCATTGCCCAGCACCCCACTCTGATACATGCCCTCACCCCCTCAGTGTCTTGCTTCCATTGGTTATACTTATATGCAAGCATATAAGTCTTTCAGTGGATCTCTTAACTACCCCACTTTTTCCTAACCTTCCTGCTATAATTAAACAGTCTGTATGATGCTGTACTGCCTCTCTGTCTATCTTTTTGTTCAACAGTTTATAATGTTCTTTATTTCCATAAATGAGTGAGATCATGTAGGTATTTTTCTTCCATTGACTGGCTTATTTCACTTAGCATAATGCTCTCCAGTTCCATCCAGGTTTCTGCAAATGGTAAGAATTCCTTCTTTTTTATGGCAGCATAGTATTTCATTGTGTAGATGTACCACAGTTTTCTAATTCACTCATCTATCCGCTGATGGGCACCTAAGCTGTTTCTAAATTTTAGCTACTATAAATTGTGCTGCTATGAATATAGGGGTTCATATATCCTTTCTGATTGCTGTTTCTAGTTTCTTAAGATATATTCCTAGGAGTGGGATTACTGGGTCAAATAGGAGTTCCGTTTTTGGTTTCTTGAGGAAACTCTATACTGTTCTCCACAGTAGCTGCACCAGTCTGCATTCCCACCAGCAGTGAAAGAGGGTTCCTTTTTCTCCACATACTCACCAGCACTTGTCCTTTGTTGATTGGTTGATGATAGCCATTCTGGCAGGTGTGAGATGGTACCACATTGTTGTTCTGATTTGCATCTCTCAGATAAGTAGTGAATTTGAGCATGTTTTCATGTGTCTCTTGACCTTCTGTTTGTCTTCTTTTAAAAAGATTCTATGTAGGTCCATTGCCTATTTTTTTATTAATTTTTTATACATATCTCCCCATTGCCCCCCTCCCTCCCAGGCATACCTCAACCCCCCAGTGTCTATGTTCATTGGTTATGCTTATATGCATGCATACAAGTCCTTTGATTGATCTCTTATCTACCTCATCTAACTTTAATCTTCCTGCTGTAATTTCACAGTCTGTTTGAGCTTTACTGTCTCTGTATCTATCCTTTTGTTCATCAGTTTATAATGTTCTTTATTATCCCCCAATGAGTGCGATTATGTGATGCTTCTCCTTCATTGACTGGCTTATTTCACTAAGCATAAGGCTCTCCAGTTCCAACCAGGTTGCTGCAAATGGTAAGAATTCCTTCTTTTTAATGGCAGTATAGAATTCCATTGTGTAGATGTACCACAGTTTTCTGATCCACTCATCTGCTGACGGGCACCTAGGCTGTTTCCAAATTGTAGCTATTGTAAATTGTGCTGCTATGAACATAGGGGTGCATAAATCCTTTCTGATTGGTGTTTGTAATTTCCTAGGATAAATTCCTAAGAGTGGTATTACAGGGTCAAATGGGAGATCCATTTTTAGTTTTTTGAGGAAACTCCATACTGTTCTCCACAGTGGCTGCACCAGTCTGCATTCCCTCCAACAGTGCACAAGGGTTCTTTTTTCTCCGCATCTTCACCAACACTTGTCCTTTGTTGATTTGTTGATGATTGCCATTCTGACAGGTGTAAGATGGTATCTCATTGTCATTTTGATTTGCATCTCTCAGATGATTAATGACTTTGAACATGTTTTCATGTGTCTATTGGCCTTCCTTCTGTCATCTTTCGAAAACGTTCTATTTAGGTCCCTTGCCCATTTTTTTATTGGATCCTTCATCTTCTTTTTATTAAGTTGTATAAGTTGGCTGTAGATTTTGGAGATTAAACCTTTATCAGTGATAACATTTGCAAATATGTTCTCCCATACAGTGATCTTTCTTGTTGTTTTGTTGATGGTTTCTTTTGCTGTGCAAAAGCTTTTCATTTTGATGTAGTTCCATTTGTTTATTTTTCCTTTAGCTTCCATTGCCTTTGGAGCAGTATCAGTGAAGAAGTTCTTTCAGCATATATCTGAGATTGTGCTGCCTGTGGATTTCTCTAGTATTTTTATGGTTTCCCTTCTAATGTTTAAGTCCTGTATCCATTTTGAGTTTATTTTTGTATTTGGTGTAAGTTGGTGGTCCAGTTTCAATTTTTTGCATGTATCTGTCCAATTTTCCCAACACCATTTATTGAAGAGGCTATCTTGGCTCCATTGAATGTTCATGCCTCCTTTATCAAATATTAATTGAGCATAGTGGTTTGGGTGGATATCTGGGTTCTCTATTCTAATCCATTGGTCTATATGTGTGTTCTTGTGCCAGGACCAGGCTGTTTTGAGAACAGTTGCTTTGTAGTATAGCTTGAAATCTGGTATTGAGATTATAGATGTTCCCATTTTTTCCTCCTTTGATCCCCTCCACCCCCCTCCTACCCACTCCCCAGGCCTGCACCACTCTCTTGATGAGAAGTTTTCTAGTTCTAGTACAGTGCTCAATCACCTATACCATAATGCCTCCTGTTAAATATTTTGGCTGATTCCACTGGCATGTTTTTTTTTTCAATTTTAAATGTTCTATCTGGATCTAAATGATAGATCTTAACAGTTGTCATTATGTAGGATATAAAAAAAGACAAGATAACCCTTCAACAGAAATAGTGACATTTAATTTCTCAATTGTCAGTTCTTAAAGTACTATAATCTAGTGGTTCTGACCTGATTTCAAGTCATTCTCATTCATTCCTCTTACTTTTGCCAGTCTTATCACTCTTCATCTACATTATGCTCTCCTAAGCAATTTTAAAAATAGAATATTTCATAACACTTTTACAAAAATTGAGGGTTCATGAATTAATAATCGTTATTATATGACTTTTTTGTGTAAATAGGTCTACATGTGAAACCACTGAATTGCATCAAACTTGGGTCATATGGTCCTTTTCTTTGAAAATTGAGCTTTAGCTTCATATATAGCTTAAGAAGGTGCTGAAATCATTTTGCCATTTCAGAAAAGTAGAAGGCCCTGCTTCAGTCAGCAGGAAAATATAATTTTAAAGTCTAATAAAGAAATATAGGCAGATGAATAACACAGAGAAGGTGATGTTGATCTAATTGACTGCACTGCAGAATTAAAACTTGATGAGATATCACTGTGCTTCAGGGAACAAGACCAGTAAAGGCTTAGAGCATGATGTGAGGATTGTTATTGGAAGAATAAAGTAATTGAATTAGCAAATCATCAAGACAAATAGGCTAAAGGGAACAACGGGCAGCAAAACTCTGACTGAATTAGGAAATGAAATGGCCCCACATCTTTTGGAGTTAGGTCTGCTAAAACTATGGCTAGACACAGAATGCACCTTTTCTAGAAGTGAAATTGCCACACTATTGTTGCCCTGAGGCTGATAATCTAAGATCTAAGAGTGGTCAGCAATCCCAATTCAGGCTCTTGCTTTGAAAAGAGGAAAGTGTTTATTTCCACTTCTGTGTTAGCCACTTATGAGCTATGTGACCTGGGCAAAGTATTTAAGCCCAGTTCCCTATCTGTAAAATAAGGAAAAAGAAAATTCCTAAGCTTTAGAGATATTGTACTGCTAAAATGAGATGATAGATGTAAATGCCTAGCACTATACTTGGTACACAAGTGGGGCTCAATTAATGTTAATTTCCTCTATTTTTTCCTATTGCCTTCCAATATTTTTTATTTAGTATTACCATCTTTAGATTATAAGGAAAAGAAAGAAAACTGATAGAAACTGACGGCTACTTTTTTGTTTCCTTGTTATAAAAATCAAGGGACTCTGAAGAAGGTGAAAGCATTTGCCAAAACAAATATATAAATAATCAGCTATTCCATTATGCATACTTATATCATTTTATTTAAATAAATAGGGGATACATATTGCACTGTTTTAAACTTAGGTGGTTGAATGTTGGCTGGTTGTCCTGCTTGTTGAAACAGTTCTTGTTAAGCACCCATCAAAAAGTGTGATTAAAATTAAAACAAACTACCTACTACCTTAGCTAACCTGGGGACAAAAAGATAAATACAGTTTATAATAGTAAAAACTTCCTTCATGGAGCATCTATCACTGGCCTTAGCTAGGTGCTTTGCATATCTCAAATTTTCACCCAAATTTCTGAATAGTAGATTTTATTATCGATATTTTACAGATGAAGAATTTGAGATGTAGACACATTATTCAAGGCAACAGAGAAGACCCCCAACTGAGGCCCCTGTGGCCCCTAATCATATGCTCTTTTCATTGTGTTACCTTGTCAGGCAACCAAATAGCATTTGGATGGCTGTTAACCTCTCTCAATTTACTGAGTTTACCTAAGGTTAACCTCACATATTCTTTTTTAATGAGTATTCCACAGAATGAAATACTCTTCAAAGATTATGTACAGTATGGCTTTCATTATCCATAATCTTGGCTGTTGTATATGGGTATAAGTGTTAGGAATTTAAAATTTTAAATCAATTATGACATGACATTCATTTAAAATGTTTTGATTTGTTTCAATCCTTATTCAAAATTCTTTTTTTCCCTTTTTAATTAAATCTTTATTATTCAGATTATTACATTTGTCTCTTTTTGTCCCCTCCATAACTCCCCTCCACCTGGCTCCCACCTCTTCCTCTACCCTTACCTCCCCCACTATTGATGAGTCCATAGGTATATGATTTTTGTCCAGTCACTCCCTGTACACTCCTCCTCCCTTTCCGCCTGAGAATTATCAGTCCACTCCCTTTCTGTGATCCTGATTCTATTATATTCACCAGTATATTCTGTTGATCAAATTTTTAATTCACTTAATTTTTAGATTCACTTGTTGATAGATATGTATTTGTTGTTCATAATTTTTTATCTTTTACCTTTTTCTTCTTCCTCTTCTAAAAGAGTACCTTTCAGCATTTCATATAATACTGGTTTGGAGTTGATGAACTCCTTTAGCTTTTTCTTATCTGTGAAGCTCTTTATCTACCCTTCAATTCTGAATGATAGCTTTGCTGGATAGAGTATTCTTGATTGTAGGTTCTTGTTATTCATCACGTTGAATATTTCTTGCCACTCCCGTCTGGCCTGCATCATTTCTGTTGAGAAATCAGTTGACAGTCATATGGTTGCTCCCTTGTAGGTAATGAACTGTTTTTCTCTTGCTGTTTTTAATATTCTCTATTTTTCTTTTGCTCTTGGTATTTTAATTATGATGTGTCTTGGTGTCATCCTCTTTGGATTCCTTTTATATGGAGTTCTGTGTCCTTCCTGGACTTGTAAGTCTACTTCTTTTACCAGATGTGGGAAGTTTTCAGTCATTATTTCTTTAAGTAGGTTTTCAGTATCTTACTCTCTCTCTTCTTCTGGCACCCCCACAATTCTGATGTTGGTATACTTGAGGCTGTCCCAGAGGCTCCTTACATTATGTTCACAGTTTTGGATTCTTTTCTCTTCTTGCTTTTCCAGTTGAGTGTTTTCTTCTTCTTTATATTTCAAATTTTTTACTTGATTCTTGCCTTCCGCTAGTCTGCTGTTAGGTCTCCGTATAATATTTTTTATTTCAGTCAGTGTATGTTTAATTTCTATTTGGTCCTTTATCATCTCTAGTTGGTCCTTTTCCATCTCTAGTTGGATCTTTTTCATCTCTAGTTGGTCCTTTTTCATCTCCTCTTGGGACTCGCTAACTTTTTCCAACTTTTCTAGGATATTCTTGAAAAACCTTATAAGCATGGTTTTGAATTCTATATCCAGTCGTTTGTTTTCCTCCATTTCTTTTGTTTGTGATCCCTTCCCTTGTCTTGGCATTTTCACTATGCTGGAAGAACTTCTGTGTTGGATTCAGCCTTATGATACCAGACTTGAAAAACTGCAAAAGCCTCTCTCTTGAGCTTGGGATGTGTGGAGTCTCAGGGCTTAAGGGACCGCCTTGCCTTCCAGTTGGCCCCGCCCTCCATGGCCCCTGAGTCTCATGTGACTGGGTAATTGCTGGAGCGGTCCCTGTGCACACACTTGCTCTTTCGCAATGCCTCTAGACTGTTGCCCCTCTGGCTCCCCTGTGCTCTGGTACCACAGGAGTTTGGGTCCCCAGGGTTTCACCCTAAAGTGGGGTTTAGTGGAGTTAGACGTGGCACAGTTGGGAGGGTCTGTCTCCCGCCCACTCCTGAAAGCCAGCGCCACAATCAGGAGTCGGTCCTCTGCGCACAGTGCCTTGTGCGCCACCAGACTTCTGATCTTTTGCAACTACCCTAAATTTCCGTGCACTTCTCCCCCTTCACAGTCCAAACTCCCCCGGAATGAGTTTCAGCTGGATCTGGGGTTTAGTGTCGCAGGATAAGGAGTTCAATGTCTTTAAGAGTCTCTGTCTCCCTCCCGCCAGAGAAAGCCAGCCAGGTTCGCCATCACCAGCTCTCTCCATGAGCGCATCTGTGAAACTCAGCTTTTTACAGCTCTTCTGGGTCTCTGTGAGCCCCTCTCTTTCCTTCTAGTTGTAGAATTTCCACTCCTCCAGCTTTCCTGTGGTTCTGGATGATGTCCGTTATGTCTTTTAGTTGTAGTTTTGAAATTGTTGTGTGAGGCAGCAGTGTAGAGGTGTTTACCTATGCTGCCACCTTGGATTCTCCTCCTCAAAATTCTTTTAAAGTGTCAAGGATTACTTTTTATCTCAGTAAAAATAATATAAAAAATGTGTTTTTTTTCCACAACAATGACCACAACCTCAATTTCCTTATTTGTAGTATGTGAATCATAAAAATACCTGTTTCATTGGCTGTTGTAAGGATTAAATAAAATCTTATATGTGAATAGTACTTTGTCAAATATAGTGATCCGCTAACATACTTTAGTATTTTCAAAACTAATACAGAACTGTTAATTGAATGAAAGAGGCTTCTTTTGACTTTTATACATACCAAACATATATTATCGAAATTATCTCTCTTAGCTTCTTTTATAATTACTTTCCCTTTAAATTTAGAATGTCAGAAAAATCTGAATATTAAGTAACTTGATTAGTTAAAAGAGGTTTTATTGTTGCTGATTATAAATATATTCCCCTTTATGTAATTGTGTGTGGTTTAAGTAGTTTTATAAGTATTTTGTCCTGTCTTTGAATTTTTCTTATATGTAATGTCAACCAATGCAATGCCCATAGGAATCCCCAATTTGGGGTGTGGTGAAATAGGAAACTTTATTCGTCAGTGCAAACAGCTCAATTATGAAACAGCACTGCTGTGGACACAGTGCAGCCCTTCATTGAGGGGCCTCAGGTGAGACCCTTCTCTGGTAGACTGCTCTGCTCTGGTGAGACTGGAAAAATTCAATCTTTAGTCTTTGATGGAAGGGGAAAATATGTTCTGCAAACCAGAGGGGAGCTGACTTACATAGAAAGAATCCCAGTCCATGGTCCCTGATCGGGGTGTCCTCATACAAATAAAGAATACAAATCTTCAGTTTCATTAATCCAAAAAACACTATCCTGATTGGTCAAAATGAAGCTGTTCTGATTGGTAAGTAAAGATTCTAATAGGATATATACCTATGCAACTCTGATCGGATGGGAAAGTATCAGTCCTATTGGTTGACCTGATTGATTCAGTGGAAAGGGACTCAGTACATGCAGGCAGTTCAGTGCAGGCTTCTCTCTAAAGCATGGCTTATATGAGAGAATCATGTTTAGAAATGGAGGCTAGGCTCTGTTTTAAATGTGAGCCCAATTAGCCACCAGGAGTCCATCTTGTAGGTATCCTCTTTCCTGGAGTCAATAGTTACAACCTTGAGGAGAGAGGCTTTGTCTGTGGTGAGGATGGGGGCATCTCTTAAGGAGTCACCCATACACAATTGTGTCTTTCCATAATGCCAGTTTTATTTGGGGCGACCTCCCCAATAAGCCAATATAGTTACATGCAGTTTACACAAAAAGGGGGAACTTATGCCATAGAAGGGAACCAAGGGAGCAGTCCTGGTAGCTGGCAGTGTCCACAGGTATCATGCATCCAGTGAACTGGAAGTCCGGCAGGGCTCTGAGCATGACCAATGGTATAGCCAAGCTCAAGCATCGAGTGGTCAGAGCTCTGAGTTGTTATAGTCCACAAGGGGTGGAGGTCCCACTCATCTATGTCCAGATGGGATCCTTATCCAAATGTCTAAACTTGTGGTTTGGGGCATTGGGGGCCCATCCTAAGGGCATTCCCATTACACCACATTATCTTACTCGTTATGTAGCACTTGACATAACAGTCATGGCTAACAGTAATTCCATATTAGATTGTCAAATGTGTCCAAAAACTCTGCTCTGCTCTTGCTCTATACAATCTGAATCCCCAGTATCTTCCCTTAGCACCTAGTGGGAGTATATGCATACAGAGAACTGGGGATGAGGGTGGAGATAGGTCATATACATTCTGACCCACACATTCATGCGTACAAAGTTAAATGAGTGAAAGTGTCCAGACACTGATAAAACCAACCTTTACAGTTCAACTTGACATACTGTGATATTGTGATTTATAATAGGAAATATATATTTGGTCTTTGCTCCTGATTCTAGCATAGAGCTTCTAAAAACCTGGGAATTTCCTAAGTGATAAAACCCATGAAGTTGGCTTTTGTTATACTAATGAAATTACTTTTAGGGAGCAGCTAAGAATGGGAGCTGGTTGCCAAGGCAACCTAAGTTGAATGTGGGTTGAAATTTTCAGTGCCATCCCCTGACCTCTGGAGAGGAAAGAGGAGCTGGAGATCGATTTCAATCACCAAAGATTTAATCATTCATGCCTATGTAATGAAATAACTATAAAAATCCAAAAGGAGGTGTTCAGAGAGCTTCCAGATTGGTGGTGCACCTGGAAAGGGCATGTAAGCTCTTCACCCTTTCCTCATACCTTAGCCTGTTCATTTCTTCTTTTTGAGTGTTCATATATATATATATATATATATATATATATATATATATCCTTATCATATTCTTCAATAAACTGGTAAAAGTTAGGAAAGTTTTTCCCTGAATCCTATGAGCTGATCTCCCAAGTTAATTTAACACAAGGAAGAGGCTGTCAGAACCTACCATCTATAGTATATTGGTCAGAAGCATCTGAACTTGAGACTGGTGTCTGAAGTGTGTGTCTGTGTAGGAGTGGGGGCAGTTTTGGAGGACTGAACCCTTTACCTATATGATTTGATGCTATCTCTTGGTAGATAGCAACAGATTGAATTGAATTGTAAGACCCTCAGCTGGTGTCCCTAGTGTCTGGAGCATCATTTATTGGTGAAGCCCACCCATCCATGAATTTGAATTGGGTGCAGAACCTAAAGGCACACCTTCATGTGCTTTAGTTTTCTTTTTCACACACAAACTTGTCATCCCCTTTCCTATAGCATTTTGCAAAGCTCCAGGAATAGATTAATTGCTTAATGAATACTGATCAAGCATTGAATTGTTTTTAAATTTTGTTCTGGAGTAGTATTTTGTTTGTTTGTTTTAACTGCAGCCAATTTCCCCATATTCCTGTTTGAAATATCTTAGAGGGAGAGTTTAAAATTAGTCTGTTTTTATCACAATACTGGATACCAAACTATATTACAAAGTCATTATAAACAAAACAGCCTGGCATTGGCACAAGAACAGGCATCTAGACCAATGGATCAGAACAGAAACCCCAGAAATTGACACACACCATTACAGTCAATTAATTTTTGACAAAGGAGACAAGAACATACAATGGAGTAAAGACAGTCTCTTCAATAAATGATGTTGGGAAAACTGAACAGACACATCCAAAAGATTAAATTAGACCACCAAATCACACCATACACAAAAATAAACTCAGAGTGGATAAAATACTTAAATATAAGGCATAAAACCATAAAAATCTTGGAAGAAAACATAGGCACTAAAATCTCAGACATCTCACAAAGCAGATTTTTTGTTGGTACATCTCCTAGGGCAAATGAAATAAAGAAGAAAATAAATAAATGGGACTACATCAAAATAAAAAGCTTCTGCACAGCAAAAGAAACGACCATCAAAATGAAAAGGAAACCCACTGCATGGGATAACATATTTGCCAATGATACTTATGATAAGGAGTTAATATCCAAAATATATAAAGCACTCACACAAATCAACAAAAGGAAGACAAACAATCCAATTAAAAATGGGCAGAAGACCTGGATAGTCATTTCTCCAAAGAGGACATACAAATGGCCAAGATACATAAAAAAAGGCTCAAAGTCATTAATTATCAGAGAAATGCAAATTAAAACCACAATGAGATATCACCTCACGCCTGTCAAATGGCTACCATAAAAGAATGAACAAAAAACAAGTGATGGAGAGAGGGAACACTAGTTCATTGCTGATGGGAATGCAGATTGGTGCAGCCACTGTGGAAAAACAGTATGCAGTTTCCTAAAAAAATAAATAAATAAAAATGGAACTTTCATTTGACCCAGCAATCCTACATATGGGATATATCCTAAAAATCCTGAAACACTTGCCGAAACCAGTTTGGCTCAGTGGACAGAGCACTGGCCTGCAGACTGAAAGGTCCCAGGTTTGATTCCGGTCAAGGACATGTACCTTGGTTACGGGCACATCCCCAGTAGGGGCCGTGCAGGAGGCAGCTGATCGATGTCTCTCTCTCATAGATATTTCTGGCTCTCTATCCCTCTCCCTTCCTCTCTGTAAGAAAATCAATAAAATATATATATTAAAAAAATCCTGAAACATCAATCAGAAAGAATATATGTACTCCTATGTCTGTAGCAGCATTATTTATAATAGCTAAGATTTGGAAGCAGCCCAAGTGCCCATCAGTAGATGAATGGATAAAAAAAGCTGTGAGACATTTACACAATGGAATAGAATGCAGCTGTAAAAAAGAGGGATCTCCTACCCTTTGGGACATCATGGTTGGCCTGGAAATATTATGCTCAGTGAAATAAGCCAGTTTGAGAAAGATAAATATGACACGATCCCACTTATTTGTGGAATCTAATGAACAAAATGAATTGACCAACAAAATAAGTCCTGACCCATGGAGGAATGGAACAAGCTGGCATACTTTGATGTAGAGGTGGGGGCAAACACAAGAAGAGATAAACCAAGGAACTTATATGCCTACTAAGAGCCTGGAGCACAAATTCATGCACCTTGAAAGGAACTGTGGGCTGGCGAGGCTGTGATGGGAACAAGGGTGGGTCTTGGCCCATCCTTTGCACCCCCACCTGGCCCCTCCTGCAGTGGTCTCTGGTCTCCTGTATGCCAGCAGCCCCACTCCTGCCACCACCTCTCTCAAACACTAACAGTGCCAGCCTTGATCTAATCCACTTATGGTGAGAAGCAATTGGGGCCGGTGCCAGCAGCAGGTGCAAGCTGTCAGCGAGTGCAAGTGGTGGCTGCCAGCCCTGATTGCCCCTCATGCGTAGGGGCAGGTGGAGAATGCTGGCAGCAGGTGCAAGTGGCGTCTCTGGCACCAGCAGCGGGTGTGAGCAGGGTCGGCGCTGGCAGCAAGTGTGAGCACCCAAAGGGACCATAGTGCATGGGAGCAAAGATTTTTCAGTATCACTAGATGCTTGCCCTGATGACAATGACCAGTGCCCCACTTAGATCTGGCACCCCTGCTCACCTGCTCCACCATCCACCATGTTCCATGCTCTGCTGCCTGCTGCTGATGCCTGCCATGTTCTATGTGCACCCTCCGGTGGTCAGCGAAAATCATAGCTACCAGTTGTTTGGTTGTTTGGTTGTCCTGCTGTTCAATCTCTTGGCATATTAGGGTTTTATATAGATATACATAGCTCATGGACACAGGCAATAGGGTGGTGAAGACCTGGGTTGTGGGGTGGAGGCTGGGTGGTGGAAAGGAGTATAAGGGGGAGAGTAAATGGGAGACTTGTATTACTATCAATAATAAAAATACACAAAAATAAGTAAATAAATTAGTATGTTTTTCAATATAGGCCTGAAGCTTTATTTTTAAGAATAGCCGGAAACGGGTCCCATTCCATATCCTTATTGGGGGAATGGGTTGTTTAAGGCTAGATTTGGCCAGTAAATAACATCCATGAAGTTGTTGGTGTGTTCATATCTCTGGCAAACATAACCCACTAGCTACATTAGCTTTATTCTGAAGACTGCAATTGAGCCAAGAACAGAAGACCACAGGTTGCTGGATTCATATATGTGCCCATAGTCCACAGGAAAAATGACTCAATAGTCTGTGTGGCTTATAGTCCTGCACCAGAGCTGGAGCCAAAGGATTTGCCTCAGCTTCATGTCAAAAATGACTTAAGACTGTTAAACTTCTTGAATCTGGCTTACTTGCTTCCTGCCTTCAGAAAACTCTAGCCCAGAATTCCTTCCTCTTGTCATCCATCAGATTCATCTGGGTGGTGAGAGAGTTTTGCTTACAATTCAGATTCTTGGACCCCACCCCAACCTTTTTAATTACAACCACTGGGATGAGAACCAGGAATTTGATTTTTTTGAAGATACTCCACATGGCTCAAGTTTGAAAACCACTGTTATCCCGAGGACTTTCAGTTGCTAAATTTATTATTGTTCTTCATTGCTTTCAGGCATTTGTGTATTCTCTTCTCTGTTTAAAATTCGCTCCTGATTTCCCATCATTCTATACTAGAGGCCCAGTGCACGAATTTGTGCACCAGTGGGGTCCCTCGACCTGGCCTATGGGATCAGGCTGAAAATAGCTCTCTGACATCCCCCATGGGGTCCCCAATTGAAAGAGGGTGCAGGCCAGGCTGAGGGTCCCACTGGTCCACTGGTGTACGATCAGGTTGCGGGGGGTGGGGGAAACGGGAGGCTGTCCAACTGGGAAAGGTCTATGGGAGGGCTCCAGGGTGTGTCTGACCTGTCTCACTCAGTCCCAATAGGCTGGACCCCAGCAACAAACTAACCTACTGTTTGGAGCATCTGCTTCCTAGTGGTCAGTGCACGTCATATTGAGCAGTTGAGCAGGCTTAGCATATCATTAGCATATTATGCTTTGATTGGTTGAATGGCCTACTAGCTGATCAAACAGTTAGCATATTAGGCTTTTTTTATATAGGATGGTCTGATGGAAATGTCACTGTGCTTTCAAGAGCAATACTTTTTACAACTATGAATAAAAGTGAAATAAAAAATATGCATTGAAATTAGTTTTCATTGTGAAGATTAAAAATATATAATGATGATTGATCCCCTTCTAACAAATTAAAAAATTGCTAGTTACTTTATTGCATTGCTGGTGATTTTTTTTACACATATGCTCCTTCACTATAATAAGAGATCCTTCAGTACATTCCGTAGAGCAATAACAGTCCCATTAAATGCTCAATATGTTTGTTAAATGAGTGATTGAAGGGGTTCCACCCTCCAACACAGTAGAGTGTGTGAAACTGACTAGGAAATACTACACGGAATGATGGGTAAGTCTATGGGGCTTATAGAAAGTTGTGGAATTCAATTCAAGCTCTCATGATCTGTATGAGCTTTGACAATTGCTTAATCTCTCTGTTTCCTCATCTATAACTTTGTGATAGTAATAGTACGAATCTCATAAGATTGTTATGAGGATGAAGTCAAATAGCATGTATAAAAAACCCTTAGTATAGTGCCTGTCCACATAATACATGTTCAATCAATCATAGCTATTTAATTTATAATTATTGTTGGGGCTTATAATGTTTCTGATAACCCCAGGGACTATTAAGCTTGTAGGGCTATTTGGTCCTGCAGCAAATGGTTCTAGGTTGTGTGTGCTTTGTTTTCTTTTGTTTTAATTATATTGCTATAAATTATTTCTTATATTACAGACTGTCAGTCTCCTATAGTTTTTTAAATTCGCCCACTCTTTTAATTTGCTGTTTATAATCTGTTGTGAAATGGAATATAAGATAATCAATCTTTTGAAGTTTATGCACCCACTTGTTTAGTAAAGACATTTGTTCAAGTCTACATAAGTGAATTGCTTATTTCTTTTTTTTTCTTTATTGATTAAGGTATTACATATGTTTCCTTATCTTCCTCATTACCTCCCTTACACCTCCACTCATGCCCTCACCCCCCTGTTGTCTGTATCTGTTGGTTAGGCTTATATGCATGCATACAAGTCCTTTGGTTGCTCTCTCCCCATTTCTCTTACCCTCCCCTACCTTCCCCCCCCCTGGAAGTTTGACGGTCTGATCAATGCTTCTCTGTCTCTAGATCTGTTTTTTTAGTTATTTTTATTTTTATTTTTTCCCTATTGCCCTCCCCACCACCTAGTACATGCCCTCACCTGTCTCCCTCTCCCGCCCCCCCCCCATTGCCCTGTATCCACTGGCTATGCCTACACACGTGCATACAAGTCCTTCCAATGATCTCCTACAGGCCCTTCCCCCCCCACCTCCCCAGCCGTCCAACTGTAGCACAAAAGTCTGTTCATTGCTTCTTTGCCTCTGCATCTGCTTCCCCTCACACCCCCCGATTCTTGTCTTTAAAAACATCTTGGCCCTGTAGGCTAGAAATAAACCCACAAGAGCAAAAGAAAAATGTGTGAGTCCCAATTTCAATGTCCGATAGCTTTGAGTCCCAGTTTCAATGTTAAATAGTTCCTTATGTGTACATATCATCAATGGTATCTGGATCTGTTTTTGTTCATCATTTATGTTATTTGTTATACTCTATAAATGAGTGAGACCATGTGATATTTATCTTTCTCTGACTGGCTTATTTTGCTTAGCATTATGGTCTCCAATTCCATCTATGCTGTTGCAAATTGTAAGACTTCCCTCTTACCTCAGAGAAGTATTCCATTGTGTAGATGTACCACCGTTTTTTAATACACTCATCTGCTGATGGGCACTTAGCCTGTTTGCAAATCCTAGCTATGCTGAATTGTGCTGCTATGAACATAGGGGTGTATATATTCTTTCTGATTGGTGTTTCTAGTTTCTTCAGATATATTCCTAGAAGTGGAATCACTGGGTCAAATGGGAGTTCCATTTTTAGTTTTTTTTGAGGGAACTCCATACTATTCTGCACAGTGGCTGCACCACCAGTCTGCATTCCTACCAACATTGCATGAGGGTTCCTTTTTCTCCACATGCTCTCCAGCACTTGTTTGTTGATTTGTTGATGGCTATATGGTACCTCATTGTCATTTTGATTTGCATCTCTTGGATAATTAGTGACTTTGAGTGTGTTTTCATGTTTCTTGGCCTTCCTTACGTCTTCTTTCGAAGAAAAGTATGTATTTAGGTCCATTGCCCATTTTTTTTTATCGGATTGTTTATCTTCCTTTTATCAAGTTGTACGAGTTCCCTGTAAATGTTGAATATTAATCCCTTATTGGTGATAACATTGGCAAATATGTTCTCCCATGCAGTGTTTGTTTTTTTTTTGTTTTGTTTTGTTGATGGTTTATTTTGCTATGCAAAAGTTTTTTTATTTTGATGTAGTCCCATTTGTTTATTTATTTTTATTCCTCATTTAAAAAATGGCTTATAGATTTGCTACAAGATTATAGGAAGAGATTTATAGTTTGGGAAATTTCCTCTACACATTTTGATATCTTTTTTAAAAAACATTTTCCTCAGATTTTAAAACTACATTTGTAAATTTGTTTTTCTCTTGTTCCATCAAAGTCCTTTTTTTTTTTCCAGACATGAAGCACCAACATAATTTAAAACCTTTTATAAGACACTCTGTATTTTCAAGAGAAACGAACACTGGAATTATCTTAATGTAATTGTGACAAAAATATCTAACAAACTTCATCTTCCCCAGCAACACAGAAATAGGGAATTGGCTGGAGTCACCTAGAAAAATGATTCTTTACAAAATGTTGATGACTGATCTGTAATTTAACTATGCTTGAAAGGGCATTGTGACCCACTTTTCCCACCAAAAAATCCATGTGGAATCTGCAAGATCCTGCCTTTCTTTGACATGGTAAATAGAAGCATACCCTTAATAGCAAGTCAGACCCCACTGAAAGTATCTCATTGTTATCACAGTGAATATTTTATGACTTGTCCTCTGTACATACTCATGGATAGTGAGGACAAATTATTCCCCTTCCTTATTTTATCATTTTTCAAATAAAGATTTTAAGATTTGAAATCGTTAAATATGATGTTGCCCAAGATCATATGTTTTTTGGTTTAATTTTTAAGTGTTTACTTACAATTTATATTTTCCTTTCAATGACTGCCTTTTTATGTGCCTTGTCCTGTTTTTATTGGGTATTATTACGTCTTAAAATCACTTTTGACTACTTTTATTTACAAAATGATAATTATTCCCATTATAAAAATAATGGAAGTTGTGAGAAATAATTACCTACATTTCCTTTGGGTTTTATTTTGCAATAGTTGCTGTTATTTTATTTTTTTAGTCTACCTATTATATTGCTTAGTACTGTAAAGTGAGGTTGGGTCCTAAGTATAATGGTATTTTCCAAATATTTGTATTAAGAATATTTATTGAAGAACCAGTCATTTTACTCTTATTTAAATAAAATTTTATTTTAAATCATTTTATATCAAAGCCTTTTTGAGGCTTATTTTTTGTTTTATTAATCAGATATTCTGTTCTTACAATAGAATATGTTACAATTTTAATTTTCTTAGATTTCTGATGTATGACTATCTGATAGTGCAATTTTTTTCTTACTACCTTTTTCCACACATATATTCTCACTCTTTTATTGATATGTATGGATGTTGGTATCCATTTGTCAATTCAAAATAAGTAATGTTAGTTTGATTAGAATTAATTTACATATACGTATATGTTATTTTGGGGAGAATGAGCAAGTTCACTGTATTGAATACATAAACTGTACATCTTAATGTATTTGTCTAATGTTATTTTCTGCTATACAATTATGTACTTAAAAATACCTTGCAGTCGAAACCAGTTTGGCTCAGTGGATGGAGCATCAGCCTGTAGACTGAAAGGTCCCAGGTTCAGTTCCGGTCAAGGGCATGTACCTTGGTTGTGGACACATCCCCAGTAGGGGGTGTGCAGAAGGCGGCTGATCGATGTTTCTCTCTCATCAATGTTTCTGTCTATCTTTTCTTAAAAAAATCAATAAAATATATTTAAAAAAATACCTTGCAAAGTTAACACTATTTCACTTGAAATTTATTTTATTTTTTTAAAATATTTTTATTGATTTAAGAGAATAAGGGAGAGGGAGAAATAGAAACATAAATTATGAGAGAGAATCATTGATTGGCTGCCTCCTGCACACTCCCTTTTGGGGGTTGAGCACCCAACCTGGGCACGTTCCCTTGACGAATCAAACTTGGGACCCTTCAGGCCACAGACTGATGCTTTATCCACTGAACCAAACCCGCCATGGCCACTTGAAATTTATTTTAATATATTTTTAGGCATGTAATATTATCGTTCACAACTGATGATATTTTGCATCCTTTTTTCTATATATCATTTCTCTTTTATGATTTCAATTTCTTCATCTGTGAAATGGAGATGAAAATAGTACTTATGGCTAAGATCATTGTGAAAATTAAAAGGGATAGATCACATAGAACAAGTAACACTATTGCCTTACATATGGCAAGTTGTCTATCAGTATTGTTATGTCTATTATTGTTTGGTGTTATTACATTTTTTGGCAACTTGGGAAAAGTATTGAAATATTGGGATGATCACTGTTAGGGGTGTATATAATATAAAAAATTAAATCATCTTAAGAAAGTATGCCTCTATACCTAGTTTATTTGGAAATTTCAAAATAAAAAATAGGCCTTTACTTTTATCAAATTCTTTGTTTTTCTATCTTTGATGATACTTATCTGGTTTTTCCCATTAGACTTCTTAATTTGATGTGTTATATTAATAGACTTCCTTATGTTGAAAAATCCTTGGGATCTCCATTTCCTGGTATTGTCATGTTATATTTTGCTTTTAATATACCAATAAATTTGCTTTATCATTTTAATTAGGATTCTTATCCATATTATCAGTGAGATTTATCTCTTGCTTTATTTTGTTGAGATATTTTTGTCAGTCTTTAGTATCAGTTATGTTATCTTCCAAAAATTATATGCAGAGTTGTTCATATTTTTCTGTGCTTTGAAATAATTTATGTAAATTACAAAATATTGCTTCTGTGTCATTTAAAATAGCTTTAAATAATAAGATTATATCCCTTCTCAGTTTAGAAAGAACTGCTCTTGGAATCAACCTGAAAACCCTTGCTATGAACCTGCATGAGTTGGCTGATCCTGCTGATTATGGTAGCATCATGTATCACCATGCTTTCCCAGGCTCACTGAAAGCAGCTAGTGAGGCACTAGCTTGGTTCTTCCCATATGTCATGCTCCTTTTCACCATAGGACATCTGTGCTTGTTGTGACCTTCACTCTTAGTGCATTCTGCTCCTCTCCTAATTCTTCATATTCTCATCCTTCAGGTGTTTCAGCTTGAATGAAACATCCTAAAAAAGTTAGTCCTTGAAAGTAGGTCAACCAGTTTTACTCTGTCATAGCATCTTATTTATTCCCTTCACATTATTAATAGCATATACAATAACTCCTTTTGTTTATTTATGTATTTATCCATGTGCTCAATCATTTCCTTTTTAATTGCCCATCTGTTACCATTGGAGTTTAAGGTGTAGTTTTTTGGTATGCATTGTTTTTCTCATCATAGATTTCTTCTCATACAACTAGAGGCCAGGTGCATGAGATTAGTGCATGGAAGTCAGGGAAGTGTCTCTCAGATAAGCCTATACCTTCTCCAATCCAGGACCCTTTGGAGGATGTCCAACTGCCAGTATAGGCCCAATGGGGATCAGGCCTAAACTGGCAGTCGGACATCCCTCTCACAATCTAGAACTGCTTGCTCCTAACTGCTGATCTGCCTGCCTGATCACCCATAACCACCTCTGCTTGCCTCCCTGATCCCCATAATTGCTCCCCCCGCCAGCCTGATCACTCGTAACTGCCTTTGTCTTGGCCTGCCACCGTGGCTTTGTCTGGAAGGACGTCTGGAAGGATGTCTGGAAAATGCCCAGTCTAATTAGCTTATTAACCTGTTATTGGTATAGATGTTTGCATTCAAATTTTTACAATCACATTTATATCATTCAGGGGACTCCGTGTTTCATTCAATTAAGGTTGGAATAGCCTTTGCTTGATTTACCTACGTAGCTTCATTGCTAGTTCAGTTGGAATAATACATAGTTAAGTAATTTTTTTTAAAGAATGGCTTTTGATTGGTGCAGTTTTTAGGCACTTTCATATCTGATATGAACAAATGACAACTTATACAGGTATATAGTAATTATGGCAGAATGTTTCTTCCTCAGAACTCTGTATATATTCCAAAATATTAACACATACTTACTTTTGAGTACATAGAGGATGAAGTGTGAAGGATGAAGTTTCTGATTTTTACTTTTTTGTAGAAAACCTTCCCCTACCAATTCATGTTTCAAAATCTTCACTATATTTTTAATTACTGTTAAAATTTCAAATCAAATATTTATGGGAATGTGTATAACAGTAGGTATTTTTATTAAAAAATCATTTTTGCTAGTGTTCAGGAAACCTTAAGATTTTTTGACTCTGGTATTTCTTAAACTCAGCAAAGCTTTCAATTATTATAGATTTTATTGTATTTGTTGCATTTATTCTAGTCTTTTGCTTAGGAACACCAATTATCTGTGGTTGAATCTTTTTCTCATTATTTTTGGCTACCTTTTCCTTGCTGCTATTGTTTCTCAATTATCTTTCATTTAATTGATTTTCTTTAATGTCAGTTCTGTGATTTTCTGCCTATGGAGTGTTTTATTCATGGTTTGCTATTTTAGTTTTATTGGGATCATTTCTTGCACAACTCAATTTTAGCTTATCTACATGACTTTGAATAGCATTCCCCTTCATTCATTTTTCTTGTTCTTAGAAACCATGTCTTATTGAATTCTTCTTAGAGTGCTAAGAATTTTAATTTGTTTCTTCTGTTTCCAGAATCTACTTCTTCACTGTCTTCAAAATGGAGTATACAGCTATTGTATTATAAAGTTGTACACCAGTAATTTATATGATACTATTAACCAATGTTATCCCAATAAATTCAGTTTAAAAATCACATTTTTTTTGTTCTGCAATGTCCTTTCATAGTCCCATGTTAATCATGTATTCACCTTACTTCTGGAACAAGAAGGGCTCTGGTCTGTTGCAATATTTTGAGCTATGTGAGGCCTTATATAAAACTAGAGGCCTGGTGCACAAAATTTGTGCACTGAGGGGTGGCCCTCATCCCAGCCTGTACACTCTCCAATCTAGGACCCATCAGGGGATTCCAACTAAGTGTGGATTGAAGCGGATAAATTAACTTTTTTTTCTTGAATATTTTGTGATGTGTAGAATAGACCCATCTGCCATTCTCTATTTTTAATGAGGTTCAGGCAGGGTACAATAAAATTGTTTCAATGTAAGGTTTGATAATGAAATATTAAACCAAATGTTAATTATATATAAACTTTAGACTAAAATTTTTTAAATATTTTATTGTTGAAATTTTTAGATAAACACAAAAGTAGATTGAATAGTATAACAAACCCTATTTACCCAGCATTCAACTTCAATAATTGTAACTCATGATTCATCTTGTTATATCTATACCCTAGCAACAGATGAGAGATTATTTTAAAGCAAACTTGACATAATACAAGGATAGGCAAAAATATATTTAAGTGTAACACAAAGAAATAATACAGCAATTAATAAATAATAATACAAGAATAAACTTTATGTTTTGCATACTCACAACTATTTTGCACACCAATGTATTTTGCATACTTTTGCACACTAATTAAATTATTTTGAGATGTATCTATAAAAGTGAAGGGCCCTTAACAAATAATTTCTAAAAATTAGAATGATTTTTCAATATTTTAAAATGTCCATTCTTTAATTGTTCCCTTTTTAATAGTTTGTTTGAATAAGAACCTAAATAAGGGCTATATATTTCAATTGATGGGAATATCTCTTCACTCTCTTGTTGTCTCTAGGTTCTCAGAAAACATTTTATGGTGTAATATTTTGTAGAAATTATTTTTTGTCGCTGGAAGTTCTCACAGTTTCACAGTTTGATTTTTCTGCCTACATCCCCATAGTGTTGTTATCATCTTTCCCTGTTAGTTGTGTTACCTATAAATTGAACATTACATCAACAGCCTGGATCAGATACATACTTTTTTTTCTTTTTTAACCAAGGCGACATCATGGATAGTAGAGTGTGGTTACTTCAGATATACATGGTACCTGGTAGTTTTTTTTGTGTGTTCTTATTATCAGTAGTTAAGATTATTGCCTAGAATCTTGAAAATGGCAGCAGAATAGAGGGACGTGTCTGGAGCCTTGTTGCTAAAGCAGACAGAGAGGACAGCTTAGGGTCACACTGGGAGTGTTTGTTGGAAAGTTAAGGGACAGTTATCCTCCAGGAGAAGGTGGGGGACTGCTGGATGGGGCTCCCATAACCAGGCAGCCCCACTGCCATGGGGTTTATTGCCCTGGAGCCACCAGTGCTAACATGGAGACCACGCCATCTATCAGGGGAAAGTGGATGTTTACGGAACACTGAAAAGCTATAGCTACGGAACGCACTGAAAAGCCAGGGGACCCAGAACATTGCTCCCCAATCGGCACAAACACCCAGATTCAGAGGAGCTCCACACGCTACACAAAAAGGTCAGATTTTGCTTGGGATAAGAAGAGAAAATTATATAACCAGACACCCAGAGAAGAAAGACCATAGGCAGATGAAGAAACAGCCCACATATGAAAGAAAAGCAGGCATCACCAGAAAAAGAAGTAAATAAAATAGAAGCAAACAACCTGCCAGATAAAGAGTTCAGAGAAATGGTCATAAGGTGGCTGAAAAGAATGGAAGACAAATTCGATAATATGAGTAAGAACCAAGAGGAAATTATAAAGAATCAAGAAAAAATGAAAAATGACATTGCAGCTGTAAAGAGCTCAATAGATAGCATCAAAAGTAGACTAGAAGAAAGAGAGGATCACATCAGTGAGTTAGAAGACAAGGTAGGAAAAAATAACCAAGTAAAGCAGCTTCTAGAAAAAAGAAAATTAAAAAACAAGAGATGAGCCTAAGGGAACTCTGGGATAACACACACACACAAAAAAAAGCACAACATGTGCATAATTGGGATTGCAGAAAGAGTAGAAACTGAGCAGGGAATAGAAAACCTATTTGAAGAAATAATGACAGAAAACTTCCCTGATATAGGAAGAAAAAAACCCACACAAATCCAAGAAGCTCACAGAATCCCAGCAAAATGAACCCCAAAGACTGACACCAAAGAACATGATAATTAAATTGGCAAACACCAGTGAAATGAATCTTAAAAATGGCCAGAGAGAGACAGAAAGTTACCTACAAAGGAACCCCCATCAGACTAGCAACTGATTTCTCAACAGAAACTCATCAGGCCGGAAGGGAATGGAATGAAATACACAAAGTAATGCAAAGGAAGGGTCTGAATCCAAGAATACTGTACCCAGAAAGGCTTTCAATCAAAATTGAAGGTGAAATCAGGAGCTTCATAGACAAAAAAGGACTAAGGAAATATATTACCACCAAACCAGAAATGCAAGAAATGTTAAAGGCTCTATTGTAAAAAAAAAAAAAAAAAAAAAAAAAAATAAAAAGGAACCAAAGAGGGAAGAAAGGGGTAAAGAATAAAAATGGTGACAGGTAAGTACCTATCAATAATAACTTTCAAAGTAAATGGATTAAATGCTCAAATAAAAAGACATAGGGTAACAGATTGGATAAGAAAACATAACCCATATATCTACTGTCTACAGCAAATCCACCTCATGCCCCGGCTAGTGTGGCTCAGTGGCTAGAGCATCGGCCTGTGGACTGAAAGGTCCCAGGTTCGATTCTGGTCGAGGGCATGTACCTTGGTTGCAGGCACATCCCCAGTAGGAGGTGTGCAGGAGGCAGCTGATCGATGTTTCTCTCCCATCAATGTTTCTGGCTCTCTATCTCTCCCTTCCTCTCTGTAAAAATCAATAAAATATATATATATAAAAGAAATCCACCTCACAAAAAGAGATGCACAGACTGAGGGTGAAGGGATGGAAGACGCAAATGGAAATGAAGAAAAAAGCTGGGGTTGCAATACTTATATCTGACAAATTAGATCTCAAAGTGAAGGACATAACAAGAGATAAGGAAAGCCACTTCATAATACTAAAAGTCGCAATCCATTAAGAATAAATAACTATGGTAAACATATATGCACCCAATATAGGAGCACCTAAATACATGAAAAAAAATCCTGGAGGATATCATGGGAGAGATTGACAGCAATACAATCACAGTAGGAGACTTTAATACCCCACTGTCATCACAGCACAAATTCTCTAAACAAAAAATCAGCAAAGAAACATCTATGCTAAATGACTCACTAGACCAGATGGAATTAATTGACATCTTCAGAACATTTTGTCCCATAGCCACAGAATATACATTCTTCACCAGTGCACATGGGTCATTTCAAACATAGACCATATGTTGAGTCCTAGGCACAATCTCTTCAAATTCAAGTTGATAGAAATCATATCAAGAGTCTTCTCAGATCACAGTAGCATAAAATGGGAAATCAACTACAATAGAAACAATACAAAGAAATCATACACATGGAGACTAAACAGCACACTGTTAAACAATGACTAGGTAACCAGAGAGATAAAGGTAGAAATAAAAAACAGTATGGCAAAAAATGACAATGACAACACAACAATACAAAATTTATGGGACACAGTGAAAGTAGTCTTGAGAGAGAAGTTCATAGCTCTACAAACATACTGCAAAAAAAAAACAGAAACAATGATAATAAATTACCTAACTCTACAACTCAAAGAGCTAGAAAGAGAGCAACAAGAAAAGCCCAGTGTAAACAGGAGGGAAATAGTAAAGATCAGAGAGGAGATAAACAACATAGAGAACAAAGAAATGATTCAAAAGATCAACAAAATCTAGAGCTGGTTCTTTGAAAGGATAAATAAGATTTATGGACCTCTAGCCAGGCTCACCAAGAAGCAAAGAGAGAAGACCAAAATAAACAAAATCAGAAATGAAAGAGGAGAAATAACAACAGACAGCTCTGAAATACAAAGGTTTGTTAAAAAATACTATGACCAACTCTATTCCAACAAACTGGACAACCTGCAGGAAATGGACATATTCCAAGAAAAGTATAACCTTCCAAAACTCAATCAGGAAGAATCTAAACAGCTGAATAGTCCAATAACTGTGGATGAAATTGAAGCAGTCATCAAAAAGCTTCCAGCAAACAAAAACCTTGGACCAGATGGCTACACAGGAGAGTTTTACCAAACATTCAAGGAAGAATTAAAGCTTATTCTCCTCAGATTATTCAAAAATATTCAAGAAAAGGGAACACTTCCAAACACCTTCTATGAAGCCAACATCACCCTAATACCAAAACCAGATAAAGACAACACAATGAAAGAGAATTGCAGGCCAATATCCCTCATGAACATAGATGCCCAAAGCTCTATTTGCAGATGACATAAAAAAAAACCAAAGGACTCCATTTAAAAACAAATGGACTTAATAAATAAATTCGGAAATGTAGCTGGATACAAAATTAATGCCAAGAAATCTATGGCATTTCTATACACTAATAGTGAAATTACAGAGAGACTAAAAAAGCAATCCCATTTACCATCACACCAAAAAATTAATATACCTAGGAATAAACTTAAAGACCTATGCACAGAAAACTAAAAGACACTGAAAAAAGAGATAGAGGAAGATGTAAATAGATGGAAGAGCATACCATGCTCATGGATTGGAAGAATCAACATCATTAAAATATACCACCCAAAGCAATCTATAGATTTGATTCACTACCCATTAAAATACTTACAACATATTGCACAGACCTAGAAAGAACTCTACAAAGATTCATCTGGAACAAAAATGACCCCAAATAGGCACAGTAATCCTGGGAAAGAAGAATAAATTAGGTGGGATCTCAATACCAGATTTCAAGCTATATTACCAAGCAACTGTTCTCAAAATAGCCTGGTACTGGCACAAGAACAGATACATGGACCAATGGAATAGAATAGAGAATCCTGATATCCACCCAAACCACTATGCTCTATTAATATTTGACAAAGGAGGAATTAACATACAATGGAATCAACATAGTCTCTTCAATAAATGGTGTTGGGAAAATTGGACAGATACATGCAAAAAAAATGAAACTAGACCACCAACTTACATCATACACAAAAATAAACTCCAAATGGATACAGGACTTAGAGATAAGATGGGAAACCATAAAAATACTGTCGGAATCCACTGGCAGCACAATCTCAGACATATGCTGAAAGAACTTCTTCACTGATACTGCTCTAAGGGCAAGGGAAACTAAAGAGAAAATAAACAAATGGGACTACATCAAAATAAAAGATTTGCACAGCAAAACAAACCATCAACAAAACCACAAGAAAGCCCACTGTATGGGAAAACATATTTGCAAATGTTAACACTGATAAAGGTTTAATCAACTTAATGAAAGGAAGGTAAATGATCCAATAAAAAATGTACAAAAGACTTGAGTAGAACCTTTTCGAAAGACGACAGAAGGAAGGCCAAAACACTCATGAAAACATACTCAAAGTTGCTAATTATCTGAGAGATGCAAATGAAAATGACAATGCAACACCTGTGAGAATGACAATCATCAACAAATCAACAAAGGACAAGTGTTGGAAAGAATGCGGAGAAAAAGGTACCCTTGTGCACTGCTGGTGGGAATGCAAACTGGTGCAGCCACTGTGGAGTACAGTATGGAGTTTTCTCAAAAAACTAAAAATGGAACTCCCATTTGACCCATTAATCCCACTCTTAAGAATATATCCTAAGATATTAGAAACACCAATCAGAAAGGTTTTATGCACACCTATGTTCATAAGCAGCACAATTTACAATAGCTACAATTTGGAAACAGCCTAGATGTCCATCAGCAGATGAATGGATCAGAAAACTATGGTACATCTACACAATGGAATTCTATGCTGCCATATAAAAGGAGTTCTTACCATTTGCAGCAACCTGGATGGAACTGGAGAGCCTTATGCTAAGTGAAATAAGCCAGCCAATGAAGGAGAAACTGCACATGATCTCACTCATTTGTAGATAATAAAGAACATTATAAACTGATGAACAAAACATAGAGACAGAGTCAGTAAAGCATCAAACAGAATGTCAAACTACAGGTTAGGGAAAGGTGGGGTAGATAAGAGATCAACCAAAGTACCGGTATGGATGCATATAAGCATAACCAATGAACACAAGATACTGGGGGGCAATGGGAAGATATGTTTACATGTAATACATTAATAAAAAATTGAATAAAATAGTTGCCTAGCACCATCAGTTCAATAGAGATTACCAAATGGTGATATTCTTTTTTTAAAATATATTTTATTGATTTTTTACAGAGAGGAAGGGAGATAGAAAGTCAGAAACATAGAGGAGAGAGAGACATCTATCAGCTGCCTCCTGCACGCCCCACAGTGGAGATGTGCCTGCAAGCAAGGTACATGCCCCCGACCAGAATTGAACCTGGGACCTCTCAGTCTGCAAGCCAATGTTCTGTCCACTGAGCCAAACCGGTCTTGGCCAAATGGTGATATTCTAATTTGATCATACTTTCTTCATTTATTAGCTGAGATACTTCCACAAAGAGAAGCTTTCCCTAATCTACTCTTTAGTTAAGGTGAGGTGCAGGTCATATAGCAAGAACAAGACAAATGGTTATTTCTCGTCATTTACAAGTTTTCAAAATAATGGATTTTTTCCTGGCATCTTCCAAAAGTGAGCTGGGACCCTTTTTTATTATCATTTTTAAGTTTTGGATAATAGCATATTTAAAAGTATTTAAATTGACTGTAGCTTGTATCCTTATTTTTTAAAAATATATTTTTATTTATTTCAGAGAGGAAGGGAGAGATACAGAAACATCAATGATGAGAGAGACCCACTGATTGGCTACCTCCTGCATGCCCCACACTGGGGATGAAGCCTCCAACCTGAGAATATGCCCCTACCAGGAATAAAACAGTGACAGCCTGGTTCACAGGTCAATGTTCAACCACTGAGTCATGCCCTCCGGGCTAGCTTACATCTTTATTGATGCTTATGTGATGCCATCTTAAGCCACTCAAAGTTTATTAAGATTTCTCCTTGAGTACTTTTAACATGACACCAGAAGCTTATAATGGTTTTATTCCTGTATGTTATTAAAATATGTTCAAGGCTAATTTTCTACATTTCTTGCAGCAGTGCTAAAATCAACCTCTCTTCTATAAGAAATCACTATGTTGTTATTTTATGATTTACCTTTTACTTTTTCTTTTAAATAAAACAAATACCTTTTATTTTTTATTTTATTCCTTTTTTCTTTTTTCATTTATTTATTTTTTTATTAATGTATTACATGTAAACATGTCTTCCCATTGCCCACTCTCCCAGGCACACCCTAACCCCCCCCCCGTGTCTTGTGTTCATTCCTTATGCTTATATGCATGCATACAAGTCCTTCGCTTGATCTCTTATCTACCCCAACTCTCCCTAAAATTCCCAATGTAGTTTGACAGTCTGTTTGATGCTTTACTGTCTCTGGATCTATCTTTTTGTTCATCAGTTTACAATGTTAATTATTATCCATAAATGAGTGAGATCATGTGGTGTTTTTCTTTCATTGACTGGCTTATTTCACTTAGCATAATGTTCTCCACTTCCTTTCAGGTTGCTGCAAACGGTAAGAATTCCTTCTTTTTGATGGAAGCATAGTATTCCATTGTGTAGATGTGCCATGGTATTCTGATCCACTCATCTCCTGACAGGCACCTAGGCTGTTTCCAAATTATAGCTATTGTAAATTGTGCTGCTTTGAACATAGGGGTACATGAATCCTTTCTGATTGGTGTTTCTAGTTTCTTAGGAGACATTCCTAAGAGTGGGATTGCTGGTTCAAATGGGAGTTCCATTTTTATTTTTTTGAGGAAACTCTATACTGTTCTCCACAGTGGCTTTACCAGTCTGCATTTCCACCAGCAGTGCAAGAGGATTCCTTTTCCTCCGCTTCCTAGCCAATACTTGTCATTTGTTGATTTGTTGATGATTGCCATTCTGACAGGTGTGAGATGGTACCACATTGTCATTTTGATTTGTATCCATCTGATAATTAGTGACTTTGAGCATGTTTACATGTGTCTCTTGGACTTCCATTCTGTCGTGTTTTAAAAAGGATTTATTTAAGTCCATTGCACATTTTTTTTACTGGATCATTATTGTCATTTTATTAAGTTGTATAAGTTGGCTGTAGATGTTGGAAATTAAAACTTTATCAATGATAATATTGGCAAATATGTTCTCCCATACAGTGGTATTTCTTGTTGTTTTGTTGATGGTTTCTTTTGCTGTGCAAAAGCTTCTTATTTTGATGTAGTCCCATTTGTTTATTTTTTCGTAGCTTCCAATGCCCCTAGAGCAGTGTCAGTGAAGAAGTTCTTTCAGCATATGTCTGAGATTGTGCTGCCTATGAATTCCTTTATTATTTTTATAGTTTCCCCTCTTATATTTAAATCCTGTATCTATTTAGCGTTTATTTTTGTGTATAGTGTAAGTTGGTGGTCTAGTTTCATTTTTTTTGTATGTGTCTGTCCAATTTTCCCAACACCATTTATTGAAGAGACTGTCTTGATTTCATTGTATGTTCGTGCCTCCTTTGTGAAAAATTAATTGAGCATAGTGGTTTGGGTCAATTTCCGGGTTCTCTATTATATTACATTGGTCTATATGTCTGTTCTTATGCCAGAACTAGGCTGTTTTGAGAACAGTAGCTTTGTAATACAGCTTGAAATATGATATTGAGATTCACCTACTTTAGTCTTTTTTCTCAGGATTACTGTGGCTACTCAGGGTATTTTTGTTGTTGTTGTTCCATTTGAATCTTTGGAGAGTTTATTCTAAGTCTCTAAAATACATATGTCATTGGTATTGTAATGGGTAGTGCATTGAATCTATAGATTGCATTGGGTAGTATGGATATTTTAATGATGTTGATTCTCCCAATATATGAACATGGCATGCTCTTCTTCTGTTTACATCTTCCTCTATCTATTTTTCCAGTGTCCTATAGTTTTCTGCATATAGGTCTTTTACCTCCTTAGTTAAGTTTATTCCTAGGTTTCTTAATTTTTTTAATGTGATAGTAAATGGGATTGCTTTTTCAGTCTCTCTTTCCCTAATTTCACTATTAGTGTATAGAAATGCCATAGATTTCTTGGCATTAATTTTGTATCCTGCTACATTGCCGAATTCATTTATTAAGTCTATTAGTTTTTGGATGGAGTCTATTGGTTTTTTTATGTACAGTATCATGTCTTCTGCAAATAAGGACAGATTTACCTCTTCTATTCCAATTTGGATGCCTTTTATTTCTTCTTCTTATCTAATTGCAATGGATAGTACTTAGAGTACTATTTCTAACAGTAGTTTTAAGAGTGGGCATCCCTGTCTTGTTCCTGTTCTTAGGGGAAATGGCTTTAGTTTTTGTCCATTGAGTATGATGCTGGCTGTATGTTTGTTATATATGGCTTTTATGACGTTGAGGTATGATCCTTCTATTCCCATCTTGCTGAGAGTTTTTATCATGAAAGGCTGTTGGATTTTGTCAAAAGCTTTTTCAGCATCAATTTATATGAGTATGTGATTTTTATCTCTCAATTTGTTTATGTGATGTATCATGTTTATTGATTTGCATATATTGTACCATCCTTGCATTCCTGGGATAAATCCTATTTGGTCATGGTGTATGATCTTTCTGATGTACTGCTGGATTCGATTTGCTAGAATTTTGTTGAGGATTTTGGCATCTATGTTCATGGGGGATATTGGCCTGTACTTCTCTTTCATTATGTTGTCTTTATCTGTTTTTTGTCTTAGGGTGACACTGGCTTTATAGAAGGAGCTAGGAAGTTTTCCATCTTCATGAATATTTTTGAATAGTCTGAGGAGGATAGATTTCAATTTTTCTTTGATTATTTGGTAAAACTCTCCTGTGTTTTCTTCTGCTCCTGGCCTTTTATTTGCGAGAAACTTTTTGATGACTGTTTTAATTTCTTCCATAATTATTGGTCTATTGAGAAGTTTAGATTCATCCTCATTGAGATTTGGAAGGTTATATTTTTCTAAGAATATGTCCATTTCCTGCAGGGTGTCCAGTTTGTTGGAATAGGGTTGTTCATACTATTTTTTAACAATCTTTGTATTTGTACAGGATCTGTTGTTATTTCTCCTCTTTGGTTTCTGATTTTGTTTATTTGGATCTTCTCTCTTTGCTTCTTAGTGAGCCTGTCTAGAGATCCATCAATCCTTTTCATTTTTTCAAAGAACCAGCTATTGGTTTTGTTGATATTTTGAATTGTTTCTTTGGTCTCGATGTTGTTTATCTCCACTTTGATCTTTACTATTTCCTTCCTTCTCCTTACACTGGGCTTTTCTTGTTGCTCTCTTTCTAGCTCTTTGAGTTGTAGAGTTAGGTAATTTATTACTATTATTTCTTGTATTTTGCAGTAGCTTTGTAGAGATATGATCTTCTCTCTCAAGACTACTTTCACTGTGTCCCATAAATTTTTCATTGTTGTTTTATCATTTTCATTTGATGCCATGATGATTTTATTTCTTCCTTGATCTCTTTGGTTACCCAGTCATTGTTTAATAGCATACTGTTTAGTCTCCATGTGTTTGATTTATTTGTATTGTTTTTATGGTAGTTGCTTTCCAGTTTTATGCCACTGTGATCCAAGAAGATGCATGATATGATTTCTGTCTACTGAAATTTGAAGAGATTGTACCTATGACTCAACATATGGTCTATCTTTAATAACGACCCATGTGCACTTGAGAAAAATGTATATTCTGTGGCTTAGGGTGAAATGTTCTGAAGATGTCAATTAATTCCATCTGGTCTAGTGACTCATTTGGCATTGATATTTCTTTGCTGATTTTTCATTTAGAGGGTTTGTCCAATGGTGATAGTGGGATATTAAAGTCTGCTATTATTATTGTATTGCTCTCAATCTCTCCTTTAATATCCTCTGGGAGTTTTTTTTATGTATTTGGGTACTCCTGAATTGGGTACATGAATGTTTACGAGAATTATTTCTTCTTGTTGGATTGTTTCCTTTAGTATTATGAAATGGACTTCATTCTTTTTTTTATAAAAATATATTTTATTGATTTTCTACAGAGAGGAAGGGAGAAGGATAGAGTGTTCCAAACGTTGATTAGAGAGAGACATCAATCAGCCGCCTTCTGCATGCCCTCAATTGGGGATGTGCCTGCAACCAAGGTACATGCTCTTTACTGGAATCAAACCTGGGACCATTCAGTCTGCACACCTAAGCTCTATCCACTGAGCTAAACTGGTTTCAGCAAAGTAGTGGCCTTCTTATCTCTTGTTATGTCCTTCACTTTGATATCTAATTTGTCAAATAAATGTATTGAAACCCCAGCGTTTTTTTCATTCCATTTGCCTGAAAAACAGTCTTCCATCCATTTACCCTCAGTATGTGTGCATTGCTTTTTCTGAGGTGGGTTTCTTGTAGACAGCAGATATATGGATCATTTTTTTTTATCCAATCTGTTACCCTATATCTTTTGATTGGAGCATTTAATCCATTTACTTTTACAGTTATTATTGATAGGTACTTATCTTTCACCATTTTTATTTTTTACCCCTTTGTTCCTGGTTCACTTCCTATTTATTTTATTTTATTTTTTTACAGCAGACCCTTTAACATTTCTTGCTGGTTTGGTGGTAATAAATTCCCTTAGTCCCTTTTTCTGTCTGTGAAGCTCCTGATTTCACCATCAATTTTGATTGAAAGCCTTGCTGGGTACAATATTCTTGGATTCAGACCCTTCCTTACATGACTTTGTTTATTTCATTCCAGTTCCTTCTGGCCTGATGAGTTTCTGTTTAGAAATCAGTTGCTTGTCTTATTGGGGTTCCTTTGTAGGTACCTTTCTGTCTCTCTCTGGCTGCTTTTAAAATTCTTACTTTTTCATTGGCGTTTGCCAGTTTAATTATAATGTGCCTTGGTGTTGGTCTTTTGGGGTTCATTTTGCTTGGGACTCTGTGAGCTTATTGAATTTGAGTGGGTTTTTCCTTTTCTACATCAGGAAAGTTTTTTGTCAGTATTTCTTCAAACAGGTTTTCTATTCCATGCTCAGTTTCCACTCTTTCTGGAACCCTTATTATCTAGATTTTTTTTGTGTGTGTGTGTGTGTGTTATTCCAAAGTTCCCTTACGTTCTCCTCTTGCTTTTTAATTTTTTTTTCTAGAAGTTGCTGTACTTGGGTATTTTTTCCTACCTTGACTTCTAGCTCACTGATGTGGTCCTCTATTTCTTCTAGTCTACTTTTGATGCTTTCTATTGAGTTCTTTACAGCAGCGATGTTATTTTTCATTTCTTCTTGATTATTCTTTTTTTCCTCCTGTTTCTTCTTCATTTCCTCTTGGTTCTTAGTCATATTGTTGATTTTGTCTTCCATTCTTTTCAGCCCCCTTATGACCATTTCTCTGAACTCTTTCTCTGGAAGTTTTTTGCTTCTATTTCATTTACTTCCTTTTCTGGTGATGCCTGCTTTTCTTTCATATGAGGACTGTTTCTTTGTCTGTCTATGATCTTTCTTCTCTGGGTGTCTGGTCATGTAGTTCTCTCTCTTCCATTGATTTAAAGGCACAAAATGCAACACAACCTGGTGAAATGCCAAGACACTGAACAGAAATGTATTCATGATGTTAATAACCACAAATAAGGTGACCACCAGTGAGAGACAAATTAGGGGTAAGTATTGAAAGAAGAAGAGAAAGGAGGAAAAAATAAAAAAGAAGTGACAATGAAATTCAGAGATGGGAGGAAAAACAAGGGAAAGAAAGAAAGAAGAAGAAGAAGAAGAAGAAGAAGAAGAAGAAGAAGAAGAAGAAGGAGGAGGAGGAGGAGGAGGAGGAGGAGGAGGAGGAGGAGGAGGAGAAGGGAGAAAAAAATAAGAGAAAAGAAAGAAAATAAAAAATATATATATTCTCCTCAAATTATATATATGAGGAGAATACTCCAACAGTGGTTCTCAACCTTTCTAATGCTGCTACCCTTTAATACAGTTCCTCACTTTATGGTGACCTTCCAACTATAAAATTATTTTCACTGCTACTTCATAACTGTAATTTTGCTAATGTTATGAAGTGGGGGTCACCACAACATGAGGAACTATATTAAAGAGTTGTGGCATTAGAAAGGTTGAGAAACACTGTTCCGATAGAACATTCATTAATCCTAACAAATACCAAAAACTAGTGCCTGGAGATTAATACAAACTAAGAATAACAACTAATATCATGGGAGGAGAGGGAAAATAGAGAGGAAAAACAAAGAAAAATAAAGTAAACAAAAAGCAAAGTAAAACAAGTAAACAAAAACAATCTCACAAAAAAGTATAACAATCGGTATAATCAACACTCAAGCAAACAACAACTAAAAGACATAGAGAAAAACAACTTTTTGGATAGTGAAGACAGAGAAGAGAGAGGTGTGTATGGATTTGGGGTAGAGGATTCTAAATGAAATATATAAGTGGTTTGAAATTTAATAGGGTAAAAAGAAAGAATAGGGAAAATCTAAAGTAGGAAAAGGGTAAGAGAAATAAGACAACAAAATGGGAAAAGTTAGGATGAGAGTGTTGGCATAAAGGTAGAGTTAAGATAGAGTGAAATAATGCTAAAGTAAAGATGAAATTAGAATGTAGAACTCCAATCCTAAAGTAAAATAAAGAGAAAACAAAATGACACTTCTTTTTTTTCAAAAAGGTAAAATATTAGAAGTAATAATACTGGTTGAAAATAAAAATGTAATAATTAAAAAGGTAAAATCAATTGAGGAAAAAATAGTTTTTTAATTAAAAGATGAAAAAATAAAAAATAAGAAATAATTAAAAATGAAAGAATAGAATGTGCAGTAATGGAGGTCATTCAATTCCTGTATTGTTCTGTTTGGCACACCTGTTTCCCAGTCAGTACGGTATTGCAGATATCTGCATTCCACTGCTGCTCAGTGTTATAAGCCATTCCTTGTTTATAAGCAGGCAGGGTGTCTTAATCTCTTTATTCTTTTGTAATTACGCAAGAGTCAATTTGCGAGTCATCCCCTGGGTGCCCGTGTTTTGGAATTGACCTCAGAGACTATAGATCCTCTCTAGCCTGTGCTTAGATCCTGCTTTCTCTGTAATGCTGGTTTGCAGGAGTGGGTTGCCCCAGAGCTGGTTCTCTGATGGTTATTCTGCACTCTGATCTGTAGGTTCCAGAAAAACAACTTTTCCCTGCAGTCTCTTCGAATGTCCCCAATTGGGTGATCCTATGTATTGGGCTTAGCCAGGGTCTGAAGTGGATAGAGTGCAGTCTGTGCACCCCCGTCCTTACTCCAGTTCAAACAGCTGGGACACTTTGATAACTCCCAGGCTGTCCTTCTGCCTCAGATCAAAATGGGTTGCTTTCTAGATCTCCCCTCTGTTAACAGCTCCGAGGGCCCCTTCCACATTCAGGGATCACTCTCTGCCCCACATCCATGGGTTTCTCTAGGTGCAGCTTTCCCCAGTCCAGTTCCCACAGTGTGCACACCCTTCCGTTCTGCTGGACTTGAGACCTCATGTTATCCCAGGTGAAATCTGACCTTTACTTGTGGTGTGTGATGCTCCTCTGAATCCAAGTGTTTGTGCCAATTGGAGAGCAGTGTTCTCAAGCCCCCCGCTGTTAGGTGGGTTCCACAGCTATAGCTTTTCAGGCTTCTGTAAACATCCATTTCCCCCTCCAAGATGGCTGTGTCTCTGCTTTCACGCTGGTGGCTCCAGGAGGAAAAACCCCTTGGCAGTGGTACTGCCTGGTCAGGGGAGCCCTGTCTAGCAGTCCCTCACCTTCTCCTGGAGAATAACTGTCCCTTGAATTGTCAATAAAAATTACCAGTGTGACCCTCAGCTGTTCTCTCTGTCTGCTCAGTGACAAGGCTTCAGACACCTCCATCTATTCCGACACCATTTTTTCTACTCCCAAATACCTTTCAAATAAGTTGATAAATAATAGAATAATACACAGCCTTTGTCCACCTTACCCTTTTTTATTTAACAATATATCCTGACCATTACAGTGGTACCTCAGGATACGAGTGTAATTCTTTCCGTAACCTTGCTCATATATCACGTTGCTCGTATCTCAAAGCAAATTTCCCCATTGAAATCAATTGAAATGCCGTTAATCCATTCCAGCCCCCAAAATGTCACCCCAATTGTTCTTGTTACGTGTTTTTGAATAAGAAAAATGTATTCATAAATGACAAATATTGTATAAAAATATAATAAAAGAGAATGTAAAGGAATAAATTGGTTTTATAAAGTGTATTTACCTACTCGTTACACTCTTAATGCTACACTTTATCCCTAAACTGAATGTAACTTAACTAATCTTCACTGAACTTAATTGCTACTGGTCTTTGCATTTTTGGCTGATTTCAAAAAAATCGTGTCCAACAAGGTTTGCCTCTTCCTTTCAGAATGTTTCTGAAATGGGTGAGGCAAGTTTCATTGAACAGCTCCGATGCATGACTAGTAGCAACTTTTTCGGGGTGAAACCCTCTCCCACATTCCTAAGATCTCTTTCATCTCACTTGTAGAGATCTCCTCCACCTCTGGCTCCTCCTCCAAACCAATTTCTTGGAGAACCTCTGCATGTTGCTGAGACTGCAACTCTTATAGCTCCTCCATGGTGAGTTCCAGACAGTGCTCCTCGATGAGCTCATTCACGTCTCTCTCATCCACCTCCAGGCCCATGGATTTTCCCAGAGACACTATCTCCTCCTCCACTGGCACCTCGAGTTTGAATCCTTCGAAGGTCCTTTCGACTTCGGCCTCAAGCCACAGCTTCTTCCATGCAGAGGTCAAAGTCCTCGTTGTAACACCCAGCCAGGCCTGATCAATAATTCTGAGGCATATCACGATGTTAAAGTGGTTCTTTTAGAACTCTCAAAGGGTGAGGTTTGTGTTCTCCATCACCTCAAAGCAGCGTCGGAACAGGTGCTTGATGTACAGCTTTTTAAAAGTAGAAATCACCTCCTGATCCATGGGCTGCAGGAGAGGAGTGGTGTTGGGAGGTAGGTAGACAACCTTTATAAACTTGAACTCTTGGAGGAGTTCATCTTTGAGGTTTGGTGGGTGAGCAGGAGCATTGTTGAGGATGAGGAGGGCTTGCATGGTTAGGTTGTTTTCCTGTAGATATTTCTTAACAGAAGGGCCGAAAACCAGGTTTACCCACTCCAGAAAGAACTGCCTGGTGACCTATGCCTTCGGGTTTGCCCTCCACATAACTTGCAGTTTATCTTTTAAAATCTTATGTGACTTAAAGACTCTGGGGTTTTCCGAATGGTATAAGAGCAGAGGCTTGATCTTGCAGTTGCCACTCGCATTGGCGCACAGTGCGAGAGTTAGCCTATCCTTCATGGGTTTGTGGCCTGGCATCGCCTTCTCCTCTGCCTGCCGTTATATAAGTCCTATCTGCCATCTTCTTCCAGAAAAGCCCTGTCTCGTCACAGCTGAAGACTCATTGGGGGATATATCCTTTGGCTTCTATCAGTTCGGAAAAAGTTTTGAGGTAATCCTCAGCTGCCTTCACATCCGAACTTGCTGCCTCACCATGCCTGACTATGGAGTGAATGCCAGACCATTTCCTAAAGTTATCAAACCAGCCTCTACTGGCTTTAAATGAGTCTTTCGATGCTTTGTCCATGGAAGTGCGTGGGGGCTGCTGTAGCAAATCATCGTTAATCCCTTGAGCCTCCTTGCATATGATGCCCTGTGTTAATGTATATCTCCTTTAAGCTGCTTCTCCGTCACCCACACCATCAGTAGATTCTCCATCTTTTCATGGAGATAGCTATGGAGTTTAGAAATTATTGTAATGCCCTTAGCTGGCGTTATACCCTTTATCGACTCCTTTTGTTTAAGCACAGTGCATATTGTTGAATTACTACGCCCGTATTGCCTTGCCAAGTCAGCCACTAGCACACCTTGCTCATATTTTTCTATGATTTCACTCTTTAATTCAATAGACATCATCCTCTTCTGAGCACTGACCTTTCCACTTGCTTTCTTCGGACCCATGGTCATAAAAAGAAATGTGATAAAGTATGTAAATGCACAAAAGATGCTTAGACAACGAGGTAAACAAGCACACTGACTGAGGCGTGGGAAACTATGAGAGGCTGGAGTCTCAGTAAACTGGTGGGTCATGTGCTGCCGCCCATCCATGCGATTACTCATATCTCAAATGTTGCTCGTATTTCAAAGCAAAAAATCGCTCGCTTGATGGCTTGTGTCTCAAAAATCTTGTATATTAGGGCACTCATATCCCGAGGTACCACTGTACTTGATAATAGAATGGACACATATTTTCCATCACAGTTTACATAGCACTCCATTTTGTAGACGTACTGTAGTCTATTCATCCAGTCTTCTATTAGTGAATATTTGGGGTGGTTTTCCTATCTTTTATTGTTATAAATAACCCTGTATTAAATAGTATTGTGCACACATCTTTCCATATTTTTGTCAATGTTTCCTTGAGATCAGTTTCTACAAGTAAGAATGCTGGTCCAAAAACTAAGTATGTAATTTTCCTAGATGCTGCCAATTTCCCTCCATTGAGATTATAATATTTTTCATTCTCAGCAGCAATGATTTAGATGGCTCTTTCCCCATGACCTCAACAACAAACATATATTGTTAAACTTGAAATTGTTTTTCAACTCAGTGAGATAAAATTGTATTTTTGAATATTATAATTTGAATGTTGAGACTGAAATTTAAAATCCAATTTTATTTTACAAATATTTGGTTTTTGTGCCTATTTTATGCCATGTGCATTTCTGTACATAAAGATTTAGAGATGAATGAAACTGAGTTTGTGGGTTCAACTATCCAATTCAATGGAAAATATAAGGAAATAAACTATATCAGTACAGGATGATGAATGCTACAGTAAATGTGTGCATAGAGTACTATGGGAATATAAAAGAAAAAAAAGGGGGAAAAAACAAACTAGATGAGATATCAGAAGTTTTCAGGAAACTGAAACTGTAAGGTGGAGAGATGCTGAAATTTATGTAAATCTATGAAAGTTAAAATTAGGCGAGGCATAAATAGAAATACATTAGGAAACAAGGTCAAGTGCCTGTTAAGGTGACTTTTGATAAGTAATTTCTTTTTTCATGAATTTTAGTTTCCATATATGTAAAAGTAGGGAGTGGATAAGGCTCCCCTCATGTTTTCTGTTTTATGAATATTTTACTTCTTTCACTCTCTGTGTTAGCTTCACTCACCACACTCACTAAATTGAGGGGCAAATGAAAAGAAATCATTAACACAATATAGTTAATTTACATATAGTGATCTCAGTTCTCAAGAAAAGGTTTTGGAGGTGAAAACTGGGTCAAGAGAATAAATATTAGAGACATAGAGCCAATTTAACAAGTAGCCAAATTTGATTGGGATACAACATGGGCTATTCTGGATGTGGTTGGATATAGTCAGTACAAATTTTATTCAAAATTGGAAGTCTTTCTATTTGGGAAACTGGGGTATTAGCACACAATTTTATGGATCAATTATTCAAGTTTCAAAATGTAAGATTGTTACAGGCAAAGCAGCTGCAATAAAACATTTCTGTAAATGGTAAAATTTTCCAACGAAAAATGACACTTGCAAAAGTTTTCTCATAGTTAGCAGGCCATCACACCCTTTTTTAGGTGACATACCTCTAAGGACAATGAAGTATGTTAAATGCCCTTCATCTTTAGAAAAAGGCATATGCACTTGTCATTTACTGAAACAGCTCTGGCACATCAAACAGAATTTTAATCATGAAAGAATGTAATTAGTGAGATGATATTTTCATTTACCAGCTGGGATAGGTTTCCATATTCTGGGTTAATGTAAATCTTTGAAATGTGTTCTTTGCAAATAAAATTCCCCCAAAACCTTTAAGAACTTTCACTTATACAGATATAAAAATAATCTCTTTTAAAGAGATAACCCATATTTTGATTCTGCAGAGAAGACCAGAACAGACATTAGCTTAAAAATTCACAAAGAAATGTCAGCTCATAGAAAGGTACACACTGGGAGTTCTGTGGTAGTAAAATCTTCATACATCATTTATGGGGATGAGAAGAGATACACACTTCTGCTTAGAAAATTCTCAATAATATTTGTTTCATAACAAGATCCATATCATTTTTCTAGTGGAAAAATAAGTGAAGAATAATGTTTATTTCAAGCCTTAATTATTTCATTATGTAACTTTGGAGATGAAAATTACTTTTATCAGTTAAAATTGGAATAAAAATTATTATAGAGCATATTCAGCAGTAAAATCTTTGTGTTGCACAAGTATTTCATTTGTGCATGTAAGTAAACGAACTTAAATATTCACTTTTATTTTGGACATTATATTTGAGACAGAAAATGTCATTAAACACAGTCCACTGGGAAAGCATGTTGGCAATTCTGTTTTATTGCTACTGCTTCTGTCTGATCTGCTTTGCAGAGATGTATCTGTTGACAGCCTTCACCTCTAGGTTCAGGCGTAACATTGTGCCTGAGGAATTGATCAAAGTATGAATAAATTTAAAAGCTTCTGCAGGGGGGTAAGCTGAGGAGAATTCAGTTTTGAGCAGAGCTGGAAATTCTCATGTTTCATTGTCTGACATTTAATGGTTTAAAATAATCAATGTTCTGCTTCTAAGTTTCTTCCAATTCCCTGAGTCTCCATTATTACCACCATTATCCAACTCTGAAAGTCCATGAAAACTTGGACTGATCTCTTGATTTTTTTAAAATGTTGCCAGTAATAATGATTTTATATAACTGCTTTATTGAGATATAATTCATATACCATACCATACACCTATTTAAAGTACATAATTTAATGGCTTTTAGTATACTGGCTGAGTTGCAATCACTGAATTTTAACCTCAATGCTCTCTTCTATCCAGAGGTTAATACAATCTGAACTTCCGATGACACAGGTTTCTTAGAAAAATAGAATGAGATTATGCAAGTAAAAGTAGTAGAAACTGGAAAATTAGACAATACATGCTCACTCTAAATAGGGTGGCTATTACTCATCTAACACAAGTTGTTATCTTGTGAGAATGCAAATATGCATACATGTACATGCTCAGGTTGCAGGCTTGATCCCCAATAGGGGGCATGCAGGAGGCAACCAATCCATGATTCTCATCATCGATGTTTCTACCTCTTTCTCCCTCTCCCTTTATCTATGAAATCAATGAAAAAAAGAATACTGACCTTAACCGGTTTGGCTCCGTGGATAGATTGTTGGCCTGCAGACTGAAGAGTCGCCAGGTTCGATTCTAGTCAAGGGTATGTACTTGGTTGCGGGCACATCCCCAGTAGGGGGCGTGCAGGAGGCAGCTGATGGATGTTTCTCTTTCATCGATGTTGGTAACTCTCTATCCCTTTCCCTTCCTCTCTGTAAAAAAATCAATAAAATACATTTAAAGAAAAGAACTCTGGAAGGTTAAAATAACTCTGAAAATATGATTTGGTATTGTCATAATTAATGAAACCCTAGGTGTGATTAGAGCTTTGAAAATGACCATGACTAAATTAACAAGAATTTGTCAGTGATAATAGTACTTTACATATATATATATATATATATATATATATATATATATATAGTAATTTAGTTTCAATGTGCTTATATATATGAGCTCTCATTTGATACATTGGCGATGATCTTGGACGCTACATAGCCAATCTCATTCCCCAGAACAGGAGGAGAGGGCCCATTTACTTTAAAGCTCAGAAAGATTATTTTGTAAATAGGAATAATATCCAGCCAACAGTGCTTGTTATACACCCAAACTTTGTCTGGCATAAAACACTTTGTAAAGGTGGTCTCACTTCTTAGCCATATCGTAAGGCAGTGGTCAGGAAACTGCAGCTTTGTGAGCCACATGCTGCTCGCGAGCCATGGTTTGCCACTCTGTTGACTAATGAGTTTGCTGACCACTGTCCTAGGGGAACTTGTAGAGGGATTTGTAATTCCAATGTTAACAGGACCACCTGAAGGATTTTACTCCTAGCCAGCTGGATGATGCTGTACATCACTCATTTTTTTTTCAAGTTAATCACCATACTTTATGAAATGGATATTGTTAAGGATAAACAGGATGCTATAAAGTATTCTATTGAAAATTACTGCCATTAAGGTATATTATAGCTTGGGCTATAAAACCTTAATTACCATTTTAATCTAACAGTTAACAAATGTTCAATAAAGGAAAAATAAAATCTAGCAATATATTGCCAGAAAATCTGACAACTGACTTTGTTTTGTAGTACTTTCCTATTGTTGCTGTTGAAAAAAAAAATGTTGCCACAAATTTTGCAGCTGAAAACAAAGCATTTATTTGTAAGTTAGAAATTGAACATGGATCTTACTGGGCTAAAATTAAGGTGTTACCATGACTATGTTCCTTCTGAAGGCTCTAGAAAGCTTCTATAGGCCATCTACATTTCTTGGCTCAGGGCCTTCTTCCTCCCATCTTCAAAGCCAGCAATGTTGCATCTCTCTGAACCTGATTCTATTATCACATCTTTCTTTCTAAACACAACTGGGAAAGATTCTCTGCTTTTAAGGATTTGTGTAATTAGATAGCTTCCCCCTGGATAATACAGGCTAAATCTCCCTACTTTAAGTTCTGTATCCTTAATCACATCTGCAAAGTCCCTTTTGTTATGTAAAGCAACAGTTTATATTCACAGGTTTGGGGGATCAGGGCATGGACATTTTTGGGACTTTTATACAGCCTACCAGTGCTCTGCAGTATATTTTCTTCACAATGTTATCTTCTTCAAAAGTGAAATATCTGCAAAGTCTTTTGGTTGGTTATCTGTGGTTTACATATGAGGATACTGTCTGGCATGGTTTTCATACTTTGTTATTAATACCAGCTAGTTTTGACTTAACTCACTGGAGGAAGGGGTATAAAATATTTGTACAGAATGGATGTATTTATTGAGTCATTCACTCAAAAAATATTTTGTGAGTATCTACTAAGTGCCAGGCACTGTGTTTTGCATTAAACATATTAAAATAAATAAGATATAGTGTCTAACTTTAGCACTCATAGTCTAGTATTAAAAATGGACAATAAGAATTATGATAGAGTTATATAGTGGATGCAATCAGACATTAGTATATATTATAGTTGCCTAGCTTCTTTTAATGTAAGTTGTTGATAGTAGGAAACAGGAAGCTGCCAAAGCAATAAGGTTTTCAGGGATCTAGTCTTTCAAATAGGATTTAACCTGGAAGGTGTGTTTTTTTTCCCCCTCCCTATAGTCAGGGAAGTTATAAAATTCATCTCACTAGAGTTCCAAAACCTATTTTGTAGAAGCTATTAGCAGAGGCTATTGTTATTCTGAGGTCATAGTACTACCTACATGTCAGTAGTGCCCACATTAAACTGTAAATAGAAAAGGAAATAGCTAGAGCAGTAGATACATAGTGATTTTTTTTTATAGTAGAAGACATCGTTTTGAATTTTAAAGACTGAATTTTGAGTAACAATAGATCCAAAGATTAGTATGAAGTCTAATATTAAACATAGATATACTAGAGGCCTGCTGCATGAAAATTCATGCACTGGAGGAGTGTCCCTCAGCCCAGCTGGTCCCCCTCACAGTCTGGAAGCCCACAGGGGCAGGAGGCAACCCAGTAGTCAAGGGAAGGAAACATCACCATCACACCTCTGCTGCTGCCACTGCCAGCAGTGCAAGCCTTGATGGCCCTGGTTACCTGAGCCTCAGATGGCCCTGGGCAGCTGGGCAACTGCCATCTGAGGCTTGCCTGCACCTCAGGCAGGCCCTGAACAGCTTGGGGACTGATGTGACTGAGGGACTCTGGAGGCAGGAATGCAGCATAGCCGGACCCGCCTAGGGACGAACCCATGCCATGCTGCACACTTGCTGCCCTGGCGGGGCTGAGGGTCCTGGGCGCTGCCATCTTGTGGCTGTGGATGCCTCCATCTTTGAGGAAGTGGCAGTCAATTAGCATATTCCCTCCTTATTGACTGTGGGCGCTTCCATCTTTGTGAGGGTGTGATGATCAATTAGCATATTCCCTCTTTATTACATAGGGTACTAATATAAAAAGTGGCATATATGATGTGAACTCAGGATCTAGATTAGCACAGAATATGGACATATAAATACCAAATAAGGTCAATGGAAAAGATAATACAAATGAGAATTATAACACACATTATCCTCGTCACTTCTGACCTAGTATTTTTGCTAATATCCTATGGTGAAAGGTTGGCAGCTCACAATGGATGTTTTAAATTGACCAACAATAGGCCAATGGATGGTTTATAAATTGGGAAAATTTTAATACAAATCCAAATTTCCAGCTTCTTTGGAAAGCTCACAGATTTGGAACACCTGTATTTGCATTCCCACATGCTAACAACTTATGTTAGATGAGTATTAGCCACTTCATTTAGAGTGAACACATATTGTCTAATTTTTCAGTTTCAACCACTTTATTTCCTTATAGCTGGCTCACTTACTTGTGTTAACTTCCTGGGCTTGGTAGACTAACTATGCTTTATAAAGTTAATCAATATAGTTATAATTTACTCTGGATGTTTATGATAAAACACATGAATATGTTTATGGAAACAGTTTAATAAACCCTGTATAGATTATTTCACAATGTGGATTCAATTATATCTTTATAATGTCTTGAGTTTGGGTGCTATGCAGATATCGTTAAAGAGAGAAAGCTGTAGTGGATGGACCTGACTTGGATTGGTAGGTGCCCTTCTGTTGCCCAGATAAAGCAGATTTAGTAGTAACTGGTGACCATCTCTTAAAAAAATGTATTTGCTTTCTATAAAGCCACTATTACCTATTCTCACCCTCCCTCCAAGGAAAATTATAACAGGCATAAACAATTAGTTTGTTTCCCTAATTCAGGATATTATTTCAACTTCAAAAGGCCATTGTTATGTCATTTGGATCGTTGGCTTTATATATTGGCAGAGAGGCAAGTTACCTACTTGGTACTGTTAATGTAGAAAGGAAGACCTGCTCATCACTGGAATGTATCTCCCAGAAGCCTGAAATTCATTTAACAAGGCTGATGTTTTTCTCTGAATTGTTAATTATAAGACTCACCCAGAAGAGAAACAAGACTATGAAAGTATTTTGAATATCTCTCAGATTGGTAGCACATTTACTTATATTCATTATAAGCTATAATTACTGGTAATAGATATGATAACTACTATTCTAAATTATAAACAAAGGAATACAATGTTTTCTACTATACATGCAGATAGATTATTAGCATACATATAGTTTTTTGTTACTCTATTAAATAGTTTACTAAAGCAAAAAATGTTTTCTTACATTTCATTTTTCTTCTCTTTTAAAAAGATAAAATAAGAACTTAGAAAACATCAGGTTTATTCCATTCAAAAGGTTCCAAAACAGGAGAAACAATGGCATATGTTGAATATTTTTTTCAAACACTAAAGAAGAGAGTCTTTGGGTCCAGAGTAAAATCTGATTTAGCTAGTCAAATAGAGAACAAATGAGATAAGAATATACTAGAATAGTGTCTCCAATTTTCTCAAAGTTAGGCCATTCTTCCTTTTATTTACCAGCACAGAGATCATATGATTTCCCCCTACTAATTAGTGTTAATTGCCTAGTCTCAAAAACACAGCTGAAGTTGATTATACTTTTTTGTACAATATGCTGTGGCCAACTGGCCCTATGGAAATCTTTGCCTCTGTTGCATTGGCTGAGATCTCTTGATGCAGGTTTTGGAGCTTTTCCTCCTGAGATCTGGTAAATGGTGGGAGAGGAAAAGACATACCATGACTGCAAGTCACTATTTCTCTCAGTATTTTCACATCTAGGTTGGTCTCTTGACATATTCACAAAGGTCCTATTTTGGGGTTATTATTATTCCTGGACTTAGAAATGAGTGTGGTTTTTTTTCCCTTCAGTTATATTCTTGACAGAATTTCTAGTGCAAGCTCTCTTCACTGGAAAATTCTTGGAGGAACGAGGCCTTGAATACAGATGGATAATGAAATCCAGCATTTCTTCGCAGTCTCAAAACTCACAGAGCCTCCTGCTTCCTACTTTCATGGCTTCAGTTGCAAGTATCTTAGCTAGTCTTATTGTTGTCAACCTTATGTCAAAGTATCAATAATTTTAAAATGATATGAGTCATGTCTACATGTTATGAAGGGTCTTGTGTTATTTTCCAAATGTATTCATTGCCCAATCAATGGTTTCCAAAGTATATTCTGTGCAAATGAAGTAGCGGAATATGTTTAGAAGAGACTAGAGTTTATTGAACAAATACATTTAGCAGAATCTGGGTTGAAAAATTAATAGATTACTGCTGAATTTATCAGGCTTTTAATAAGCATCCTGTATCAAGAAAAAGGATAAGTAGTACTTTCCAAATATTTTTGACCATGGAATTCTTTTCTTGAAGAGCATTTTTTAAACCAGTATATATAAAGGATAAATTCAAGAAATGCTTATTCATGTCAAATCACCACGTTTTGTGTCTATTATTTGTTTGCTTTTTATTAATCTTTGTTAGTAGATGTCCTTAGTATTCTCTTCTATGACAAAAATACAGTAGGGAAAGCTTTGTCATTTTTTAAAAGAATGGGTAGGCAGAAAAGGCACAAAGATTATGTTTTCAAAGAGACTGGACATAATTCAAAATCAGAAGAAGCATCAAACTCATTTAAATTACCATATTTCTGAGATCAAGACATTTGCCAATAACTTTTCAATTGATTTGTATTTCCATTTTAAAGTACATATTGCTATGTTCTTAGATTAAGGACATAACAACCATGGAAATCAGTAACAATTTGGTTTTAGACAACTGATGTAAGATTTTACTAAATCATTTTTTGCAATCCACTCTTTTAAAAAAATGCCATATTGTATATTCACATAGTTGTACAGTGATCACCACTAATTACAGAACACTTAATCACTTCAGAAAGAAACTCAGTACCCATTAGCACTGACTTTCCTATTCCCCTCTCTGCCCCAACCCTCTAAAAATCACTAATCTACTTTCTAGTTCTATAGACTTATCTATTCTGGAAATTTTATGTAGATGACTTCATATAGCATGTGGTCTTTTTGTGCCTGGCTTCTTTCATTTACCATGTTTTCAAGTTTCACCTATGTTGTAACATGTATTAATATTTCATTCTTCCTTATGGGTGAAAATATTCCATTGTATAGATATATCACAATTTCTTTATTCATTAATTGATGGATATTTGGGTGGTTTACATTTTTTAATTTTATGAAAATACTGCTATGGACATTTTTGTATATTTTTTTGGAGGAAATATGCTTTTAATTATCTTGGACAGATGCACATGACTGGAATTGCTGGGTAATATGGTAACTTTGCCAAACTATTTTAGAAATTGCCAAATTATTCTCAAAAATAGCTACACCCTTCTTTTCAAAGAATAATCTTTCAATTTTATTAATGTTCCAGTTTTTAATTGTTTATACCATTTATTTCTATTCTAATCTTTATTATTTATTTCCTTGTACTTACATTGTGTTTGATTTTCTCTTGTTTTTTCCAGTGTCTTAAAGTAGAAAATTATTAGGTTATTGATTTTATTTCTTTGTTCCATTTTTACATCTACAACTGTAAATGTTCCTGTGTTGCTTTAGATGCATCTCATAAATTTCAGTATGGTTTGTTTTTGTTTTCATTCATTTAAAAGTAATTTATAATTTCGCTTATTTTTTTCTTTGACTCATTCCTTATTCAGGAGTATTTTGTTTAATTTTCACATACTTGTGAATTTCCAAAATTCTTTTAGTTGATTTCTAATTTTACCCCATTGAAGTCAGATAATATACTTTCCATGATTTTGGTCCCTTTTGAGTTTATAGAGGCTTATTTTTGGCCTTACATGATTTATTCTGGAGAATGTTTCATGCATACATGAGAAGAATGTATATTTTGCTGTTAAGTGTTTTATGCCAAAGATGTCTGTTTGGTTTAGGTGGTTTGTAGTATTGTTTAATTCTTTTATTTCCTTGTTCAGCTCCTGTGTAGCTCTATTATAGAAAATGAGGCATTGAAGTTACAAATTATTATTGTTTTATTCTCTTTCTCGATTTTTTTTCAAGATTTTGTTTCATGTATTTGGGGTACATTGATATAGTTTTGAATGTTTGCAAGTATGAAAGCAAAGGTGGGGAATCATGATGTCCACATAACTATAGTACATGTTGCTATTCTAATGATGATGACTAAGATTGTAAGCTAGATTGAGGAAAATAAATACTGTCTGTTTCATAGTTGTTCCTCCAAGTCTAACACATAGGACAACCTAAGTTGTAGTTTTAAAAAGTGAGTGATTAGAAATCAGATTCTGCCAATGTTTAGTTTTGAAACTTTTTGGTTCACTTCCTTACCTGCCACATTCATACTTCTAACAACACCCTGATAATGCTCTTTGGTTGGCCCTGTGCTCCAACATCTGCTCTGCTGTATTGTTGAGAAGACTCTTGCCAAAGATATATAAATAAAGATGAAATGTTACATCTTTTCAGAAAAAAAACTTCTATGAAGCTTTGACTCACTATATTTATTCATGTAATGCTTTTCAGTAATTTTTACATCTTGAAGTAAAATATTTTGGCTGAACCTCACTGCTTCTCTTACTAGTTTCTTACTGTAAAATGTTTCCTAGGAGGGCTGGAAGCTGTGGCCAATTGTAGTTGAGAAAGTTCTCAGTATTTTATTAAAAAGTAGGAAGAAAATGGGAATTATATTAGAAAATCAACTGACATGTTGGTCTCTTGAAAAATATTTGAAACATTCAACATCTGTAGCAGTAATGCTTTAAGATGTCTTATTGTATATTTTAAGGCTTTATTTTTACAACAAAATTGAGAAGGAGGTACTAGTACAGAGATTTCCCATATATTTCTTGACCCAATAAATGCATAGTCACACTTATTATCAACATCACTCACCAGAGCAGTACTTTTACCAAGGATAAACCTACACTGCCATATTATAATCACTCAAAATCCATAGTTTACTTTAGGATTCACTCTTGTTTTTGCATATTCTATGGTTTTGAATAAATGTATAAAGCCATATATCCAACTGTATAATGTCGTATAGTATTTTCATTGCCCTGAAAATATTTTGTGCTTTGCTTGTCCATCTCTTCTCCCCTCCCCCTAGCAACCGCTAATTTATTTATTTATTTACAGTTTCCATAGTTTTGCCTGTTGCAAAATGTCATATAGTTAGAATCATAGAGTATGTAGGCTTTTCAGATTGGCTTCTTTCACTCAGTAATATACATTTAAGGTTCCTCCATGTCTTCTCATGGCTTAATAACTCATTTCTTTTTAGGGCTAAATAATATTCTATTGTCTGGATATAACATGGTTTATTTATCCATGCATCTGTTACTTCCAAATGTTGGAAGTTATGAAAAAAGATGAAATAAACACCCTGTGTACTTTGTGTGGGCATCTTTTGAACTCATTTGGGCAAATACCAAGGAGTAGAATTGTTGAATCATATGGTAAAAGTATGTTAACTTTTGTAAGAAAAGGTCAAACTGTCTTTTAATGTGGCTGCATCATTTTTCATTCCCACTTGTAATGAAGGAGACTTCCTGTTATTCCCCTTCATCACAGCATTTACTGTTGTTAGTGTGTTCCAGATTTTGGCCATTCTGATAGGTGTGTAGTGGTATCTTATTGTTGCTTTGATTGGCATTTCCCTGATGACATATGATGTGAAGAATCTTATCTTGTGTATTTATAACTGTAAATTGTTTTTTATAAGAAATATGTATTTGTTCTTCTACCCTATTCCTGGCACATAGTTCCTGAAATCCTTTAAATCCATAAGTTAAGAAAGCTATCAAGATGGCTCTTGTTATGTCAATGATATAACTTGGTGGGAGCAGATTGCCAAGGGAACCAACTTGAATAGAGGGTTGGGACTTTCAGTTTCACCACCCTCACCTCCAGAGATTGGAGGGGGATTGGAGATTGAATCCATCACCAATGGCCAATGATTTAATTTAAGCAGTCATGCCTATGTAATAAAACCTACATTAAAATAAATAAAAGAACTAGATTCAAAAACCTTCTGGGTTGGTAAACACATGGAGATTCTGCTAGAGTAGCACCCATATAGAGATGACATGGGAGCTTTGGCCCCCTTTCCACATACCTTACCTTCTATGCATCTCATCCATCTGGATTGTATCTGTATCTTTTTAATATAAACTGGTAAATGTAAATAAACATGTCCTGAATTCTGTAAACTGCTCTAGCAAATAGATCTAACCCCTGGAGGGGGACACTGAAACCTATGATCTAGAGCCAATTGGTCATAAGTCCAGATGACAACCCGGGCTTGCAACTGGCATGTGAAATGACAGGAAATGTGTGGGAGCAATCTTGTGGGACTGAGCACTTAACCTGTGAGATCTGATACTATATATAGGTAGTTGAGAACTGAGTTAAATTATGGTACAATGAGCTGGTGTCACAGGAAATTGCTTGGTGTGGGGGAACCCCCCCACCTCAAATTTGGTGACTAGAAGTAAAATATGTTGTGTTAATAAGGAGGGTAGACTTAAAGGAGAAACACAATAGGGAAGAACTAGGTTTCTCCTACACAGGATGAGAAAAATCAAGTTCTCTCCCTTTTTATAGTTATCTAAAACCAAAGACAGCACAAAGTACAATTTTCTGATCAGAATAAATAAATATCCACAAATACTCCATTATTTTCCACTCTACCTTATAACAAGTGACTTAGAAAGGGGGAAAAAAACCTTCCAAATGAGATAGAAGGGCAGGAAATAAAAAGTATTTAACTTAAGAAATTAGTCTATACTATAATGCAGATGTTTTTGGTTATATTCATCACAATTACATCTGTTGTTTAATTTCCTTATTTTAACTTATTATCCCAAGGAAACAGAAAGTACAAAATGTGTTCACATGAGCTAATCATTAAAAACAAACAAAATGTCATATTGACAGTGATATTGTAGATGCCACTTTGATTCAAAAAAGCTCAGATATATTAGGTGATAACAAATTCTAAACCACCACCAACATCCCCAGCAGAAAGGAAATAAGCAAATCAAATAAAAGATAAGGAAATAATGGATACTGGATAAGGAAATAATGTTTATGAAGAATTAGTTGCTCTATAGTTCCTCCACAACATTAATTCTTAAGGAAACATAAAAGCAGAAATACAAACACACCTTGGTCTTATTGTGCTTAATTTTATTGCATTTTCCAGATGTTGCTTTAAAAAAAATTTGAGGGCAAGACCCTCTACCAGCAAAAATATTACAATTTCCTTTGTTACTCACTTTAATTGTGGTGTTTTGGAACTGAACCTGCACTATCTCCGAGGTATGCTTGTAGTGGCGATTTAGTTTTACAGGTGGGAATACTGGACTCGACTTGTCTGTGCTTCTACAGCTAATATAAGAACTGAGTTTTTAAACTAGTTTTAAGCTATTTGAGCTCAAAGCCTATGCTTTATCTACTATATGACATTATCTTGTACAGTATGGAAAGGTGTTAGAGAAATACATTTTCACCTCTCTTTCCATTACTTCTTTTTATTATATCACTCATTTACCAAGGGAAATGATATGTAAAGTACCTACATGGTGCCTGGACCATTATAGGTACCTAAAGGTGATATTTTTATTCCTTTCCCCTAAATCAATCTTCTTGAAGGCAATTATTTTTGACCTACATATTTTGGGTGGATTACTATATAAATAATTGTATCTTTAGTATCCCTAGATTTTAAATAAGTACAATAATTCAATGGCTTCAGCAAATCTTTGGAATGAATTTATCTTATGCTAACATATGCATAAATAACATACATATATACACATACATATGGAAAAATCATGTACATGGTGTGCTCAGTAAATAAATTATTCTAAAATTTGCTTTAAAATAATAATAGGTTATTGAGATAAAATTCCCATACCTATTCATTCATTTAAATTTGTGATTTTAAGTATATTCATAGATATGTGCAGCCATCACCATAGTTGATATTATTTTATATATTTTTTTTTTTTATAGAGAGCAAAGGAGAGGGATAGAGAGTTAGAAACATCCATGAGAGAGAATTATCGATCAGCTGCCTCTTGCTCACCCCCTACTGGGGATGTGCCTGCAACCAAGGTACATGCCCTTGACCGTAATCGAACCTAGGACCCTTCAGTCCGCAGGCCGACACTTTATCCATTGAGCCAAACCAGTTTCAGTGATATTATTTTATTTTTAAAATACTTTTTAATATTTCATTTACAATTTATATTCATGCAGATGTAAAGTACAGTATAGTGTATGGTAAATGGGAACATGGGTACTTTCCCATGTTGCAATTCCCCCTCCCACCCTGTAGGAAATATAGTAAAGATCATCTATAAAGGGACTGTGAGATCTTGGGAACCTAACTAGCAACTTAGTCTAAGAAAGACCAAAGAGAAACTAGTAGATGTAAGCCTGGATTGTAAACAGCTTGTGTTTTAATCTCACAGAGCTTACACAGAGGCCTGTCACTCTCCCCCTGTATGCCTTTTTTTTCTTTTTCTGTCCTCTATGAAACCTTATTCAGGGAAAGTCTGGGAGGTGGTAAAACAATAGCACCAGCTGGCTGCCCTTGGTGTGGCCTGTCCACAGGTTGGGTGGGACTTAGCAAGACAACTTCACTGGTGGCAGCTGGTACAGTGTAAACTTCACCTGCTGACTGTCACTGGTGTGTACATAAGTTCTAATAAACCCATGTCCTTCATAGCCAGTTCTCCACATTATTTCTTTGGAATCTACAAACAATAGCTGAGGTTTTCTGAGACCTCAGCATTTTGCATAACACATAGAAAATATAGTCAATAATATTGTTATAACCACAGTCAATTTTAGGACATTTTTGTCATCCTGAAAAGAAATGCAGTACCCTTTAGCCTTTATCCACCAATTCTTTTATCATTACCCAACCCTCCAGCCTTAGGCAACTGCTAAAGTATTTTCTGTCTTTATAGATTTGGCTCTTCTGCACTTTACATACAAATGTAATCATATCCCTTTTACATCTGGCTTCTTTCAGTTAGTATAATGTTTTCTAGGCTTATTCATGTTATGGCATGTATCAATACTTCATTCTTTTTTTGTGGTTGAATTATACCCCATTATATGGAATTATACCCCATTTTATTTATCTAGTTATCAGGGGTTGAACATTAGGCTATTATTATAATACTGCTATAGACATTCATGTACAACAGATCCTTGAATCACATAATCCTATATAATAAAGAATTACTATGCAAATTGACCATCACTCCAACACACAAGATGGTCACCCCATGTGGTCAAAGATGGCCACCCCCATGTGGACAGAAGATGGCTGGCACCAGATGGCCAGCAGGGGAAGGCAGTTGTGGGCAATCAGTCCAGCAGGGGAGGGCAGTTGTGGGCTACCAGGCCAGCATGGGAAGGCAGTTGGGGGAGGACTAAGCCTGCAGGGGAGGGCAGTTGGGGGAAGAACAGACCTGCAGGAAAGGGCAGTTAGGGGCAACAGGCTGGAAAGGGAGGGAACTTAGGGGTACCAGGCCTGCAGAGGAGCATAGTTGGGGAACCAGGACAGCAGGGGAGGGAAGTTAGGGGCCACCAGACTGACAAGGGAGGGCAGTTAATGGTAACTGGGCCATCAGGGGAAGGCAGTTGGGGGTGACCAGGCCTTCAGGGGAGGACAGTTAGGGGTAATTGGGCCATCAGCGGAGCAGTTAGACTGGCAAAGGAGTGGTTAGGGGGTTATCAGGCTGGTAGGCAGACACAATTAGGGGCACTCAGGTAGGCAGGCAGGCAAGCAGTTGGGACCCACCAGAATTGGGTCTAAATGGGAAGTCAGACATCCCTCGAGGGTTCCCAGATTGGAGAGGGTGCAGGCTGGACTTAGGGACACCCCCCCCCCCGCCCAATGCATGAATTTCATGCACCAGGCCTCTAGTTTTATAATAATGTTGATCAAATGCCATAGAAATTTAACTTGTTTATATCAATTAGTCTGTGTTAAAATTGGTTTCAATATGCACATTTTCACAAAAACTATCAATGATATTAAGTGAGGACTTACTGTCTAAGTTTTTGTGTGAACATTTGTTTTTTATTTCTCTTGAGTGGAATTTCATTTTTTTTATTGGAAACACATATGGTAGTTGTATGTTTAACAATCTGAGGAATTGGCAGACTCTTTTCCAAAGCAGCTGCACCATTTTACATTCTCTCTAGCATTGTGTAAGGTTTCCCATTTGTGTACATACTTTCCAAAACTATTCTTTTTGATTATAGACATATACTAAGCTGTACTTTACATCCGCAGTGGTATCACTTTCCTGATGACTAATAATGGTGAGCATCTTTTCTGCAGATAAATGTGGTAACATTTAACTGTTATTGATCATCTGCAATGTACAAAGGGTATATTGATCACCTGCAATATACAAATGGTACTGTGGGGGACATAGATAGAATAGGCACACTAATAGACCAGAAGAAAATTAAAGTCTAGGGGCATTTTTTTAGATAGCTCTGATTTTAACTCTGAATTCAGCCATGTGTAGAAAGTGTGATCATGGGCAGATTATTTAGCCCCTCTGCTTCCAACTCCTCAATTGTAAAATGAATTTAATAATACATATTCACAGAAAATGTGTAAGACTCCAATGAGATAACTCAATCAAATATTTGTTGAAACCCTGCTTTGTGCCTTGCATGCTACATGTTTATACATATTTGTATAAACAAAGGTTTATAAAAATCCCCAGTACAAAGCCTGGCTCACCTCATTATAATGGAAATTCTGATTACAGTGAGATGGCAATGATGACAATGTTGTCAGTACACTAGACTAAGGTGTTATTAGATATATTACCCCATGCTTTTGTGGTGAAAAATCATTTTAATTTAGAAGGTGTTATTTTAAGCAGACTAAAAATATGAATTAAAATCAAAAGTCTGCTTCAGTGCAGTATGTCTAGATTCTATTCATAAAATCAAACCATTGGCTTTTCTGCTTGTTCTGTGCTGTGAGCTGTGTATGCATATCCACCCCAGCCATATTGGCACTAATTGGCATCCTAGTAAGAAGTTTCAGCTCAGATATCAAGGACTGACAGGGCGGAGAATGCTGCGCCTTTGGTGAGGACATAGGTACATTGGCAGGAGCAGAATGGAGCGTTCACATGCTACTGTTCTGTCTTTGATTTAGAGAAAAAAGATAGTCAGTGTAGACACCAGCCTGGTATCTTTTGACCATAACATCATTATGGGGGTAAACTTAGGAAAGAAACCTGGGTACTAGCTCTCAGTCCTTAGTTTCTCTGGGAGGTTCTTAAGAATGCTGTGTAGGATATATAGGCTTTGCATTTGATTAAATGTACAAGAAAGAGAGAAAAAAGCAAACTTTCCTTATAAGGTTTTAACTGACTCTTGATTCCAATAATTACAGGTCGTTGTTTCTTGTGATTAATCCCCTACAGCTAATTGACAGGTAACTTAGAAAATGTCTAATGATGTGATCAATAATTCTCAGGATATTATTTTTTCAAATAATTTTGAATGGCAAGAAGCATTTTGCAGTGCACATGGTTGGATGAATTTTCAAATCAACACCTTGAAAGGCTGATTTATTTTTTAATGGCTTGGATAAGGCATCTATAATAGCAAAATGAGGCTAGGAGAATAACTGTAACTATAAGTGATCTTTATTCTTGGGAAAATTAATATGTGAAAATATAGTCATACAAGATATTTACTGGTATATGTACTACTAATAATACCTGTATATGTTTATGATCTTTATTGTGTGAGGATTGATGAGATGATGATTATTAAAATTTGCTTTATAATACTACTAGAGGCCTGATGCATGAAATTTATGCAAGGGTCTTGGCCCAGTCCCCTTCCCACTGCTGCCATGGCCTCTGCCTTGACCCCTGCCTGCTGTGGCTTTGTCTGGAAGGCCCGCTGGTCTAATTAGCATATTATGCTTTTATTATTATAGATATTTGGTTATATTATTATAGATATTTGGATATAGATTCCCATGAGATTTCTTCAAGTATGTTTTCCTGTTCATTTTCAGTATGGTTTGATTTGCTAAACAAAAAGTATTATATGCAAGAATTGTCAGGATATTTAAATATATGCATTACTGAATTATGTTTGAATTGTATATACATGGTTTCATTATACTCAAATTCCATATTGTATGTTTTTTTGAAAACATTCTCCTCATTATAAAATTAATAAGTGCTCATGGAGCAAACCTGAGTATTATAAAGAAGCAACAGCTATTTTTAAGAATGTCAGTTTTCTCAAATTGTTATCAATAGTGGATTATAATTTAAAACATTAGCAACCTATTAGGCAAAGCTTCATATTCCTTCTTCCCATTTCAAGTGATTTAAAATTATTTTCCATTTGCCATTCCATTTTAATTCTTCTTTTATCAACTGCTAGTGCAAATCTCTGCCTCTTTCTCTTCTAAAGTGCATTGATTTTTAAGTCCGATTAATATTAAATATATTAACATGTTTTCTTTGAAACTTGTGGCAAATATTTTTAACCATGAAATTCTGACTTTGTATAATGCTTAGGTTAGCTGAACCTAGAAACTTGGTAAATATTAGCCGTTCTATTGCTAAATTTTGCTCTTTTGTCCTTATTTAATGATAGAAGAATAATACTGATAATGTCAATATGACATTTTATGTTTTATGTGCATTTTATGTAATTGTCCAAATAAATTCTTGCCAGAGTTCTAATAGGCAGGCAACTTTATTATCTTATTCCTCATTCCTAAGAAGAACAATCATTCCCTAGGCAGTGGAGCCCAACTTGTATCTTGACTATGTATTTTATCCTTTCCTTGCTTTTTTACTATTTTTATTGATTTGGGATTTCCATAGAGACCTCAGATCACCTGCTGATTCTGTTAGTTATTGCTGGATATTCCACTAATGAAAAATACAATTACTCAAGCTCCATTTAATAAAATCACTTGGCATATAATTGTTTTATTATATTTTTTCATTCTCACCCAGACTTACGTTTTTATTGATTTGAGAGAGAGAGAAAGAGAGAGAGAGACATCAATGTAAGAGAAAATCATCTATTCGTTGCCTTCTGTACGCATCCTGACCGAGATGGAACCCAAAACCTAGAAATATGCCTTGACCAGGAATTTAATATGCAACTTTTTTTTTTTTGGTGTAGGGGACAATGCTCCAACCAACTGAGCCAAACAGCCAGGGTTGGTATAGAATTGTTTTTAAGACTATTACGTGTTTAATTTATAAAATTTAAGAAAATAAATATAGTCAGTGAAAATTTTAAAAATATTCCACATAATGTTACCACTCAAAGATAAAAAAAATAGGTATATTATTCTTGAATGTATCTTCTCATTTTTTGCTTATTTCTCTCTTTGTACTATATATGTACCTTTTGATCATATGTACAGTGAGTGGCCAAATTATTATGATCTCTGAACCCAGAGATTTAATAATTTTAGATCTAATTAGCATATTCCCTCTTTATTAGGTAAAAAAGAGGGAATATGCTAATTGACCTCACAAAGATGGCAGAGCCCATAGACAATAAAGAGGGAATATGCTAATTAATTGCCATGTCCTTAAAGATGGAGGTGCCCACAGCCACAAGATGGCAGCATCCAGTCCCCTCATCCCCACTGGGATGGCAGGCATGCGACACAGCTGGGCCTGCCTCCAGGTGGGTCTGGCCACTCCACCTTTAGAGGCCTCTAGTCCCCTCAGCCTCCCAGCTACCCAGGGCTGGTCCAAGGAGCAGGCAAGCTTCAGATGGTGGCTGCCCAGCTGCCCAGGGCTGGACCGAGGCACAGGTATACCTCAGATGCAAGCTTCCCAGATGCCAGGGCTGGCCTGAGGTGCAGGCAAGCCTTGGATGGCAGCTTTCCAGCCACCCAGGGATGGCTCAAGGAGGAGGTAAGCCTTGAATGGCTACCTGAGACTCAGGTAACCAAGGCCAGCTGAGGCTTGCGCTGCAGGCAGTGGCAGCAGCAGAGATCTGATGAGGATGTCACTTTTCCTTGATGGCTGGGTTGCATCTCACCCCTGAGGGCTCCTGGACTGTGAGAGGGGGCAGGCTGGGCTGAGGGACACCCCCTCCAGTGTATGAATTTTCATTCACTGGGCCTCTAGTCCATATAATAAAAACCTAAGTAACCATTATGGCAGAACAACCAGAATGACTGTTCACTATGATGTGCAGTGAGTCGAGCCGTAAGGAGCAGCAAGCAGGCAGGTAGTAAGGAGTGAGGGGGCCTGGACTGAGAGAAGGATGTCTGCCAAGAGGTCCCAGACTGAAAGAAGGTGCAGGCCAGGTTGAGGGACCACCCCCCAGTGCATGAATTTCATGCACCATGCCTCTAGCATATTAATAAGTATTTGCTAAATGGTCAGGTGGATAGATAAAAGAGGAAAGAGAAAAGGTGAGAGAAAAAGAGCAAGACAAAGAATGCATGACCAATTAATGTGGGGAAAACACGAGCTTGGATATTCATCTAGATCAAATTGGACCTTGAGCATATGTTGAGTGTGGGCCTCCCAGATTTCCTGTATGTGGCATCTTTACCTGCCATAGTATGAAGAAATAAAAATGCTTGATTTAATAGTTCCTATTTGGGGTGAGGGGTGTGGAAGGGTTAGTAGGTGGTGGAAACAAAGAAACAAAAGCCCTTATTCTCCAGGTCTCATTTCCTCCTACAAACTACCTTTGTTTTGTCCTAGACTAAACCTGCTATTGCATAAACCCAAGGCCTAATAAGCCTTTCGAAACAAGAATAATGTACCTAAGGCCTACACCTCTAACAACTCAAAAAACAAATAAAAATTTGAAATAATAGTTGTTGTTGTTGTTACTGTTTTACCAGAACTAGATAAACTTTTCAGGTATGATTTTCTACCCCAAGGCTAAAGAAGACCTCAGGGATATTGTTTACTTTTTCTACCACTTCAACTAAAGAACACCCAACAGTTCATTAAACATGCAAAGAAGGGCAATGTACATTTACCTTTCCAGGCAGCCATGTCATAAACCATTGAAATTTCTACTTGCTCCATCTAGAAGAGTAATTATAAGTCTTTAGCATCTCTAACCTTTTCTTCTTTCATCCTTTTCTCTGCCCAATGTATTTCTATTCTTCCCTTCCCACATCCCACCAAGTAAGGTTTTGATGATGGTATTAACCTTTGATGATTTTCATTTTTTCTCCTTTGCTGCATCAATCAGGCAATCAAATTTTAAGTCATTTAGTTGTACCCGTGTTTCCATGTTAAAGGAATTTCAGACCTCAGCAAACAGTTAAAGAGATGTGTTTTTGGATAATTGGGGCCCCTGCAGTCTGATGAGGTGTACTATCTTTTCTGCTAATTCTGTAATAAGTCTCCTCAGAGAACTGTTATAGGGGGAAAGAGTACAGAAAGGATAACCTGTAATGTCTTCCCAATATGCAATTCCCATGAGGGAAGGAGCTCCTTGTAAACCAAGTCAAGAATCTCCTTTCTGGTGGGTGCTGGCATCAGAAAAGCTTGCAGCCATTTGTCCTTGTCTTTTAAGACCAGTAAGTGGCCTGCCTTAGTATATGTCTACCTGGAAGCCTCTGAATGTAGGCCAAGTGTTCCTTATTTGCCCCCTTCTCTAAGATTCCAGATGCATATTTCATATTTTTCTGGCATTTTGATGTTTATATAAAGTATTTAATAAGAGTTTTATGCAAGAATATCCTTATATGATATACTCAAATGAAATCCTCGCTTCCTATGTTATATCCATCTCTGAGAATTTAGTTTCTGACAAATTCATCAATAAACTTTATATTAGATTTGTGGCCAAAGTTTTGCTCTCTAACAGGTGGAATGAGCATGCTCTACTGGTTTGCTGGAGGTAGATGGGCACTGAGAAACAGAAAAGGTGGAGCTTATGCAAGGTTGTGGATTCCAGAAGAAAACCCCTTTATTTCCTGAATGGTACCAAGTTGTACCATTGCTTTCTGTTTAAAAGGTTCATTGCATGTGCTCTTTGTAAGTTACTCTGCAGGCTGCTGCTAGAGTTAGGGAGGTGGCTAGAGGAACTAGTCACCCAAGGGATTTTTCTAGTAAGAAAAAAAAATATCCTGGTGAGACTTTTGATATATTTCCTTGTGCTGCTTTGTATTCTTCACAACAGATCACCATAGAAGAATATATGGATGGATTTTATGCTTTTGCCTGTTGCATGCTTTTTTATTTTTTACCTATAGGCATAAAAATAAAATGCTTAAAAGTTTAGTTGCCTTTTATATTATTTTGGTCTGAGGACTGAGGTATGGGAAGGTAAAAGCAGTATCACTTCAACCATGTCTGTTTCTCAGAAGTGTTTTTTAGTGTCCTCTAATTAGAAGGCCAATGAATTAAGAGAGCTTAGCAGGGATAAAATTATGATTCTTAGCACAAGGATATTAGAATCTACAATATTGACCAAATACCTCAGGGGAATCCCCACCAATATAGTAGTTACTGTCGTTGTTCATCCATTCAGCAACCAAATTGATCACCCATTATGTGTCAGGCACTATGGATTGGATTTAAAGTGAGAGTAGGACAGTACTTATGTTCATTTTCTATTGCTGCTGTAACAAATTACTACCAACTTAGTGACACTAAACAAGCCAAATTTATTTTCTTACAGTTCTGGAGGTCAGAAATCCTTAAAAAAATCACAATGTATAGCAGAGCTGTTCTTTCTGGAGGCTTCAGCGAAGAATTTGTTTCCTTGTCTTTCCCAGTTTCTAGAAGCCACCTGTATTCCTTGGCGCATAGCCTCTTCTCTTATCTTCAAAGCTAGCAGAATAACATATTCTTTCCTACCTGAACTCTTCTTCCATCCTTACATCTTCTTTTACTATGTATCTGATACTCCTGTCTTTCTCTTCTAAAGATACTTGTTATTAGATAAGTCCCACTTGGATAATCCAAGATAATCACTCCATCTCAAGGCCCACAACCTTAAGTACAACTACAATATTCCTTTAGCCATGTCAAGTAACACATTAAAATAGTCTGGGGTGTAAAGCAAGGATATAATTTGTATAATTATTCAGCCTACCACAGTATCCCTACCCTTGAACCAGTTCATAAAATAGCATAAGATAATAAATATGAAACATATTTTGATAATTCTATATGATAAATTAAAAGATAATGCCTGCATAAGTTACAATTGGAACACAGAAGAGAGGACATTGTACTGACCCAAAGAAGGTGCTTTATATAGGATATGTTAATATTGAGTCTTAAAGATGAAGAGTTCAGTAAGTGAAGGAAAGGGAAGAAGAGGCAGAAGCAGAACCAGGCTGGAAAGAGTATGACTTTCTCAGAAAGGAAAGACCAGGTCATTGTGTCTGAGGTATAGTAAACATGTGATGCAATGATAGAAGATGATGGAAATAATTGGGGCTAGGTGAAGGAGTCTATATTCCTATGCCATAATAACATAATAGTCTTGCATGTTATGTTCCTTTAGACAGTAAGAAGCCATGGGAATGAGTATTTCAGAAAGATCCCACTTCATGTAGGGGAATGCCTGGTAGGAGGTGGAATAATTGAAGGCAGGAGGTCACTGTTCTTGTAGTAAGCTATCTGAACAAATGTTATATATTGTCAATACAAACAGGGTTAAATCAACAAGCTGTTTTATTTGGCTATTTTTATATCTGTGACAGGTTGAAAAATGGCCTCAAAAGATACAAGATCCTAATACTATCTAGAACCTGTTAATGTTACCTGATTTTGGGAAAAGGTCTTTGCAAATGTGATTAAATTAAGGGTTTCAAGAAGGCAATATTATCCTGGATTATCTGAGTGGTCCTTAAGTGAAATAACATGTATTCTTATAAGTGTGAAGCTTAGGGAGATAACAGACAGAAGAGGAGGAGACAGTGTGATCATAGAACAGAGATTGGAGTGATGAGGCCACAAGTGAAGGAATGCCCACAGCCACCAGAACTGAAGAAGACAAGTTACAGTTACTAGCTGACAGCTCAGGAGGGAAATATGGCCCTGCCTCACCTTGATTTTGGCTCAGTGAAATAGATTTTGGACTTCTTGTCTATAGAATTATAAGGAAATACATTTCTATAATTTTTATAGTACCAAATTTGTGGTAATTTATTATAGCAGCCATAGGAAAATAATAGCCTGCTTTCCTGTGAATGATCATGTCGAATGATTCCCCAGACACTCTTAGGACACCATCACTCTCAGAATTTTATTCTAACTTTAGTTTATATGATATATTTCTCTCAAATAAATACCATTTTAAACTTCATGGCTAACAGGTTACTGGATGATATATGTTTCTATTTTATACAAATAGAAATGATTTTATAGCTCTTAGTACAATACTTTTTATGCTGTATTGAAATACGTAGTTTTAGATTTTAATCTTAAGGTAATAATGTGTGCAGCAAAAGCAAACAAAAAGAGAAGTATTAGTTTGAGTTAAAGGATCAGCAAGCTTTCCCTGAAGAGTGGCAGCATTCTGAGTTGACACTTTATTAGCAGAATATTTGTAAAAGAACTTCAGCTCTTGTACTATTTTGAAGAAGTTGCCATTCCCATAAAGACAGCTGTAGTGCCATTCAGAAGAGACTCTTTTTTTTATTGTTTAAACAATTCATACATCTCCTTTTCCCTCCACCAACCCTTGCCCGGCCACACTCACTCCCCAGGACAAGCCCTCTCCACCCCAGTGTCTGTGTCCATTGGTTATACTAATATGCATGCATAGAAGTGTTTTGGTTGATCTCTTACCCCTCTCCTGACCCTCCCCTGTCTTCCTTCTGAGGTTTGATGGTCTGTTCAGTGTTTCCCTGTCTCTCAATCTATTATTTTTCATAAACTTATTTTGTTCATTATATTCCACAAATGAATGAGATCATGTGATATTTATCTTTCTCTGAATTATTTCACTTAGCATAATGTTCTCCAGTTCTATCCATGCTGTTGCAAATGGTAAAAGTTTCTTCTTTTTTACAGCAGCATAGTATTCCATTTTGTAGATGTACCACAGTTTTTAATCCACCCATGTGCTGATCAGCACTTAGGCTGTTTCCAAAGCTCTGCTATTGTAAGTTGTACTACTATGAACATAGGAGTGCATATATAATTTCTGATGGGTGTTTCTAATTTCTTGGGATATATTCCTAGAAGTGGGATTACTGGGTCAAATGGAAGTTCCATTTTTAACTTTTGGAGGAAATTCTAATGGCTACACCACTCTGCATTCCTACCAGCAGTGCAAGAGGGTTCCTTTTTCTCCACATCCTCACCAGCACTTGTCATTTGTTGATTTCTTGATGATAGCTATTCTGACACATGTGAGATGGTATCTTATTATTGTTTTGATTTGCATCTCTCAGAGGATTAGTGACTTTGAGCATGTTTTCATATGTCTCTTGGCCTTCTGTATGTCCTCCTTCAAAAAGTGTCTATTTAGGTTTTTGCCAATTTTTTTTTATTGGATTGTTTATCTTCCTTTTGTTACGTTGTATGAGTTCCCTGCAAAATTTGGAGATTAAACCCTTATCGGAGATAACATTAGCAAATATGTTTTCCCATGCAGTAGGATTTCCTATTGCTTTGTTGATGGTTTCTTTTGCTGTGCAGAAGCTTTTTATTTTTATTTATTTATTTATTTATTTATTTATTTATTTTAAATATATTTTATTGATTTTTTACAGAGAGGAAGGGAGAGAGATAGAAAGTCAGAAACATCGATGAGAGAGAGACATCGATCAGCCACCTCCTGCACGCCCCACAGTGGAGATGTGCTCGCAAGCAAGGTACATGCCCCCGACTGGAATCGAACCCGGGACCTTTCAGTCCGCAAGCCGACCCTCTATCCACTGAGCCAAACTGGTCTCGGCAGAAGCTTTTTATTTTGATGTAGTCCCATTTGTTTATTTTTCCTTAATTTCCATTGCCCTAGGAGCTGTATAAGTATAAATATTGTTAGGACATATATCTGATATTTTACTGCCTGTGGATTGTTCTAAGATTTTTATGGTTTCCCATCTTATGTTTAAGTCTTTTATTCATTTTGAGTTTATTTTTGTGTATGGTATAAGTTGGTGATCTAGTTTTATTTTATTGCATGTATCTGACCAATTTTTCCAGCACCATTTATTGAAGAGTCGGTCTTGACTTCATTGTATGCTCTTGCCTCCTTTGTTGAATATTAATTGAGCATAATCCTTGGGTCAATTTCTGGGTTCTCTGTTGTATTCCATTGGTCTATATGTCTGTTCTTTTGCCAGGACCAGGCAGTTTTGAGAACCATAGCTTGGTAATATAGCTTGATATCTGGTATTGTAATCCTTCCAACTTTGTTTTTCTTTCTCAGGATTGCTGTGGCTATTCGAAGTCTTTAAAAAAATCAATTCTTTATTTAGGTAACATGTTGTTTATTTCACTGCATTGTATGAAACATCACAATATCATACTGTGAAGGTACTATCAGTACAGGATTGGATCAGAGTGGACAGTTGAACCAGAAAATATTTTTGCATTCTTCATTCCCTATCTTTTAACAACCCCTAAACCCAGTAAAAGACAAATAGTTGTTAACATCATCATATAAAGGATTTTAATTTACAAGGCTAAAATCTAAAGAATAAATAAAATATATTGTGCCAATAATTCTTTTAGGCCAAAATCAGGCACACAATAAATCGAATGATCAAGGAAGCTGTTTGTATTCAAATGTGTGACACTCCAGAAACAACTTTAGGAAAATGTTACAGAAAATACCATGAATTCCACTACACAGAGGACCAGATGATGACTCATTTTAACTATACACAAAGACAATTACATCCCACCTAAATACAATGTAAACATACAGGAAAATGTTTACAAAGCATCCACAACATATAAACTATGTACAAATTGAGAGGAGGGAAAATGGCGGAGGAATAGACAGACGCGTCTGGAGCTTTGTCGCTGGGCAGAGGGAGAGAGAGCAGCTGAGAGTCAAACGGGGAGTGTTTGTTGGCAAGTTAAGAGTCATTTATCCTCCAGGAGAAGGTGGGGGACTGCTGGATGGGGCTCTCCTGGCCAGGCAGCCCCACTGCTGCGGGGATTTTGTTGGCCAGAGCCACCAGCGTGAACACGGAGACCGTGCCATCTTGCAGAGGGAGGTGGATGTCTACAGCGGTCTGAAAGCTGTGGCTGGGGCACCCACCGAGCAGCCGGGGACCCAGGGACCGAAAACACTGCTCTCCAATCGGTGCAGACGCGCAGCGGATTCAGAGCTCCACACGGCACACGGAAAGGTCAGATTTCTCATGGGATAAGGTGAGGTCTCCTGCCCCTCAGAACAGAGACGCACAGACTGTGGGAACCGGGCTGCGGGAAAGCTGCCTCTGGAGAGGTCCGCGGAGCTGGGCAGGGTGTGATCCCTAAGTGTGGAGGCAAACTCTCAGAGCTGTTGACAGAGGGGAGCTCTGGAAAATGACTCTTTTTTTTCTTTTCTGGGGCAGAGAGAAAGCCTGAGAGTTATTACAGTGTCCCAGCTACAAAACCCCCACAAGGTGGCTTTGAGAACCACAGAGTAGCAGGATCTGAGCACAGCCTAGAGAGGTCCTGTGCTTTGTCTCAGAGATCAATTCCAAAACACTGCCACCCAGTGGATGATGCACAAATTGACTCTCGCATAACCACAAAAGAATAAAGAGATTAAAACGTCAACAGTGCAACACAGGGAACTGCAATACCTTCCCTACTGGGAAACAGGAGTGCCAAGCAGAATAATAGTGGAAGTGAATGATCACTCTATTTTTTTTTCTTTTTTAAAAATTTTTTATTAATTTTTCATTTTTACATGTTTTAATTAAAAGACTATATTTTCTTTTCGCCTCAATTGATTTTACCTTTTTGATTATTACATTTTTGTTTTCAACTAGTATTATTAATTACTACTAGTATTTTACCTTTTTGGACATTCTATTTTCATCTTTCCTTTAGCATAATTTTACTCCAACTCAACTCTACCTTTATGCCAACAATTTCCGCCTAACTCTCCCCATTCTGTTGTCTTGTTTCTCTTTCCCTTTTCCAACTTTAGATTCTCCCTATTTTTCTCTTTACCTGGTTAAAATTTCACCCCATTTATATATCTAATTTCAAATCCCCTACTACAAGTCCACACAAACCTCTCTCTTCTTGTCTTCACTAGCCAAAAAGTTGTTTTTTCTCTATGTCCTTTTGTTACTATTTGCCTGAACAGTGATTACATCTATTTTTTGAACTTTTTGTGAGATTGTTTTAGCTTATTCTACTTGTTTTATTTTGCTTTTTGCTTGCTTTGTTTTTTACCTCTCTTTTCCCTCACCTCCCTCAATACCAGTTGTTATCTGCAGTTTGTATTAATCTCTAGGTACTGGTTGCTGGCCTTTATTGGGAGTAGTGACTGTTCTATTGGAGTTTTCTCCTGACATCTATATATTGTTCCCCTTTTCTCTCTTATCCGCTTTCTTTTCTCTCTGACTTTGTTTCTCTTTCTACTTTCTTTTTCTTCTTCTCCTTTTTTTAAAATTTATTTTATTTTTAGTTCATTTATTTATTTATTTTTTCTCCCTCTCCCAATTTGATTTGGGCACTTCTATCCTTTCTTTTTCCCTCAATTTCTTCCTCCTCTTTCTCTACTTACCCCTAATTTGTCTTTCAGTGGTGGTCACCTTATTGGTGATTATTAACATCGAGAATACATTTCTGTTCAGTGCCTTGTGTGCTGTACCAAGTCGTGTTGTAGTTTGTGCCTTTGAATCAATGTAGGAGAGAGAACTACATAACCAGACACCCAGAAAAGAAAAACCATGTGCAGAAGAAGAAACAGCCCGCATATGACAAATAGGCAGGTATCACCAGAAAAGGAAGTAAATGAAATAGAAGCAGAAATAAGCCTGCAAGAGAAAAAATTCAGAGAAATGATCATAAGGTGGATGAAAAAAATGAAAGACAAGTTCGACATTGTGAGTAAGAGCCAAGAGGAAATGAAGAAGTCCCAAGAGGAAATGAAGAAGAAATGCAAATTAAGCAGTAAGAAATGTGCAAGAACCTAAAAGAAATGCAGAATAATCAAGAGGAAGTGAAAAATGACATCACTTGTATAAAGAACTATATAGAAAGCATCAAAAGTAGACTAGAAGAAGCAGAGGACCACATCAGTAAGCTAGAAGACACGGTAGGAAAAAATACCCAAGTACAGCAGCTTCTAGAAAAAAAAAAGTTAAAAAACAAGAGAGCCTAAGGGAACTTTGGGATAACATGAAACAAAACAATATCCTCATAATTGGGGTTCCAGAAAGAGTGGAAACTGAACAAGGATTAGAGAACGAGTTTGAAGAAATAATGACAGAAAATTTCCCCAATATAGGAAAGAAAAAACCCACACAACTCCAAGTAGCTCACAGAGCCCCGAGCTAAATTAACCCCAACAAACCGACACCTAGGCCCATTATAATTAAATGGGCAAACACCGACGACGACAAAGTAAGAATCTTAAAAGCAGCCAGAGAGATACAGAAAGTTACCTACAAAGGAACCCCCATAAGACTAGCTAATGATTTCTCAACAGAAACTCATCAGGCCAGAAGGGAATGGAATGAAATATACAAAGTCATGCAAAGCAATGGTCTGAATCCAAGAATACTGTACCCTGCAAGACTCTCAATTAAAACTGAAGGTGAAATCAGAAGCTTCACAGACAAAATAGGAATAAGGGAATGTATTTCACCAAACCAGCAATGCAAGAAATGTTAAAAGGTCTGCTGTAATAAAAAGAAAGAGGAAGTGAAGAAGGAACTCAGGGGTAAGGACTAAAAATGTCAACAGATAAGTACTTATCAATAATAACTTTAAATGTAAATGGATTAAATGCTTCAATCAAAAGACATAGGGTAACCGATTGGATAAGAAAACATGATCCATATACCTGCTGTCTGCAATAAACCCACCTCAGGAAAAGAGATGCACACAGATTGAGGGTGAAGGGATGGAACATGGTATTTCAGGCAAATGAAAATGAAAAAAAAGCCGGGGTTGCAATACTTATATCTAACAAATTAGATCTCAAAGTGAAGGACATAACAAGAGATAAAGAAGGACACTTCATAATACTAAAGGGAACAATCCAACAAGAAGAAATAACTCTGGTAAACATATATGCACCCAATATAGGAGCACCTAAATACATAAAAAAAACTCTTGGAGGATATGAAAGGAGAGATTGACAGCAATACAATCATAGTAGGAGACTTTAATACCCCACTGTCACCATTGGACAAATCCTCTAAACAAAAAATCAACAAAGAAACTTTAATCCTAAATGACACACTAGACCACATGGAATTAATTGACATCTTCAGAACATCTCCCCCAAAGCCACAGAATATACATTCTTCTCCAGTGCACATAGGTCATTTTCAAAGATAGATCATATGTGGGGCCTTAAGAAAAGTCTCTTCAAATTCAAGAAGATAGAAATCATATCAAGCATTTTCTCAGACCACAGTGGCATAAAACTGGAAATCAACTATAATAAAAATGATAGAGAGAAATCAAACGCATAGAGACTAAACAGCATGCTATTAAACAATGACTGAGTAACCAGAGAGATCAAGGAATAAATGAAAAAAAACATGGCAACAAATCACAATGACAACAAAACAATACAAAATTTATGGGACACAGTGAAAGCAGTCTTGAGAGGGAAGTTCATAGTTCTACAAGCCTACTGCAAAAAAACAAGAAACAATGGTAATAAATTACCTAACCCTACAACTCAAAGAGCTAGAACGAGAGCAACAAGAAAAGCCCAGTGTAAGGAGAAGGAAGGAAATAGTGAAGATCAGAGCCGAGATAAAGAACTTGGAGACCAAAGAAACAATTTAAAAGATCAACAAAACCAAGAGCTGGTTCTTTGATAGGATAAAAAAAATTAATGGACCTCTAGCCAGGCTCACCAAGAAGAAAAGTGAGAAGACCCAAATAAACAAAATCAGAAATGAAAGAGGAGAAATAACAATAGACCCTGTAGAAATAAAAAGGATTGTTAAAAAATACTATGAACAACTCTCTTCCAACAGACTGGACAACCTGCAAGAAATGGGCATTTTCCTAGAAAAATATAACCTTCCAAAACTCAATGAGGAGGAATCTAAACATCTCAATAGTCCAATAACTATGGAAGAAATTGAAGCAGTCATCAAAAAGCTTCCAGCAAATAAAAGCCCAGGACCAGATGGCTACACAGGAGAGTTGTAACAAACATTTAAGGAAGAATTAAAACGTATCCTCCTCAGACTATTCAAAATATTCAAGAAGAAGGAACACTTCCAAACACCTTCTATGAAGCCAGCATCACCCTAATAAAAAAAAACGATAAAAACAACACAATGAAAGAGAATTATAGGCCAATATCTCTCATGAACATAGATGCCAAAATCCTCAACAAAATTCTAGCAAATCGGATCCAGCAGTACATCAGAGAGATCATACACCATGACCAAGCAGGATTCATCCCAGGAATGGAGGGATGGTACAATAGGCGTAAATCAATAAATGTGATACTTCACATAAACAAATTGAGAGATAAAAATCACATAGTCATATCAATCGATGCATAAAAAGCATTTGGCAAAATCCAACACACTTTCTTGATAAAAACTCTCAGCAAAGTTGGAATAGAAGGAGCATACCTCAACATCATAAAAGCCATATATGATAAACCCACAGCTAATATCATACTCAATGGGCAAAAACTAAAACCATTTCCCCTAAGAACAGGAACAAGACAGGGATGCACACTCTCACCTCTCCTGTTCGACATAGTACTGGAAGTATTAGCCATTGCAATTAGACAAGAAGAAGGACTAAAAGGCATCCAAATTGGAAAAAAAGTAAAGCTGTCCTTATTTGGATATGACATGATATTGCAAATAAAAAACCCAAAGGACTCCATTCTAAAACTAATAGACTTAATTAATGAATTTGGCAATGTAGCAGGATACAAAATTAATGCTAAGAAGTCTGTGGCATTTCTATACACTAATAGTGAAATTACAGAAAGAGAGACTAAAAAAGCAATCCCATTTAACTTAAGATACCTAGGAATAAACCTAACTAAAGAGGTAAAAGACCTATATGTAGAAAACTACAGGACACTGAAAAAAGAGATAGAGGAAGATGTTAACAGATGGAAGAGCATAACATGCTTATGGTTTGGGAGAATCAACATCATTAAAATGTCCATACTACCCAAAGCAATCTATAGATTCTATGTACTACCCTTTAAAACACCAACGGCATATTTCACAGACCTAGAAAGTACTCTTCCTAGATTCATCTGGAATAAAAAAAGACCACTAATAGCTACAGCAATTCTGAGAAAGAAGAATAAAGTAGGTGGGATCTCAATACCAGATTTCAACCTATACTACAAACCAACTGTTCTCAAAACAGCCCAGTACTGGCACAAGAACAGACATATAGACCAATGGAATAGAAGAGAGAATCCAGATATCCACCGAAAACACTATGCTCTATTAATATTTGACAAAGGAGGCATGAACATTCAATGGAGCCAAGATAGTCTTTTCAATAAATGGTGTTGGGAAAATTGGACAGATACATGCAAAAAAATTAAAATGGACCAACAACTTACACCAAATACAAAAATAAACTCAAAATGGATACAGGACTTAAACATTAGAAGGGAAACCATAAAAATTCTAGAGGAATCCACAGGCAGCACAATCTCAGATATATGCTGAAAGAACTTCTTCACTGATACTGCTCCAAAGGCAATTGAAGCTAAAGAAAAAAAATAAACAAATGGGACTACATCAAAATAAAAAGCTTTTGCACAGCAAAAGAAACCATCAACAAAACAACAAGAAATCCCACTGTATGGGAGAACATATTTGCAAATGATATCACTGATAAAGGTTTAATCTCCAAAATCTACAGCCAACTTATACAACTTTGTAAAAGGAAGATAAACGATCCAATAAAAAAAATGGGCAAAGGACCTAAATAGAACCTTTTCAAAAGACGACAGAAGGAAGGCCAAGCGACACATGAAAACATGTTCAAAGTCACTATCATCGGAGACATGCAAATCAAAAGGACAATGCGATACCATCTTACACCTGTCAGAATGGCAATCATCAACAAATCAACAAAGGACAAGTGTTGGCAAGCCTGTGGAGAAAAAGGAACCCTTGTGCACTGTTGGTTGGAATGCAGACTGGTGCAGCCACTGTGGAGAACAGTATGGAGCTTCCTCAAAAAACTAAAAATGGATCTCCCATTTGACCCTGTAATCCCACTCTTAGGAATTTATCCTAAGAAATTACAAACAGCAATCAAAAATGATTTATGCACCCCTATGTTCACAGCAGCACAATTTACAATAGGTACAATTTGGAAACAGCCTAGGTGCCCGTCAGCAGATGAGTGGATCAGAAAACTGTGGTACATCTACACAATGGAATTCTATGCTGCCATTAAAAAGAAGGAATTCTTACCATTTGCAGTAACCTAGTTGGAACTGGAGAGCCTTATGCTTAGTGAAATAAGCCAATCGATGAAGGAGAAGCATCACATGATCTCACTCATTTGTGGATAATAAGAACATTATAAACTGATGAATAAAAGGATAGATACAGAGACAGTAAAGCTTCAAACAGACTGTGAAATTACATCAGGAAGATTAAAGTTAGGTGGGGTAGATAAGAGATCAATCAAAGGACTTGTATGCATGCATATAAGCACAACCAATGAACATAGACACTGGGGCATTGGGGCATGCCTGGGAGCGAGGGGGGGCAATGGGGAGATATGTATAAAAATTAATAAAAAAATAAAAAGTATAAAAGAGTTAATACATGTCAAAAAAATAAAAAATAAACCATGTACAAATTGATACATTCTTTGCTTCTTCTATCCCAATAGTTTTTAGATAAATATTTTACTCTTCACGTTCAGAATTAATTGGATAAATGCAAAACTGAAAAATAATTCAAGAATTCAAGGTTATTGTGAAAATAGAATTCAATGAATAATCTTCAAGTATCTTATGTGACAGCCACTCTGTAACATGTTCAATATTATAAAGTGAAAGATTACTGAGTTCATTAAAATATTTCTGTGGTATTTACTTAGTTCTAAAATCAATTTTAAATGTATTTATAGTCATTTCATTGTTATATTCTGAGCTTTTAAAATAACATAAACAATTAAAATTTATAACAAATTATGCAAAACTTGTATCTTAAAAGCTGAAAATTTAAAGCTATAGAACCCCACATATAAAACAAAAATCACAATCTTATATAATAAAAGTCTAATATGCTAAGTTTCCTGTCATCCATTCAAGCAGTCAAAGTGTAATAGCCTAATGATATGCTAAGGCCACACAACCATTCACTACGATGTGCACTGACCACCAGGAGGCAGATGCACCAACTAGTAAGTTAGCTTGCTTCTGGAGTCCAGCCAATCAGGACTGAGAAAAATGGGCCTGACATGCCCTGGAGCCCTCCCATGGTCTGTCCCTGGTTAGTCAACCTTCCGTGTCCTTTCCTGGCCAAGATTATGTACCAGCGGGGTCCCTTGGCCTGTTCTATGCTCTCTTACAATCCAGGACCCCTCAAGTTATATTGGAGAGCAAGTTTCCGCTTGACAGTGGAATGACTGGTCCCTATGATGTGCACTGACCACCCGAGGACAGACAGTCAACATAGGAGCTGCCCTCTATTGGTCAGTGTGCACTCCCCACAGGGGGAGCTCCACTCAGCCAGAAGCTGGACTCATGGCTGGTGAGCACAGCAACAGTGGCGGGATCTTCTCCTGCCTCTGTAGCAGTTCTAAGGATGTCTGCCTGCCAACTTAGGTCCATGCCCCATTGGAGAGGGCCTAAGCCGGCAGTCAAACATCCCCCAAGGGCTCCTGGACTGCAAGAGGGTGCAGGCTGGGCTGAGGGACTCCCACAAGTGCATGAATTCCATGCACTGGGCCTATAATTTACATTATAAAGGCAAATCTCATCATTTAAAATATTTGCAGCAGTAAGATGTCTAAGTAAATTATAAATAGCCATAAATTAATCTATTTGGTTTCAAAGATTTTTCTAGTGTGTGTTAAAGAATATAGGAGATAATGCATAAAATTTGTAAGGGTTTATAACTTTATTGCCAAATACACGTATCTTGAACCAGGCAACATTGAAATTTGGACATTATTGAGGAACCTAGTTTGGTAATACAAGTAAATTGCTCAAATGAAATTTTAAACCAGAGCTGCAATTAGCTTTCAACTTGGTGAATTGAAAAAAAAAGAACATTTCATACAATTCTTTACTCTTACATGCTTATATGCTGTGTGTGTTGTTTAAAAAAACACACAAAAATATAATGTAACTTCAAAGTGCAGCTAACTATATTCCTATGCACTTCAGCACAATTATTATTTGTGGTGAAATAACTCCATTGGTTCATAGGGCCAATAGTCCAATACAGATGGAATCAGTATGCCTGAGGTTGGCAAAAATACTGTAGTACAGGAAATGCTACAAGTGGCAATTATCAGAAACCACAAATATGAACAAATGATTGGAAATGTAAATGATTTTCTGCTCATATCACAAAATGTTGGGAATCCACAAGAATATTTCCCTTGTATTGAAGAAAATGTGATTAAAAGTTTCCCCACCCCCCCAATTTTCAGAATCAAAAGCATTTTAGAAGTTTATAAAGCTACCATGGATCTTCTAGATCTCCAGCACACCCATCACTTTCTCTATGTGGATTCAGCCTACTATAAACAGCTTCAATAATGTTGCACTTTACAGCAAGACCACCCCCAGGAGGCAAATTTAGGATATTTTCTGCAGACAAGATGTGTAGGGAATGGGCAATATCAGGCATTCCTTCCTCACTAAATTTCTCCATAATTTCTGTGACTGAGATGCAGGTGAAGGTGTGGACTTGTGGAGTCTGGGGAGAGGAGAGGGTTGGGTAGAGGTGACCTCGAGTCTGGCGCTGAGTCATACCTGATGTGCTGGACCTAGGTAGCCATTTTCTCCTGGGGGAGGGGTGTGTGTGTGTGTCTTTTATTCCATATGAGTTTTTGGAGCATTTGTTCTAGGTCTGTGAAATATGTCATTGGCATTTTAATGGGATTGCATTGAATCTGTAAATTGCTTTGGGTAATATGAACATTATAATGATGTTGATTCTACAAATCCATGAACATGGTATAGTCTTTCATTCTTTATGTCTCCCTCTATCTATTTTTTTAATGTCCTGTAGTATTCTGAGTATAGGTCATTTACCTCATTAATTAAGTTTATTCATAGGTATCTTAATTTTTTTTTGTTGCAGTGGTAAATGGGTTGTGTTTTTTTTTAGTTTCTCTTTCTGTGAGTTTATTATTGGTGCATAAAAAAAGCCACAGCTTTCTGGGTGTTAATTTTGTATCCATTGCCAAATTCATTTATTAACTCTAGTAGTTTTTTGATGGAGTCTTTAAGGGTTTTCTATTACAGTATTATATTATCTGTAATTAATGACAGTTTAATTCTTCTTTTCCAATTTGGATGCAAATTATTTCTTCTTCTTGTCTGATCACCATGGCTAGTACTTCCAGTACTATGTTGAACAGGAGTGGTGAGAGTGGGCTTCCTTTTCTTGTTCCTGTTCTTAAGAGATATGGTTTTAGTTTTTGCTCATTGTTATGATTTTGGCTGTAGGTTTGTCATATATGGCTTTTATTATGTTGAGGCATTATCCCTCTATTCCCACTTTGCTGAGAGTTTTTATCAAGAAAAACTGTTGTATTTTGTCAAATGCTTTTTCTGCACCAATTTATATGATTATGTGAATTTTTTCTCTCAATTTGCTTATGTTACGTATCACATTTACTGATTTGTGGGTATTGTACCAGCTGGCATCCCTGGAATAAATCCCACTATATCAAGGTATATGATCTTTCTAATGTAATGCTGGATCCACTTTGCTAGAGTTTTGTTGAGGATTTTAGCATCTATGTTCATTAGGGATATTGGCCTGTAATTCTCTTTGTGGTGTCTTTATGTGGTTTTTCTATTAGGGTAATCTGGCTTCATAGAAAGAGCTTGGACATGTGCCCTCCTTAGAATTTTTTGGAATAGTCTGAGAATAATAGGTTTTAGTTTTTCTCGGACTGTTTGGTAAAACTCCCCTGTAAAACCATCCAGACCAGCACTTTTGTTTGCTGGAAGTTTTTTGATTATAGCTTCAATTTCATTGGTAGTTATTGGCCTATTTGGATTATTTATTCTTCCTGATTGAGTTTTGGAAGCTTTTATTTTTCTAGGAATATTTCCATTTTATTTAGGTTATCCAGTTTGTTGGAGTAGAGTTGTTTATAGCTTTTTTGTTTTTGTTTGTTTGTTTGTTTTTACAATTCTTTGTGTTTCTGTGTGTTCTGTTACTTGACCTCTTTTATTTCTGATTTTGTTTATTTGGGTCCTCTATCTTTGTTTCTTGGAGAGCCTGGATAGATGTTCATTAATCTTGTTTATCCTTTTGAAGAACCAGCTTTGGGTTTCACTGGTCTTTTGTATTGTGTATATATGTATGTATGTATGTACGTATGTATGTATGTATGTATGTATGTATTTGTGTTTCTGTGGTGTATATTTCCACTCTGATCTATATTATTATCTTCTGTCTGCTTACTCTGGGCTTTTCTTGTTGCTGTCTTTCTAATTCTTTACATTGTAAAGTTTATTACCATTTTTTTAGGTAGGCTATAGAACTATGAACTTCCCTCTCAGGACTGCTTTTACTATGTCCTTTTGATTTTTGATTGGTGTATTTTCATTGTCATTTGTTAACAGGATGCTGTCTTCCTTCTTCCCTTCTTATTTCTTCTTTTTGCAAAAGTCCCTTAACATTTCTTGCATTGCTGGCTTGGTGGAAATAAATTCCCTTAGCCCTTTTTTGTCTTTGAAGCTCCTGATTTCACCTTCAAATTTGAATGATTGCCTTGCTGGGTATAGTATTCTTGGATTCAGTCCCTTGCTTTGCATCACTTTGTATATTTCATTCCATTCTCTTCTGGCCTGATGTGTTTTTGTTGAGAAATCAATTGATATTCTAATGGTATGTCCCTTATCAGTAATTTTCCGTCTTTTTCTGGCTACCTTTAAGATCCTACTTTGTCGTTGGTGTTTGCCAATTTAATATTGTGTGTCTTGGTGTTGGTCTTTTTGACTTCATCTTGTTTGGGACTCTGTGTGCTGCTTGGACTTCTATGAGTTTTTTCTTCCAATATCAGGGATGTTTTCTGTCATTATTTCTTCAAACAAGTTTTCTATTCCTTGTTCCATTTCCTTTCATTCTTGCACCCCTATTATGCAGATGTGGTTTCATTTTGTGTTGTACCAAAGCTCCTTTAGGCTCTCCTCCTGCTTTTTACATTTTCTTTCCCATTTCATCTCTGCTTGTGTGTTTTTTCCTACCTTTTCTTCTGGCTCACTGATGCAGTCCTTAGCTTTTTATAGTCTACTCTTGATGCTTTCTATTGTGTTCTTTATTTCAGCTATGTTGTTCTTTATTTCCTTCTGTTTATTATTTCCTCTTGATTTTTACACATGTTATTGAATTTGTCTTCCATCCTTTTCAGTGTCCTTATAACAATTGCTCTGAATTATTTCTCTGACAAATTACTTACCTCCATCTTGTTTACTTATTTTTCTGGTGATTCTTTCATTTGTTTTTTCTTCCCTGTATCCCCATTTTTGCTGTTACTTTGTGGTTGTATGTATTAGAGCAAACTTGTTTGTCACCCAGATTTTTTGGGTTTGTCTTATATAGTAGATGTTTTGTGGGACCCAGTGGTGTGATTTCTCAAGTCTTCTGGGCTGAGTATTCTAGGGATGGCCCCTACATAGGTTATTTGGGTTCTCTTAGTGTAGTTGGGTCTTGAGTGTTATTGTCCCATTTGTAGAAAGAATTCCTCCTCAGAGTGTCTTATTATGTGGCTCACTCTCTACCATATTGACCAAATAGCAAAAAAAAAAAAATGACAAGACATGACAAAAAGAGAACAAAAAATGAATATACTCACGACACCAATAACCCCAATAAATGTGACTACCAGAGAAAACTGAATTAGGGAAAAAAGAGCAAAATGATAGTGAGAAATGGGAAAAAGGGTAATAGAGAAAAGAACAAGGAGAAAAAAGAAGGGGAAGATATATACATATATGGGGAGAAAACTCCACACAAAAAACAAATAAGCCAAAAAATGCAAACAAGAAACACCCAGGAAAATGGTGGTGACAGAATCTGTAAAGGCAGAGCTTATATCCAGAAAGTAAGGTAAAATAATGAATAGGGAAATGGCCACAGTTCAGTATAAAGGAGGTAGAAAGAAAATGAGTGGGTAAGAAAAAAAGTAAAAAACAAAATAATCAATAAAAAAATCTAGAAGCATGTAAAAATTAACCTATCTGTATATTCATCTATTTTTGAAAAAGAAGAGAAGAGGAGAGAGCAGATTAGCTTTAGTTTTGTGAGTGAAACTAATTAAGCAATTAGGAAAAGAGCAAGTGAGGAGAGGAAACACAAAGCATAAAAAATTGTCTAGCAAAGAGAAAAAAAAAGGGTGCATGGACTTGGAATAGGGGAGAGGAAATTATATATATGAGTAAGGCAACAGAGACTACAATAATAATGTGTCCATAAAGAAGATAAAGTAGATAAATTTTTAAGAAGGGTTAAAAAGAAAGAGAAAAACTAATGCAGTGACAGAAGAAAAGAAATAGAATGAAAAAGGATAACTGAGGAAGACAAGGATGGGAAAAATAAGAAAATAAGATAAAATAAAATAGTGATAAAAATAGGAAGAAATATACAAAAAATAAAAGGTTAAAAAATAAAGCATTGAAAATTTTTAAGTAAAATGTAAAAAATAAAAAAAATGAAGTGTTGTTCATTTCAGCCAAGTTTTAATGTCCTGTGGGGGCTAGTTTAAGACCCTTCTCTTCTGTTCTGTCTGCCAATTCTGTTTCCTGTTAGATAGCACCTTGTTGAAGTTCCCAGCGATTCACAGCTCCTCTCTGTCTCCACAGCCTTGGTTGCAGGCAGGTGAGACCCATATCCCTGCTTTATTTGTCTGCCTGCTTTCAGTCTTATTTATAAAATTGTCTATATCTGACATGGGCTTTAGGTGGGGATGTTGCTCCATTGATTTCTGGGACCAAATGTCCCCTATACCCAGTCCTCCAGGGCTCCCTGGGGCTATTCAGACTCTTCATTTCCTCTGCAAAGCTTGAGGCTGGGTGCACTGCACTAGTTGCCCTGCAGGTGCTACTGGTAGGGGCTGGCTCTTCAGAAAAATGGCTGCGTAGGGTTGGAGGGTCAGGAATGTCCCAGTGTAGGATTCCTCCTTACCTCTCCCTGTCCTGCTCCTCTTCACAGCCTCTCTCCAGCCTCCACAAAACTGCACTTCCACCTGCACCACAGCCTCAGTAAGTGTTTGTAATTGAAATGTCCTATGAACTGGGTTTAGTGAATAAAAGCAAGAAAAATATAAAGGCAAAAGAACCATGCCACTGTGAGTTTCTCTACCTGCCCCCCACCCTCCAAACCATGCGCAGCTCAGGCAGTTCTTCAGGCTGTCTTTCTGGGCACAGCCTCTGGCAGCTCTGGACTTAGATCCAGATTCTTTGGCTGCCAGAAGCCCTGTGGACCCCCTTTCCACAGTTAATTGTTATACATATCCTCAAGGGACGCGGACTTGGTGCAGCACAGTCTTCCTCTGACCCTCTCAACCCGATGGTCAAGCATCTCTCTAGCCCAGATCCCTGATTCTACTACTCTCCAGGCTTCCTCTATCCTTTACAGCCATGGAATGTCTCCCCAGCTGTGTCTAATTTGCCAGTTCCAGGTAGATGATGTTCAATTTAGTTGTTCCTTCCATCCCCTTCATGAGAAGGTGTTAGGACATTTCTGCCTATTCGGCTGCCATTTTGAAAAACACAGAAGAGACTCTTTTGTGTGCACCCATGTGAGCACACAGGCATAAGTAAAATTTTTATTTATGTGAATAGGATTCCTGACATATTTTATTAAATGGATTGTAAAATTTTATTCATACTAAAGAATCACTGAATGAGTTGACCTGCAAATAAAAGGCAATGGAATAGAATATAAGGTTCAAGGGCACTCAAGTTGGACAGCAATGTTTCCAACTTCAGAGCTGCAATTAACAACTTGAGAATCTCAATGTATTCACATAAAAAGTGGGATTAAGCAGTACCCGATTTGCCAGGTTTTTGCAATTATTTGAAAGCATCTGGCATAGCTTATGACACACATAAAATAATGAATATTTGGTTGTTATTAAAATTAGCCATATTGATGGTGATTATGTTTTTGTTATCAGAAACTGCTATATGATGAGATTCAGTATCTTGTAAAAATAGTTATTTGTCTGTTTTATTTTAAAATATGTTTTTATTGATTTGAGAAAAAGGAAGGAAGAGAGAGAAATTGAAGCAGATTGGCTGCTGCCTTCTGCATACCTTCTACTGGGGATTGAGCCCACAACCCAGGCATATCCCTGACCAGGAATACAACCAATGATCCGTTGGTTTGGTGCATAGGACAATGCTCAACCAACTGAGCCACACCATCCAGGGCATCATCCTCATTGATTATGAAAGCTATCAGGGCAAAGACTCCACCTCTACTTTTTATAACCACCAACACTGAGGTATAGAATCTATCTGCTCATTCTCAGTAATAAATAAATACTGACTTAGTCAAATACAGTGATCTCAAGTGGATTGGTTGTGACAAATATTTGGTAAAAATTACTAGGCAGTATAGCCTGGTTCTTTTGAAGATAGAAAGTAAACAATGGAGACAATATTAGAGGTGTGATTCTAAAGCCTAGTTTTTTGTGCTGTAGATAAAGTGGTAATTTTCTTTTAATCTCATTAGATTCTATCAAATACAAACATTTTTTCACAGTAGTTGGTGTCTGTTAATGATAGTTAAGTAGAATCATCTCCATTCCCTCTGCCCTGATATCTGTTGCATGCAGGCTACATAAATCCTACCTACATTGATTACTTGACCATAGCTTGCTCCACAATTATGGGCTTTTTTTTAACTTGCATAGTAACTATAGGAAAGAACCTTAGTTTTATTTATTCAAATGACAAAACACATTATATAACAATGCTAGGTATTGCACATACTTAACTACATTATTTTTCAAGGATCTGCTGTTTTGCCACTCAACAGAATACATAATCCCACCAACTACTAACAAACGTAATGGGTAAAGTACAAATCCCATTTTATCATTGGGCACTTCTAACATTAAGTACATGAAGTTTAAGAGAAAGGTCAGGGGGAAAAATATCCTTTGCCAAAAAAAAAAAAAAGACAATTGCTATGTCTGTATAGAAAACATCACATGAACTAATTTTATTGCAAAATGAGCTATTTAATAAATCCAAAGCTTTATCCCCAGTAAAATAAAGCACACAAACTCATAGCTATTCATTGTCATCAGCTCTTAAACTGGAGTATTAATGGTAAGTCGCCATGTTTTACGGTTGAGTTGTAATTTCAAAAATCCTGCCGATCTCTTCCCATGTCTTTTTAGTTACATCACTAACTGTGGTTAAACTAAATGAAAATAATACGTTTGAAACCGGAAAGAGTCACTGATTTTTAATAAGGACAATTTCTGAATGATACCAAATGGCTAGGTTTACTAGTAAATCCATCTCCTCTCTCTCTCTCTCTCTCTCTCTCTCTCTCTCTCTCTCTCTCTCTCCCTCCCTCCCTCCCTCCCTCCCTCCCTCCCTCCCTCCCTCTCTTTCCAGCCTCCACAAAACTGCACTTCCACCTGCACCACAGCCTCAGTAAGTGTTTGTAATTGAAATGTCCTATGAACTGGGTTTAGTGAATAAAAGCAAGAAAAATATAAAGGCAAAAGAACCATGCCACTGTGAGTTTCTCTACCTGCCCCCCACCCCCCCAAACCATGCGCAGCTCAGGCAGTTCTTCAGGCTGTCTTTCTGGGCACAGCCTCTGGCAGCTCTGGACTTAGATCCAGATTCTTTGGCTGCCAGAAGCTCTGTGGACCCCCCTTTCACAGTTAATTGTTATACATATCCTCAAGGGACGCGGACTTGGTGCAGCACAGTCTTCCTCTGACCCTCTCAACCTGTTGGTCACGTAAAGGATGAGCTCTAAAGAATAGAGGAAGCATGGAGAATAGTAGAATCAGGGATCTGGGCTAGAGAGAGAGAGAGAACCCAAGTCCATATATTTTGTCTATCTAAGACTAAGCACCAGATTTTCTAATTTGGGTTATTAGATGGCAACTGAAATTTGAATTGTGTAGAAATAGCATTTACCAGTTAACTGTATTCACTGTTACTTTGCAACTGATAGACACGTGGACTGATCTTTGAGGCATATTTAGTAGAGCATTCTAGTCTCTGTTCCACCTCCTGCCTTTTGGATTTTTTTTTTACTATAGGTTTTAAGGGCTCAAAATATTCAATGTGGCCAAAGCAGGCCAGAATCTATGTAGAAATAGTGTATTACCAGTCTGATTCCAGTTTATTGGAATTAGAGCTGGGATTGAGAGGATTTAGCATTCTAGAGCATGCTTCTAGAGTTCCTTCAATGACTATAGACCTTCCTACTGTTAACAAACAGAAATTTACTTGTCCTTGGAGACTCTGAGCTTCAGAACTGCCACCCTTGTTGCATCCCTTAGAAGGTAGTATACCAGGCTTATTGAGAAATAATCACATCAATCTCATAGCAAAGGAAGCTGTAATTACTCACCATGCTAACGAAAATTATGATGACATTAAGAAAGACTTCATAGAAAATCTAATTGTGCAACAGCACTATTGCAGAAAGCAATTTGAAGGATAATGTTCATTGTCAAATATCAGGCAATAAACAGTTCTAGCAGGTGACTGAATAACCAGAAGAACTGGAAATATTTGACCACCATAAAGGCACCTATTGTAAATATTATTAATTCTGAATGCTGTTGATATCCCACAACACAAAAAAAATGGGTATACAATAAAATACATAAAACCATTCCTCCAACCTATTCAAGATCCAATGTTGAATTCTATTTTCTCAACACTGGCTCAATAGTCACTTACTAGCTAAAAAACTTGGGAAAATTTATTTGAGTCTTAGTTTCTGTAAAATGAGTATAACAATTGTTCTACCTAGCTTAGAGGTTTATTTTCAATATCAAATAAAATAATTGATGTAAAGTTACTTTGTAATACCATGTTGAAATTATTTGCTTTATAATCAAGTTTCATATCTTTGTGAACTCTCCTTTATAGAGGAGGTGAGTGAAAAGAGGCTCTTTTCCTCTCTCCACCTGTGTCCCCATGTTCCAGTTCAGAACTGCTTATGCAAAGAAAATAGGATAAGAATACATTGGGAAATCTGAGTTCCATAATTAACAAACCAAGAAACATTGATTCAGTATTTTATCTGAAACTTCTGTGGCAACAATGAACATGAATAAAATAGATAAGGTCACTGTTTTTGAGAAGATTATAGTCTATGAATGCAGCAGAAGGATTGCACACTATAGTCATGGTCCTCAAAGTGTGATCAGGGACCCATGGGAACTCCAAGACTCTTAGGAGATCAAAAAAGTCAATACTATTTTCATGATAATACTAAGATTATTTGATTTTTTCACTCTTGATCACTGACGAGTATGCAGTGGAGTTTTCCAGGGCTACATGATGTTTAATGCAACAAATTGCATGTACTAATATAAGAAACCAGCTATCCAAAATCAAACAATGCTACTCTTCTTACTAACTTTATTTTTCAATTTTTAAAACTATGTTATTTGAGTTAATATGTAATAGACTTATAATTTTATGTGAAATGAAATAAAATAACAGTTTTTCCCAGTTTTAATTTCAAACAGTAAATATTAAAAGGTATAAACCACATAAATAAAGTTTGGGAGGATCTGTATACTTTTTTTTCCTTTTTCTTTTCTTTTTTCTTATTAAAGAGGGTCTGTATACTTTTAAGAGTTTTGAAATAAAATGTTTGAGCACTGCTGCACTCAAAGATATAATCTAAGTGCTAGTCTATTTGTTGCTGACTGTGGAGTCCCTTAGGACATGACTACTCAATGTATGGTCCATGGAACAAAAACATTAGCCTCTCACCTAAGAGCTTGTTAGAAATAGAGAATGTTGAGTTATCTGCCCTTTAACAGGATCTTCCAGATGCTCAATGATTTATATGCACTTTAAGTTTGAGGAGTATTGAGCTAGATTACACAGGGAAAGCTTTGTAGAAGAAATAGTTATGCTAAACGATAGGCAACAGATTCAGTCCACAAATCCGTTTAACACACTAATATTCTTTCTCTAATCCTGTCTGATCAATAGCATCACTTGGGTATTTATTAAAATCTACAAATGCCTAATGAGAACTGGCACTGTTTTGTTCTTGTTGTTATTGTTGTGTTTATTTTGTGGAGGAGTGTTTGGCAGTATCCATACCCTATGAATACAAAATTATATTTTGAGGAAGTTCTACTATGTAGAAAATTACACTTTTGCAAATATCATTAAATATGAGAATATTCACTGTAGTATTGTTTGTAATGGCAAAAAGTGGGGAAGAAAATCTAAATCTTTAGCATTGGGAAACTGTTTAAATATATTATTGCTTATCTCAGGAATGGAATGCTGTGAAACATCTAAAATTTGCATTTCTTTGTGTAATAACATGGAACTATTTAAAAACATTATGTGAAGTTGATATAGCAAGTGTTCACTGCTTGTGACTCTTTGTAATAAAATATATGAGTGAACATATTTGTTTGAATATACGTAAGTCGTTTTCGTAAAATGTTCAAACTGGTAATGATATACTTACCTAACTGGCAACAGTAATTTATTCAGGACTGGGGAACTAGAGGAGGTGAACAAGGTTACTTTTTATTGTATTAATACTTTTGAATTTAGAACATATTTATTCATTGCCTATCACAAATAAACAAAAAATAAATACCCTGGTAATGGAATATTCTGATTCAGCAGGTAGAAGTGGGACTCATAATGTGTGTTTTGGGAAAAATACAAGCTCCCTAAAAGATTCTAAGGCCCAATGAACTTTGGGAAGTCTTTAATTTATTGACAGTCACTCAGAAATCTCTTCCCTGGACCACATCATTGTGGGAAATATAAGGGCATATATATGCTCTTCTCTTCTTTCCCTGTTTTACCTACCTCGCCCAGAAGAGAAGAATGTTAGCCTGACCCCCTTTGAGAAGAAAGACTGGCAGAGAGTAGAAGGTAATCATGAGATGTATTCAATTTGAATTTGTACAGACTTTTTAATGAATAGGGATGTAAAGATTTGGGAGGAAAGTTGATTTCTTTCCCTACAAATCATCCTTCTATACATTATAACATTTCAAACGTATTTTCCCCTTCCAGCTCTTATATTATTTATTTCATCCCTTTAGGAAGGAGGATAACAATGCTGTACTTTATCAAGACAGAATTAATGTATGGGGAATTGGCTTAAGTATATGTACATATGAAATTTTTTGTATATATAACATACATATATCAAAGTTTACAACTTTCAACTCAAAAGTGCAAGACAAGATGTTACTTTATTTTCTAAAAACCCCTTTTGACTCTGGAACTCCCATTCACATAACTCTAAAGAGAATGTCTGCATTTGGAATCAGTGAGATATACTGTCCCCTTCTACCCCTGACCCACTCCTGCCTCAGTAACAGAGCCTAGAGGCTAACTTGATTAGTTTAGAAGAGCTTCTCCATTATTCTCAAAGATTGGATCAAATCATCTAGAGTTTCCTATTTCATTATGCTGAGCTGCCATCAACAGACTGTAGTTTACCACTTTAATATGCTTCTCACTTTTCTCTCAGTTTATAAATAGGATCTATTTAACCTGGGCATATTTGTCTCATGTATTGATTCTTGACAAATAAAAGAAATGCAAACGGGAGGATATTCTGCAGATTGTTCAAGGGTACTTGGAATGCACAGGGATATAAGAAGGTCTCAGCTTAGGATTACTTTCCAGACTGAGGTGAAGGTTATAATTGAAGGTCATGAATCCTGATTGCTTCTCTGGTTGTTAGAGTGCATTGCTCTGGAAGAAGGTTATGCAATTTCACAATAGCCTTTTTCAAATATTGGCTCTGGAGCTAGGTAGGAGACTATCTCACCACTGTGGCAAGACAGGAAAAATATCAATAAAAAACTTCCTGGAAAAAATAAAATAAAGGGAATAATGTATAACTTATGCCTAAACTCATTGCAATGTATACACTAAATTTGTGCATATATATACACACACACACACACATATACATACATACATACATACATACACTAGAGGCCCAGAACACAAAATTTGTGCATGGGGGGTCTCCTCAGCCCACCCTGCATCTTCTCCAATCTGGGACCCATCAGGGGATGTCTGACTGCTGGTTTAGGCCCAATCCCGAGAATCAGGCATAAAACCGACAGTTGAACATCCCTCTCACAATCCGGGACCACTGGCTCCTAACTGCTCACCTGCCTGCCTTATTGCCCACAACTTCCCCCCTGTCATCCTGATCACCCCTAACCACCTCTGCCTGCTGGCCTGATCACCCGTAACTGCCCCCTCTGCCTTGTCACCCAATGCAGCCTGCTGTTTGGTCATTACTGTCACTGTGACAGTGTCCCAGAAAATTTGCATATTTTTCTATTATTAGTATACACACACACACACATACACACACACACACACACACACACACACACTAGAGGCCAGGTGCATAAAAATTCATGCACTAGAGGGAGGGTCCCTCAGCCTGGCCTGCCTCCTCTCACAATCTGGGAGCCCTCAGGGGTGGAAGGTGACCTAGTGATGATCAGGGGAAAGTGACACCCCCACCATACCTCTGCTGCTGCCACTACTGGCAAAGCAAGCCTCGGCCAGCCCTGGTTATGTTAGCCTCGGGTTCTGCTGGGAGTCTGAAGGGACTGGGGGACTCCAGAAGCAGGCATATGCAGTGCTGGACCCATATGGGGGTGGACCCTGTTGTGCCACTTGCCTGCAGCCTGGGCAGGGCTGAGGGGACTGGGTACTGCCATCTTGTGGCTGTTGGCGCCATCATCTTTGAGGGCATGGCAGTCAATTAGTCAATTAACATATTCCTGCCTTATTGACTGTGGGCACAGCCCTATCTTTGTGAGGGCATGATGGTCAATTAGCATATTCCCTCTTTATTAGACAAGAGGTATAAACAACTTTTTTTTATTTTATTGATTTTTTACAGAGAGGGAAGGAGAGAGATAGAAAGTCAGAAACATCGATGAGAGAGAGACATCAATCTGCCGGCTCCTGCACACCCCACACTGGAGATGTGCCCACAAGCAAGGTACATGCCCCCAACTGGAATCGAACCTGGGACCTTTCAGTCCACAGGCCGATGCTCTATCCACTGAGCCAAACCAGTCTCGGCAGACAAGAGGTATATATACTCTTATGTTCCTGCCAGCCAACTGGTGTCATAGGACATTAAGGGGAAATTGCTATAGAATGTGGGGACCCTGTACTGATAATAGATAATAGATAATAAATAATAGATAATATATAATAGATAAAATGGCCTGACTCATATTTTATTTCATTAAGCATCAGTGAAAATGTGTATTTAGAAAGGGTATGAAATCCTAATGTTTTATGATTTTAAAATTGTAAAGCAAAAGACATTTTTCTTGATTTTAAGACATTTTTCTTGATCTTAAGACTTTTTTCTTTCTGTTTAGATGACCTCCTTAATGTCACATATATAATTATATATTTGTGCTTGGCGGTTAGATTTTTATAACATTGCAATTGGAGAATAAAATAACTTTTACTCCAAGTCATTTTATTTTCACAAAGTTGTTTATTGTTGATCTAGTTACACCTTATAAAGCAGTTTTGAGAAATCACAAATGTGATCCCTATGCCATTTGGATGGCAGGGATAAATTATTAATATATTTGGTTAAATTTTACTTATGATCAGTCAAGATAATATTTTTATGTCTGAAATGTATTTTGTCAATTTCCAGATTTGTTGGCCACTGGGAAATACACACTTGCCTGCTTTAAGATTCTGGAAGGAAATAAACCCAGCTCTAGTATATATATATTATATATACATACATATACATATACATACACACACACACACACACACACACACACACACACACACACTAAAGGTCCCATGCACAAATTTGTGCACTGGGCAGTGGGGAGGGGGGAGTCCCTCAGCACAGCAGTTGCTTTCTTCAGCCACCTGATTCAGGGGCTATCCAGCCCCTGAGCAGAGTTCATACCAGTTACTTATCTCCCAGCCTAGGAGTGTTTCCACTCACACAACCCTCTGGTTAATCAGAATCTGACCAATCAGCACCAATAATTCAAGGCCAGAAGGCACCCTGGGAGTGGCATGAGGGGGGCAGCAAGCCCAACAGCAGGCCCCAGGGCACTGGGTCTGGGTGAGGGAAGAGAACAAAGCTGAGCACAGGGGCAGGCATGTGGGTGGGCACTGGCACCAGTTTAGGCCCAGGATGTTTTATCTGCTCCAGGTACCCAGTGGTCACAGGGTAGGGAGGAGGGGTTGAAGGGGTATAGCCTGTGGGGGAAAAGTATCCTGCCATAGGAAAGTGATGAGGGTTCACAGGTTGTTGCTATACCAGAAGCTTAGTTCTAGAAGTGGAGGCAAGCTCAGGGACAGCCTGACAGACACTAAGGTGAACAGGCAAACAGGAACTGGCTGCACCAGGTGCCCACCCAGGATCTCTCAGGAAGCACCTCTGATTCAGGGAGAAACCAAAAGTGTCAGTGGGTGGGACAGAGTACTTGGGACCTTGGATTCCCTCTGAGATTTGCAGCACTGCCACTTCCTTTTGTTCTCCCATTCTCCATGGAGGCAGCTGTTGGTAGACAGAAGGATGGATAGATCCATGATCAGACCAACGGTCCAAACTCCAGGGAGGTTTCCTGACCCTTCTGTGTCCCCCACTCACCTGAAGCCCCTAAAATAGTCAGGGTGCCCAGCGCTCAGAAGTTCCCAATAACTCATGGAGGTAGGCCCTTGGTCATTGGTTATTATTTTTTTACTACATTTCTTTCCTGTGCAGTGATCACACTTCATCTGGGTAGGTGTAGGCTTGGTGACCTGGAGGCAGCATGGGGAGAGCAATCACTTCTGGTTGCTCCTGGTGCTACTGGTGGTATCCTTTCTCCCTTGTGGAGTGCCTAGGGAGGGGAAGCGGCTGTGGTGCCTGAGGCTGAGTTCCAGGAGGTTGGTCCATTGGTGCCTGTCCTGTCCTCTTGAGATTAAATCTGTAAGACTACTAAAGGAGTCGGTCCTCAGTTCTGCCCCACCTCCACCACTGATTGATTGGAGTCTGAGGGCCGGGAGGAGGGACCAAGAGGTCTGCCTTTCAGCCACTCACTAGTCACTACTGCCACTGATGGATCAGCTTCTGCACCCTCAGCTCCCAAGCCTGGCATTCGGCTGAGCCTTCAATCATTTTGGATGTTATGGACCTTGGGTTTTTATATATATTAGGATATCCTATCTAATGAAAGAGTAATATGCAAATTAACTGTACCTCTGCTATACTCACAAGCTATACCCATCAGCCATGCCTACCAGCCAATCAGAGCGAGTATGCAAATTAACCAAGATGGCTATGGCCACAGAGAGAGCAGGATAGAGATTTGGGTTGCCCCTGGCAATGGAGGAAGCCAAGCTTTCCACAAAGTCTGGCAGTCACTTAAGGCAACAAGGTTTCAATGGCTGTACCAGCTGATAGCTTGGCTCCACTCCAGGCTACAAAGTTTCAATTGTAGAAAATAAATAAATCCCAGATACCAGGTTCTCCACTTGGGTCGTGGGGGGCATGGCCAGCCTGTAAACTACCACAGGCCCCTCGCCCAGGCCACCCCACACCCCAAGGGAACATCCACCCTGATCCAGGACACTCTTCAGGGCAAACCAGCTGGCCACCACCCATGCACCAGGCCTGAAACCTATCTAATAAAAGAGTAATATGCAGATTGACCATCATTCCAACACACAAGATGACTGCCCCCATGTGGTCATAAGTTGGCCACCACAAGATGGCCATCAGGGGAGGGCAGTTGGCAGGAACCAGGCCTGCAAGGGAGAGCAGTTGAGAGTAACCAGGCCCACAGGGTAGGGCAGTTAGGGGCAAACAGGCTGGCAGGGGAGCAGTTAGGCATCAATCAGTCTGGCAGGGAAGTGGTTAGGGGGTGATCAGGTTGGCAGGCAGAAACAGTTAGGAACAATCAGGAAGGCAGGCAGGTGAGCAGTTGGAGGTTAGCAGTCCTGATTTGTGAGAGGGATGTCTGACTGCCTGTTTAGGCCCGATCCTACCTGGACTGGGCCTAAACGGCCAGTGGGCATCTCTCAAGGAGGTCCCAGATTGGAGAGGAAACAGGCTGGGCTGAAAGACACCCCCTTGTGCACAAATTTTGTGCATCAGGCCTCTAGTACACACACACACACACACACACACACACACACACACACACACACACACCAATTTAATATAGGTGTATATAGTGTATATATATATATGTATATATATTAATTATATATTATATATGTATACTGTATATTTAATAGGAGATAAAGATTCTATATAATTATATCAATACTAGTGGCTCAGGAGGGTATCCCTCAACCTGGCCTGCACCCTCTCCAATCTGGAACCCCTTGGTGTATGTCCGACTGCTGATTTAAGACCACTGACTCCTAACCACTCACCTGTCTGCCTGCCTGATAGCCCCTAACCTCTCTGCCTGCCAGCCTGCTTACCCAAAACTGCCTCCTCACCAGCCTTCTCACCCCAAACTTTCTCTCCTCCTGGCCTGCTTGCTCCCTGTCCCTCCTGCCAGCTTGATGACCCCTAAGTGCCCCCCAGCCTGCTTGCCCCCAACTACCCTCCCACTGGCTTGATCACCCCCAACTGTCACCCTCTGTTGGCCTGATCACCCCCAACTGTAACCACCTGATGGTGTGCTTGCCACCTACTGCCCCCCTGCCAACCTACTCACCCCTACTGCCTCCCCCTGGCCTGCTTACTCCCAACTGCTTTCCACCAGCATGCTTGCCCCAAACTGCCCCTCCTATTGGCCTGATTATGTCCATCCCCGCCCTCACCTTGCTGGCCTGCTCACCCTCAACTTCCCCCCTGCTAGCCTGCTTGCACTTAACTGGGCCCCCTGCTGATCTGCTTGCCTCTGACTTCTCCCCCAACGGCCTGCTTGGCCCCATCTGACACCCCCCTGCTGGACTGCTCACCCCCAACTGCCACCCTGCTGGCCTGCTCATCCCCAACTGGCCCTGCCTGCCAGCCTGCTCACTCCCACCTGCTCTGCCTGCTGCCCTGAACACCCCTAATAGCTTCTGCCTTGGCCCTGCCACTATGGCTTTGTCTGGGTGATGGCCATGGAGCCAGCTGGTGAGACCAAGGAAGCCAAGCCTCCCTCTCGCTCCAGCTGGCTCCATGGCCTTGGCTAGTGCTGCCATCTTTGTCACATCAATTTTCATATTCCCTCCTTATTGGATGTGGGTGCCACCATCTTTATCCTGAAGTGATGGCTAATTTGCATTACTATTTTATTAGATAGGATAGTTACAACTCAGTCCTAAGTTTTAAGATATAGGTGCATTAAAGTCCAAATCATGATTATTACCATGAGAAAGGGTGCCAGAAATTATTAGAGGCAGTAGTAAGCAGTAAGTATGCTTTTATCTCTAGTTCCAAATATCATGAAGTCCAAGGCCCAGCAAGTACTTACTTAATATGCAACATAAAGTCTCTGGATCCCATTATACATAGTGTGTGCTATACTGCTGTTTGCATAATTCTCAGGAGCAAGCACTTTAAAATACAAATAGTTTTGATCAATATAAGACAGGCTTGTAGAATTGCAAATTTCCCAATCCCTAATAACATATCATATGTGATTATCTATTGGAAGTTAATTATAAGACTGTTAGACCTGATGTTTTCACATTGCAGAATAAGACACAAAACAAATAACATAATGAAAAATTGGATTGTTTTAAGAAGAAACACTATAATCGTGAGTGGAACCAGTAAATCCTTCACAGGAAAACCACTTGAAGGCTTTAGATCAGCGGTTCTCAACCTGTGGGTCACGACCCCTTTGGGGGTCAAACAACACTTTCACAGGGGCCACCTAAGAACATTGGAAAACACAGATAGGATTCATAACAGTTGCAAAATTACAGTTATGAAGTAGCAACAAAAATAATTTTATGGTTGGGGGTCACCACAACATGAGGAACTGTATTAAAGGGTCATGGCATTAGAAAAGTTGAGAACCACTGCTTTATATGGATTTAGCAAACATAAATGTAGACATGGGATGGAGGTGTGGGTAGAAGAAGGTAAAAGTGAAGGTAAGAATATAACTATTTTTCCCTGTTTGGAGGTTTTATGTAAGGAAGAGGGATTAGAGTTGTCATTTGTGACCCTGAAAATTAAGATTGAAAGCTGTGGGAGTTCCCAGTTTATCAGGAGGTAGTGAATTCTCAAATACTCTCCTGGATATATTAGAGGGGATAATTAATCTTGAGAAAGGTAGTTGCACCAGCTGATTTAATTTTGACCCCTTTATTTACTAATCTACAATAATAAAAAAAGGAAGATGTAAATTGACCATACCCCCATGACAGCCATCAGCCAATCAGGAGTGAGTATGCAAATTAATCTGACAAAGATGGCAGAAGCCTCACTCCCCATCTGCTCCAGGATTGTGGGAGATGGAGAATTTAGAGGAGATGGAGAAGTTGGGCACCAGAGCCTGAGTCTGGCTGTGGCCCGGGAGATGAAGAAGCTGCCAGCCTCATGATCCCAGGCTGCAGACAGCCACAGAAGCCACCTGCCTCACATCTGTTTGCCCCACATCCTGGTGCAAGGTGGAGAAACCAGGAGCCAGTGCCCAAGGCTTGCTGAAGCATGGGAGATGAAGAAGTTGCCTTCCCCATGATCCCAGGTCACAGCCAGCCACAGAAGCTGCCTGCCCCATGTCCTGGGGAAGATGGCGAAGCCACCCACCCCACAGTCCTGGGCACCAGCACCTGCGGCTGGCTATGGCCCAGGAAACAGAGAAGCTGCCTACACCACTGTCCCAGGTGCCAACACTTGTGGCTGCAGCCCCGGCAAAGCCACCTGCCCACCATCCCCTGTAGCTGCAGCCAGCCTGAGCAAAGCTGTCCCAGGTCCTAAATGCCTATTGCTGACCAGAGGGAGGGAATCCTGGGTCCCAGGTGCAAGGCCGAGGCAGAGGTGGTTAGGGCCAATCAAGCCAGCAGGGGAGCAGTTAGGGATGATCAGGCTGGCAGGTAGAAGCAGTTAGGGGCAATCAGGTAGGCAGGCAAATAGTTAGGATCCAGCAGTTCTGGATTGTGAGAGGGATGTCTGAATGCCAGTTATTCCCCAAGAAGTCCCAGATTGGAGAGGATGCACGCTGGGCTGAGGGACATCCCTCCCCCATGTACAAATTTTGTGCACTGGGCCACTGGTATTTTATAAAATTACAACTAGAGTTAAGGTAGGGAATTGAAACTTTACTTTCTTAGAGTAAATTGAAGTCCCGTCAAGTTTAGTAAATCACTAGCAAACTGGAAAAATTATAACACATCATAGATAAGCGCCAACACTACTACTCATAAGTTTCCTTAACTTAATGGACAACAAATACTGCATATAAAGATAGATAAATTTATATAGCAAAATGTAAATAATAGCTAAAATTTATATAACACTTATTTGAGGTACTAATCTAAGTGCTAAATTCACCTAATCCTCAAAACATTTTAAGTTGAGGACTATTATTTTCTCTAGATCAGTGGTTCTCAACTTTTTTAATGCCATGACCCTTTAATACAGTTCCTCATGTTGTGGTGACCCCCAACCATAAAATTATTTTTGTTGCTACTTCATAACTGTAATTTTGCTTCTGTTGTGAATCATAATGTAAATATCTGTGTTTTCCGATGGTCTTAGGCTCTACAGAAGTGGTTCTCAATCTGTGGATCATGACCCACAGGTTGAGAACCACTAGCAGGGTCACCTAAGACCATCAGAAAACACAGATATTTACATTACTTTAAAATTATTAAAATAATTTTATGGTTGGGGGTCACCACAGCATGAGGAACTCCCAGTCAAAAGGACAATTTGCATATTAGGCTTTTATTATATAGGATCTCTGGCTGCTTTCTCACTACAACAACAGAGTTAAATAGTTTTGAGAGGAACTATTTGAATGGAAAGGCCTAAAATATTTCTGTCCAGTCCTTACAGAAAACATTTCATGTATCTGTGATATAGTGATTAAGGATATAAAATTCAGAGCCATGATTTTCTTGATTCACATATCTGCTCCACCATCTATTAATTACTTGACATTGGACAATTTACTTAATTTTCTATGTAGTCAGTGTTTTCTGATGGTCTTAGGTGACCCTGCTAGCAGTTCTCAACTTGTGTGTCATGATCCACAGATTGAGAACCACTTCTGTAGAGCCTAAGACCATCGGAAAACACAGATATTTACATTATGATTCATAACAGTAGCAAAATTACAGTTATGAAGTGGCAACAAAAATAGTTTTATGGATGGGGGTCACCACAACATGAGGAACTGTATTAAAGGGTTGTGGCATTATAAAGGTTGAGAACCACTGCTCTAGATAAACAAAACCCAAGGCATAGAGAATTAAGATCAGGCCTACAGGGGAGGGCAGTTAAGTATGATCAGGCAGGCAGAAGCAGTTAGGGGTTATCAGGCCAGCAGGAAAGAGCAGTTGGGGGCAAGATCAGGCTGGCAGGAGAGGGGAATTGGGGGAAACCAGGCTAGCAGGGGAGGGCAGTTAGAGCAAGATCAGGCTGGAGTTGGGAGTGAGATCAGGCCGGTAGCAGAAGGCAGTTAGGAACCATCAGGCAGGCAGGCAGGTGAGCAGTTAGGAGCCAGTAGTCCCAGATTGTGTGAGGGATGTCCAACTGCCAGTTTAAGCCCAAGGGGTCCCCAATTGGGGAGGGTTGAATCTAGGCTGAGGGAACTCCCCCCTCGACATCTGAATTTCATGCACCAAGCTACTAGTATTATATAAAAGAATAAATGTGACTGTGTTCCAATAAAACTTTATTTATGGACATAGAAATTTCATATAATTTTTACATGCCATGAAATTTTATTCTCCTTTGGATATTTCTACTAACCATTCAAAAATGGAAAGAAAATTCTCAGCTTACAGGTCATACCATAAATGGTGTTTGGCCAGATCTGGCACACTGACTTTTGGCTTATGACTTTATAATTGGCTGCCTCCTTCTCTACACTCTCAGTATAATGAATATAAATGATCAGTAAACACAAAAAATATGACCAATTCATTAGAAATAAAAGAAAAACAAACAGAAAATAATATATCATAAAATACTCATCAAGTTAAAGTAGATTAAAATAGAATAAATTAGTGTAACCTTTCTGGTGATGGCAAGGAACACTTTGACAGTATAATAAATTTTAATATGTGTATACTTTGACCCACCATTTTCATTGTAAAGCTTTATCTCAAAGAAGGAATTGATAAGTTGCACATAGATTTCTGTAAAAAATGTTTCATAGATCTTTGTTTATGATAGAGAAAAGCCAGGGACAGGAAACATCATAAATATTCATGAATAGTAGATTAGTTAAGTACATTATGGTGCATACTCTTAGTGAAATAATATTTATTTAAAGTGATTGATATAGAAAAATGTCCAAAACATATTATTTAGGGAAACATCGGGTTACAAAAGAAAATGCATAGACTTTGTATACATACCTCTAGAGATTTTAGAAAGCAGGTCAATTGAAATGTTCACAGTGATCATCTCCAGGCAGTTAAATTTGGGGTGATTTTGTTTCTTGGAGGGGCAGGGTTAATTTATTTTATAATTTGCTTTGTGTTGCTTCAGTTTTAATCATAGTATCTGTCATGTTTATATTTTGAGAAAAAATAAAGGTAAATGGGTTTTGATTTTGAATATAGGTAGTATGGCTTGACAGTAAACATCCTATACTTTCTTTGATCCACAACTTGCATCATGGTCCTCCGTTCTTCCAGGCCTTCCTGTTCCTGCTTTCTTACTGCTTTACTGAGAAACCTTAAAGCTATGTTGTGTTTTCCTGTCCATTTGATTTTTAAAAAATATATTTTTATTAATTTCAGAGAGGAAGGAAGAGAGAGAGAAACATCAATGATAAGAGAGAATAATTGATTGGCTGCCTCCTGCATGCCCACACTGGGAATCAAGCCCACAACCAGGCATGTGCCCTGACTGGGAATCTCCTAGTTCATAGGTTGATGCTCAACAACTGAGCCACGCTTGCTGAGCTTCCTGTCCATTTTCATTGCCTAACCACATCCATGCTCACATCGTAATTATTTAGCTCCTTCTACTGGTCCTATGGTAATTCCTTCCTCTGTCAGTTCTCTGATGTTGGGACAAGATTGCTGAGAATTTTTCTTGTAGGTAGTATGAAACAAAAGTGAAAAAATATGATCATCCTCACTCCCCAATACTACTTCCCGAACCTTCCCCTCTCTCTCTCTCTCTCCTCTCTCTACCTTTCAAAGCATTGTGCTTCTATTTTCCCTTGGCTCAGATATTTCTGTTTCACTGTGAAAGATATCTGCACCTTTGATGCCCTCAAAATGTATGTGATAATTTTTAAGAATTGTCAATACCTTGAACAATGCCATGGCTTTAGATCCTCCCCAAATATCAGGTATATTTGAGTTTTTCATTGGCCCAGGATACTCTGAGGTCAGGCTAGGTCTACTCTATACTTGAACTACTCCATCACCCTTGAATCCTTAGACTCAGTGGTGACTTGGTATGTCCTGGATTTCTGCTCCTTACTGCAGATCACTGGGAGATATTACTTTCTGTTATGTTCAAGTCTGATTAATGACTAAAAGAGGATTATAAAGGTGGGTGAGGAGTGTGGTGCTGAAAGAACTTGGGCTATACTCAATACCATTTGATTTGCCACAAAACCGGCCAACTGTTAGATTTGGTTTCTAAATCCACCTTTTCTTAAAACTTTTCCAACATTGTCCCTTCTCTCATTCAGCTTTATCTCAAATTAATGACACTGAAGTACTAGGGATTTTGCTGCACTTATTGTTGATTCTTTACAAAGTTTTCTCTGTAAAAATACATACATAATGACAACAAATCAGAAAGACTTGCTGCTGTGGAAGACCTATCATACCTAATAATAGACAAACATGCAAATTAATTGTACCTCTGCTATGCCTACAGCCAATCAGAGTGAGTATGCAAATTAACCCAACAAAGATGAAGGTTAATTTGCATATGTTGGCCCTTAGTAGCCTGGGTCCTGGGAACTTTCTCAGCACCCAGGCCACTCCAAGGTAGGCCCCAGGTGGGTTCTGAGCAACTGGGAAGGGCCTGAGCCAGGAGGCTCCTGGGCAGGGGTAGAGCCTGGCGAGCAGATGGAGCTAGGGGGTCCCTGCCCAGGACCCAAGCCTGTGCCAGAGGCTTGCAGCCTTGTCAGGGGCAGAGCCAGTGATGGGAGGGATCTGGCATCCCCTGCCCAGGCACCAAGGCTTTAGGCCTTGGCAAAGGTGGAGCCAACTATTGAAGGGAGCTGGGTGTCTGAGAGGCTTTGGGTCTGGGCCATGGCAGAGCCGGTGATCAGAGGGATCTGGGCGTCCCTACCCAGGCCCCAAGGCTTTAGGCCTTGGCACGGATGGAGCCGGAGATTGGAGGTGATAGTTGTGAACGTCAGAGGAAATACCTTTTCTGACTGCTCATTGGCTAAGCTCCCTATATGCCCCTGCTAATATTCTTAGTAACTAGGGTATAAGACTCCAAAAAGGTGATCTAGAGCTTTTCCACCATTCTCCTGGAAAAACAAACAAACAAACAAACAAACAAAAAAAGGTCCGCTACTGGAGGGCTAATAAATGTCATATCCTGTCCTAGCTGGTTTGGCTCAGTGGAGAGAGCCTTGGCCTGCTGATTAAAGGGTCTGGGTTTGATTCTGATCAAGGGCATGTACCTAGGTTACAGACTCCTCCATGGCTGGGGCTCAGTTCAGGGCTCATGAAGGAGCCAACCAATCAAAGTGTCCCTCTCACATAGATGTTTCTCTCTGTTTCTCCCTCTCTCTTCCACACTCTCTAAAAATCAATGGAAACATAGCTTCATGTGAGGAAAGAAAAAGAAGAAAGAAAGAAAGAAGGAAAGAAAGAAAGAAAGAAAGAAAGAAAGAAAGAAAGAAAGAAAGAAAGAAAGGAAGGAAGGAAGGAAGGAAGGAAGGAAGGAAGGAAGGAAGGAAGGAAGGTCATATCCTATGAAAGACACTTCTTGAAAATGCCTAAAGAAAGTTGTCATTTTTTCATGGTGAAGGGACTGGAGTCAGTGTTGATGAAAACACCTTGATAGCTGCGGTGATTGGAAGTGGCTGCAGCAGTGAGGTGATGTGGCTGGTGCCTTTCCCTGATCAGCCTGGTTGCATCCCACAAAGGGAGGCCAGACTGTGGCTTAAACCTGCTCCCTGGGAGCAGGCCTAAGCCATCAGTAGGATATCCCCCTGAGGGCTCCCAGTATGTGAGAGGGGGCAGGCTGGGCTGAGGAACCCCTTACCCCAGTGTACAAATTTCATGTACTGGGCCCCTAGTCTATAATAATAAAAATGTAATATGCTCATTACACCGGACAGCCGAATGACCTTTCAGACATCCTTCTGGATGGTCCTTCTGAATGACCTTATGGATGAAGCCTGAGCTGTGAGGGCTGAGGCAAGCCACTGTGGCTGCAAGGACTGAACCGCTTGCACAAATTTTGTGCACTGGGCCTCTAGTTAAACTATAATGTAATGTCACTGTAGAAAATGCCTCATGAAAAATATACAGTAGTTGGCAAATTCCTGAAAACCATAAAAGCTAATGACTCCAACACTATTTGCTTTCTTCATATGAAACAGTGATATAAATTTCAGTAATCCATGCAGAAAGGAATTGTGTACAGCAGTGAAGAAATGACAGTTACCACCTAGCACTGTTATTTGGTGACCTCCTGTCTTTTTATCAGCTGTTAATGACCTTTTAAAAAGAGAAATGAGAGTGCACTAGTGTAATCTGGCTTGCAAGATCACCTGGACTTTGCCATGAGCACAGGAGGAAGCATGGGGAAACTTGGTTACTGAGCCATTTGAAAAAGCATTTACATGCTTGTCATGCCCTATCTGCTGGAGCTGAGAAAAAATATGTAATCTGACATAGGATTCTATTTTCTCCTGTGGTTTTACATTTACAACTAAGGAGAATAATTATGCATGGTAATGGTATCATATGAGAAGACTCAGGATAAAAATCTTACCCACTGATGCAAATCCCATCATTAATGATCCATTTCTTTGTTTTAAACACAGTACTTTTCATGCAGACTTTATTTTCAATAAAATTGTTCCTTTGAAGAGAAAAACAAAATCATAAATACCTTTTCTTAATTCATTAATTACTGTATCCATACATTCATTTTTTTTAAATGGGATAAAAACTAGAGGCTTGCGTTAGGTGCTATGTTAATCATTTGGGGTATAATAATTACCCAATCTGTGACCTCAAGGAACACATAGTCTACTACTCAAGGAGACAAGACAACACTAATGGGAAGTGCTGAACTAGATGCATAAATTATGCTGAGGGGAGAAAAGAGGAAAGAATGATTCATTCAACATAAGCTATTAAGGAAGATTTCACAGGCAAGGGAAATAACTTAGGCACTTGAAGATGAGTGAGATACCAGATAAAGAAGGCCAAAAGGACACTCCAGGCAAAAGGACTGGAGTGTGCATTGTTTGATATTCAGGGAATAGCAGGTAGGTCATGAGAGGGAAAATGCAGATAATGTCTAAATTGTAAAGGTCTTTGGTGTTTGAAATGTATTCTGTAGATCAGAGATTTTTAATAAGACTGATTCCTGAGTTCTACCCACCAAAATTCAAATTTGATTAATATGAACTGAAGACTTTGCACTAGCATTTTTTAATTTTTAATTTTTAATGTATTTTATTGATTTTTTACAGAAAGGGAGAGAGAGAGAGAGTTAGAAACATCGATGAGAGAGAGACATTGATCAGCCACCTCTTGCACGCCCCCTACCTGGGATGTGCCCGCAACCAAGGTACATGCCCTTGACTGGAATCAAACGTGGGACCTTTCAGTCCGCAGACGGATGCTCTATTCACTGAGCAAAACCGTTTTTGCCCTAGGATTTTTTTAAGTTCTCCTGGTGACCGACCAGTGACATGCAGCTAGGATTAAAAAAAAACAAAACAAAACATTGAGACAAGCAATCTAAATCAAAGGCATAGCTTAAACAGAACTGTGTGAATGAATATATCAGCTTCCTTCTACCTAACAGTGATCTCTGGAGTTAGATAACAGAGCAAGGCAACCAAATGCCCAGGAAGGGAACAGTATGACAGAGTGACTATGAGCTCAGAGACTCATATACATGGAGATTGAAATCCTGGCTCAACCACTTCTATTTTATATTAGAAAAGTAATAATATATTTTTTTAATATATTTTATTGATTTTTTACAGAGAAGAACGGAGAGGGATAGAAAGTCAGAAACATCGAAGAGAGACATCCATCAGCCGCCTCCTGCACGCCCCCACTGGGGATTGCCCGCAACCAAGTACATGCCCCAACTAGAATCGAACCCGGGACTCCTCAGTTCACTGGCCGATCCTCTATCCACTGAACCAAACCGGTTTCAGCAAAAAAAAAAAAAGTAATAATATTTTAAATTGTCAGCTTACACATCAATAAAACACTTAAAATAATACCCTTCTCACAAGGTTTTTAAAAAGATTCAATGAGATAAAATATTGTAAAGACATTAAATAAGCAATGTGGTATAAGTAAAAGATCATCATAGATTTCAGTTATTTATACTTAAAGTAAAAGTAATATTAATTAGTAAAGATAATCTTTGCCTCATTCAGTTTTGCTCATCTCTGGCTTTCCCAGTGGGTTTAGGACAGTCATTTCTTCCTGACTGCAGACACAAGTGCAGCAATGTGATGCTTTTCCTCTTCACTGAAATAAACTGATTTTCTCATTTGCCCAGAATTATAAAAAGACACACTGTGGAATCCAAGACTTGGAAGAGACTTCAAATATCACCTAGTAAAATTTGTAATTCCATGAAAGGATTCCATAGACATCTTTGCTTAATTGATTTTAGTGTTTGAAAATCTACTTCCTTGGGAAAAACATCTTTATTCTTTAATATATATATATATTTTTAATTGATTTTCTTACAGAGATGAAGGGAGAGGGACGGAGAGTTAGAAACATTTATGAGAGAGAAACATCGACCAGCTGCCTCCTGCACACCTATTGGGGATGTGCCCGCAACCAAAGTACATGCCCTTGACTGGAATCGAACCTGGGACCCCTGAGTCTGCAGGCTGACGCTCTGTCCATTGAGCCAAACTGGTTAGGGCAACATCTTTATTCTTTAGATAAGGACAGATTTTTAACAAAATTAACCATTAAGTGTAAATACCAACTTAATTCATATTTATATGACCTAGAAACAAAAAGAGGAAGAAAAAAAGGAAAAGAAAAGAAAAATAAAAGAAAGAAAGATGGGTATGGTACTATTAAAAACTTCCTATCTCAAACCTTTCTTATAGGCAAATAACATAATAAATTTATTTTAAATTAGATTATTTATTATTTTATTTTATTTTTCACTTTTTTAAATTAATGTGTTACATGTATACATATCTTCCCATTGCCCCCGCCCTCCCAGGCATACCCTAACCCCCCAGTGTCCTGTGTTCATTGGTTATGCTTATATGCATGCATACAAGTCCTTTGGTTGATCTCTTATCTACCCCACCTCTCTTTAACCTTCCTGCTGTAATTTGACAGTCTGTTTGATGCTTTACTGCCTCTGTATCTATCCTTTTGTTCATCAACCCAAAGAACTCAAATCTGGTATCCTGAGTTATAATAATCATGACTTTTCCACATAGGCATATGTACGCAGTTATATGTAAAATGACTTGAACTGCACCATTATTCATCTCTTGATAGTGTTATGTTATATCTGAGCATCCTCAGGGTCTCAAACTTTGTATAAAGAACTATTTAAAATAATCTGTTTGTACAAGAGAAATAATGAATTCAGAGAAAAGTCAGATTTTCACTATGAAATTTGGAAGATGGGGAACTAAAATGTAGTCATTTTCTTTGAAATGCTATGTAGAATCTCTTAAGACTCAAACAAAGTAATCACAACAAAAGCAAGCAAACAAACAAAAAAACATTTAACCAATATAAATAAAAATAAAAGAATTTATCTTTTGTAGACGTATAAATCATTATATTCAGTTTTCACAAGGACGTTTTACAATGACTCAATTATATAATTATACAGTATAGCTGATTATATGCACTTATAGTAATTATGTAATAAAGCATAATTATACTAATTATGATCAACTAAAAATCAATTATCCTAGAACCCAAGGATATTTTCAAATAACAAATGTAAAAGGCTATTATTGTGAAACTACAATTCAGAATAGTCTCTAATATTCTCTGACCATTAACATTATAGACGCTTAGTGCTTAACTTTTCCTTACCTTTCCAAAACCTTTTCACCCTATGCTTTTTAAATTTCAAGTCTTTTGGCAATAGCCAGGAAGATGAACTGTGTTCAGATATATGTTCAAAATAAAATGAACAGATAATTTGCATTAAATCTTGCTATGCAGAATAGAGTCAAGTCAGGAAAAGAACTCCAGATGTGTTCAACTTTATGAAATATCTATGTTCCTGAAAAGTTATATAGAAATCTATTTTACTGAAGGACAAATAGCTTTGGAAAAACATTGCTGGTTGATTTTCAATTGGCAATGCTGTCAATACCCTATTTCACTGGAGAAAATTGCAGAGGATAGAACAGTCAGACAGACTTTGCAGCTTAAAATTTCTCCATAAGGAAGTAGATAAATATGTTGAACAGTATTTGATATTTAAGACAATCTGCAAGAAAGGTATTCATAAAGTAATTAATCCCTCAGTTATGCCAGCTATTTTGTTAATGTGGGGATGTGTGTAAAAGGTTAAAACCAGAGGTCCATGTTCATATAAGAAAAGTTCATATAACAAAAATAGAAAGTGGTAAAGTCCTTCCCATATTTGACCCTTTGTTCACTATGACCACTGGAACATGAAGAAGAAGAAAAATATTCAAGCTTCACATTCATCAATCAAACTACCAAGATTGCCAGATCTGTCATAAGTCTTTTGTGAAGAATACCCCCCCCCAATATTATATAGTATCTCTCTAGGACAGATTCCCTGAAGTAGAATTACAAGGTCAAGGGCATTTTAAGGCTCTTGGTCCATATTACAATATTGTTCTCCAAAGGTGCTGAATTAATTTCCACTGCCATTAGCAATGAGATCATTATGGGGGAGGAGGGGAATCCCCAACCTATCTACACTTTTCCCAACACATCTTCCCTCTTTCCATTTCGTGTCTCAAACACCAAATGACTGTTATTCTATTCCAGAATCCACCTGTGTTCATGTGCCCTTCCCTTTTAATCCACATTAAATGTGTTTTAAAGTTATTCTTATCATAGGGGTTAGGCACATTAGATTTGCCAATAATTCTTTCCTCATTAACTCACCTTGTCTGCTGTGATTGACCAAACTCAAAGGACCCTGTAGTAGTTGTGCAGTCCTGTAAGAAGGCAAGGAAGAAAATAAGCTTTGTTGGCTTAGTCAGTAATCAATAGTCTCTGGGCTATTATTGAAATTGATTTTGTGGTGATGGCTGTTTGATTTAAAATCCAATTCTGGAATCTCATTTTTAGCTTTTAACCTGAATCGTATTGTAGTTGATTTTGATACACTTGGATTAAAGCAGTGGCCATTTCCTCAGACTGATAATTGGTTATACCTTCATTTGGCATTCTCTATCCTATCTTTATGCCCAGACCCAGAATCCTTTTTAATATTCCACATTACTTACCTTATGAAGTGGTGGGATATAGTAGGAAGGCAGAATGAGTTTTGTACTTGGACTGTACAAATTAACTCTCTAGCTTTATGTAAGTTATTACTTCATATTTCTGTATCTGAAAATAGATGCAATATTACTTACCAGTTTTTGTGAGGATAAAGTGACAGAGATAATGCAATTATGAAAATCTCTCTCTCTCTCTCTCTCTCTCTCTCTCTCTCTCCATATATATATATGGCTAAGCGACTGACTGTCCATCCATCCAACCATCCGACTGGCCAGCCAGCTGGTACATATGATGTGCACTGGCAATTTAAAAATAAATGTTGACTCACGCATGCATGATACATATAAAGCTCTTACTGGCTACTGGCACCAATTGCATGTAGCCAACTGACTGCTACATATGATATGCACTGGCAATTTAAAAATAAACAAATTTTCTTTCATCTCTGACACTTCTCTTATAAGGAAGGGCTAATAACGATATTAAAATATCTTGTATTTTGATTTTATAATACTACTAGAAGTCTGGTGCAAGAAATTCATGCACGGAGGTGATCCCCTCAGCTCAGCCTGCACCCTCTCCAATCTGGAACCTCTCGGAGAATGTCTGACTGCCAATTTAAGCCCAATCCTGCACAGACCATTGGACATCCCTCTCGCATTTCGGGACCGGGACCTCTGGCTACCAACTGCTCACCTGCCTACCACTAACCATTCTGCATGCCAGCCTGATTGCCCTCAACTGCCCCCCTGCCAGCCTGATTACTCCAAACTTTCTCCCCCGCTGCTGGCCTGATTGGGGTTAGGGGGCTGATTGGAGGTGGGGCCAGCCTTGGGGAGGGGCTGTGGTCAGTGGGCCAGCCGGCCACGCCCCAAACTGGGGTGGGGGTTGCCAATCGTGGGCCAGTGGCTTGGGGAGGAGCCCTGGGTGGTTGGCTGCCCAGCCCTGCCCCTGATCTGGGGTGGGACCAGGCAGAGGGAAGGGCTGCAGGAGATTGACTGGCTGGCCCTGCTCCCAATTGGGGTGGTGGAGTGTGATCAGGAGCAGACAGCCACAGGGAGGGGCTGCGGGCCTATTATGGTGGGGCAGGCTGATCGAGGGCAGTGTTGGCAGCGGGGGGGGGGGGGTAGAGGGGGCAGTTTGGTGGCCTGCCTACTCTTTTTTTTTTTTTTCAACTTCACGACTTTTATTTACAGTGCCTATGCTATGTTTCAAAAATACCTTCTCCCCCTGCCAGGGACAGCGTTGGGAAAGGGGCAACAAAAAATTGAAGATGTCCCTCCCCATTACACATGGACCCTATATACAGGCCCAGACCAGTGGGATGCTTGGCATATTCTCAGATCCCTGCTCAGGAGCAGGAGGAGTGACTAGTAGCAGCACACGTGAGAGGGGACTTCCGGGTGGCCACTCTGGTCCTGGCTACTGGTCCTGGCCCTTCCTGGTCCTCAGTTCCTTCCTGGTTTTGCCTGCAGCCCTTGTCCCCCTACCTGGCTCAGCCTCCCCTCTCCATCTGGCCTCAGATGGCCCCTTTGGTTCCTGGAGGCTCTGTTCTCCCCTCTCAGTCTGGAGGTCCTGAGGGGAGGTTATGGGCTTCTTAGAGACAGCCCTGTCACTCATGTTCACACAGGGGAAGGGGAGCATATGGCAGAAGCATCTGTGTAAATGAGGGTGCAGGGGCAAGTCCTCCGGGGTTACTTGGATAATTTGCTGATGATATGGATCAGGGCCGCATTCTCATTGTTGAGGCACTAGTTGTCAGCCCAGAGGTTGGACAGGCCCTTCAGCTCCTATTCCAGCTCAGCAGCCTTACACTCCAGGGCCCTGCAATCAAATCTCTCCAGTTCCCAACGGGCTGGCCTCTCTGCAAAGCAGTCCTAGCCTCTGTATGTGCTACATCTCCACCTTGAGCTGTGCCACTTGCAGCGTGGTCTGGGTCAGGGCCTTACGAAGTCGAAGTCTCACATTCTCAATGTGCAGCTCTACATAAAGCTTCGTGAAGCCTCCCTAGGGCTCTTCTGATTCGGGCTGGGGTTCTGGGTTTAGGTCTTACTGCCTCTGGAGGGGAAGGGCTGAATTCTGGGCTGATGTCCATTGGTTTCTCCTCCTCCCCCTCTGCAGATCCTCCCCTCTCCTTTTCAACTCTGTGGAGCTCCATGGAGGCCTGTGGTCCCTGTCCCTGCCCATTAGGCCCCTCTACTCTCTGGGCAGGGCCATCAGAATTATCTAACCAGACTCAGGTCTGCCAGGAAGGGTCCAGGCTCCGTGTGCCCTGCTCTTGATCAGGATAGGAGAGTCTAATCAGGGGCAGGCTGGCAGTGGGGAGGGGCTGCGAGTTTGGCTGCTGGCCCCAATCTCTAATAGGCCAGTTTGCTGGCTACAGTGGGTGTCATAGTGACTGGCCCAATCAGGGCAATTTTCTGTGGGTTTTTGTCTCTGCTGGCTCTGGCCCCAGCAACCCAGCGCCATGGCTGTGGGGCTGGGGCTGGGGGCTGGATCCCCCTATGGGGTTGTTCTCTCTAACTCTGGGCCATACCTGCATGTTGTTCTTTTAGGCTTGGGCCAGAATCTGGCCCCTCCTGATCTGGTCGTGTCTGTTACAGTGCCCTGACCTAATTTGCATATCTATATATCTATATATATCTATATACTTATATATATATATATATATTATATACTATTTTGACATATAATTTTTGCAGTAATGTAATTACCACACAAATATTTCTTCTAATTAATTTTCTTTCAATGTGCACAAATCCATGCACCAGGCCACTAGTTAACAATGAACAGCAATGACAATATTAGAGCGATCATCTGTTGTGCACTTGCTATGTATGGCATGCTTTACCTATATTAGTACATTTAAATTACATTTCACATAATAAACTCAAAGAATTTAAGTGACTTTCCCAAGATCACAAAGCTAGTGAGTGATAGAAACAGAAATTTAACTTCAGAGCCCATGTTAACAACTATATCAAAAATAACTAAAATATTTATAGAACACGACATGATTGATTCCAGAGAGTAAAAATGTGATAAATGAGTGAAATCCAGACTGAATCTCCATATGTTGGGCAGCGTGGTGTTCCTTAAATGTACCTTTAAATCTTCAAAAACTAGGAGTGGTACAAGGGAGTTTGAGCAATAGAGCAGAAGAAAGGTAGGTGGCCTTCTGCAGATGAGGATGCTAGTGATAGGCTCTAATAATGAATTCAAGGAACCAGGCAAGCTACAAAATTACTATCATGCTTACCCCATAGGATGGTGGTGAGGATAAAGGGAGGAAGAAGATCAAGAATATCCCAATAACAAGGATTTCTGATTAATGAACATTTCTTATGAAGCAGGCATTGAACTGAGTGCTTAACATTTGAGAATCTTATTTACACTGCAGATTCTGATTCAATATGACTAGGGTAGGGCCTGAGATTCTGCTTTTCTAACACACTCCCAGGTGAGGCTGATCCTGCTGGTCTGTAAACTGTACTTAGAATAAACAAGGACATGAATTACTTTATTTAATCTTTAAAACAAGCACATTGTACAGAGGAGAAAAGTGAGCTAAAGAAAGGTCAATTTGCCCCATTGTCATACAGTTGCAGAGTGAAGGTTCAAACCCTATAATATACTCATAAATAGAACAATCTACAACTTCTTAATTATACTTGGAAGAAAGCAATAATTTTATTTTCATGTCACAGTTTTCTATACTACTTTGAACCATCAGTTCTACAGATACATTATTATTAAATCCACTAAGTAATTAATCTCTCCATAGAGAAATATTTGGTTGGTCTTTCTGTTGGCCTGTTCTGGACATAAATGGGCAGAAAACCGCATCTGTAATTAATTGACAATCCAAACTGAGAGGCCATGGAAGTAGAAGTAGATGTTGCTCTCAGCTTGGACATTGGCCTTTGGCAGAACCCCCACTTGGAACTGTGGCCTTGGGCAGAGTCCAGCTGGGCTGATTCTCTGTCAGGGAAAGCAAAGTCCATTGGGTTTACTAGAGACTTGAAAGGCCAGTAAATAAATACTGTCTGTATGGAAACCTGGCATAGCTTAGTTATCCACATTGAAGTGATTTTCGATTTTCTTTCAACCTAAAGAGAATATGGCATCTCTCAGATTTTGGGAAAAAAAAAGGTTAAACAGAGATTTGAAAGGGGAGAAAATTATCTGCATGGGCCAAGTGTTTTATAACAGAAGCAGAGAAGAAAGTGTTAGTGCTACAAGAGAACTTAGAGATGAACTAGTCCACGTCCTTTCTTTTGGAATCAAATAGAAGGAGGGTAATAGACTGCTTGAGGTCTCATACACAAAGGTAGTTAAGGTAGAGCCCATGCTATATCTCAGAAACAGAGAGATAGAAACATCTATGAGAGAGAAACATGGATCAGCTGCCTCCTGCACACCCCCCACTGGGGATGTGCCCACAACCAAGGTATATGCCCTTGACCACACTCGAACCTGGAACCCTTGAGTCCACAGGCCGACACTCTACCCACTGAGCCAAACCAGTCAGAGCATATCTCTGATACTTTAAACCAGCTGGTTATATTATTTTAGATATTCTTTGCATTTCTCTATATTCTTTTAGATATTTTGTGAAATATCTGTGAAATGTTACACTTTATTCATTACATATACTATTTTTGCTTATACTTTTGGTAATATTGATATTTTCCCATTTTTATGTAGTTTTTCAACCCAGAAAGAATTTGAGAAAGCATGTAACAATAATATAACTTAAAAAATAAAAAGAATAACAAACATGATGTGTTATAGTAGTGTCAAAACCAGAACCCAGATTTGTTTACTTTCTCACTACACAAAAAATATTGTCCAAGGAATATCCTCAGCCTCACATGAGAGTTTGCTAGAAATGCAGACTCATAGGGCCTACCCCAGCATTCCTATATCAGAATCTGTTAGGACAATTTCTCTCAAGTAATTTGCATGCATACGAAAGTTTGAGCTGCATTGCTTTTCTGCATGCCATATTTTATTGCTTAACATGTTTCTAAATTCCCTTGTGGTGTATATGCACCACTATTTATGTATTTCCAATTATGTTGGCTGTTCTGAGATATAACAGGAGTAAGGAATCATTTTGTATAGATGAAATCTTAACTGCTTTAGCAATCCTGAAGTATACAACTTCTGCAATAATTATAGCTAAGTGCAAGTGAGGTTTATTGACCCATTTTTATTTTTGTCTCATTATTAAGCCAAAGAAGATGCACAACTCCCCCAAATTTGCAAGATTGAAAGGCAATTTAGTTAAGGAGTCTCTATACTTATAAATATCTAATTACAAAAGCAACTTTTCCTCTTATCTATAAGAAAATGGAGTAATATGTTAGCTTATTCCTTTAAATGGTATCTGTCAAACAAGTAATCCATTCAAATGTATATACTAGTATAGCTTCTTAATGCCAGTTCTCATTTTTCCAACAGCCAATTATTTGATAAAAGGGTTCGCTTATCTTTTTGTTAGCACTTTTATCAGAAAATATCCATGTGAAAGAAACCTAAGAATTTGGTCAAATATTTGTTAGGGGCCTTGAAACCCTTCTCCAAATGAAGATCCTTTCTTTCATCCATGTTCCATCCTTGCAGTAATCACAGAGGATTGCATTAATTAAGTCAGACCACCATGCAACAGAGGCCAAAGTTTTTGGTTCTTTCTCATTTAACTTTATCCCTTTTCCAGATGGCTATGTTCTCTTTATCACAAAGAGACTGGATATGGAACAGTGGATTAATAGGTGTAGATTGATCACCATTACGGTATTAACAAGTTTTGCTGGTATTGCATTGCTAGCTTAATTGCAATACACAGAATATAGTATTTATTTAGTACTAGAGGCCTGGTGCACAAAATTCATGCAGGCAGGGGGTTGTCCTTCAGCCCAGCCTACTTTCTCTCCAATCTGGGACTCCTTGAGGGATGCCTAACTGCCCATTTAGCCCTGACCCAGGTAAGATTGGGCCTAAACGGGCAGTCAGACATCCCTCTCACAATCCAGGACAGCTGGCTCCCAACTGCTCACCTGCCTGTCTTCCTTATTGCCACTAACTGTGTCTGCTTGCCAGCCTGGTCACCCCCTAACCACACCCCTGCCAGCCTGATTGATGCCTAAGTGCTCCCCTGCCAGCCTGTTTGCCCCTAATTGCCCCCCCTTATGGGCCTGGTCACTCCTAACTGCCCTCCCCTAAAGACTTGGTTACCACTAACTCTTCCCCTTCAGGCCTGGATTCCCCCAACTGCCCTTCCCTGTAGGCTTGGTCATCCCCAACTTCCCTCCTATACTAACTTGGTCACCCCTAACTGCCCTCCCCTGCAGGCTTGATTGCCCACAACTGCCCTCCCTTGCAGGCCTGGTCCCTGCCAACTGCCCTCCCTTGCTGGCCATCTTGTGGTGGCTATCTTGTGTCCACATGGCGGCAAGATCTTTTAACCACATGGGGGCAGCCATCTTGTGTCTTGGAGTTATGGTCAATCTACATATTAGTTTTTTATTAGATAGGATAGAGGCCTGGTGCATGGGTGAGGGCCAGTTGGTTTGCCCTGAAGGGTGTCTTGGATAAGGGTGGGTGTTCCTGTGGGGCATGGGTGGCCTGGACAAGGGGCCTGTGGTGGTTTGCAGGCCGGCCACACTCTCCGGCCACCGAAGTTGAGAACCTGGTATCTGGGATTTATTTATCTTCTACAATTGAAACTTTGTAGCCTGGAATGGAGCCAAGCTATCAGCTCACACAGCCATTGAAACTTTGTTGCCTTAAGCATGGGCCAGGGTTTGCAGAAAGCTTGACTTTCTCCATTGCCAGGGGCAAACAAAGCCTCCCTCCTGCTCTCTCTGTGGCCCAAGCCATCTTAGTAGGGTTAATTTGCATACTCACTCTGATTGGCTGGTGGGCATGGCTGCTGAGCATGGCTTATGAGTGTAGCAGAGGTACAGTCAATTTGCATATTACTCTTTTATTAGATAGGATGTGTATGAGAGAGATCTTTCACAAAGCTCTCCAATCTGTTTCTATGCTACCATTCATGCTTTATATTTAATATTCCAGTTATATTAATATCTTCTCTTTTTTAATCCAGTATGGAGACAAAAAGATAAGGCTTATTACCAGAGTTTGCAAGAGTGAAGTCACACAAGAACTCTGACTAATAACTGCCATAAATGTGAACCATTTTAGAACTTCGGGATGTGGAGTAAAGACCTCTGTAAATGTGCCCCTCCATAAAGGCAACAAAAACACTAGAAACATTATCAAAATTAAACTTTCTGGGACTCTGGAAATTATTCAAAGGCTTGCAGCAACTGAAAATCACTTATTTTAATAAAAACTGCTAATGTTGGTAAGAAAAGCAGGATTTATGGTATTGTAACTTTTTAAAAATATATTTTATTGATTTTTTACAGAGAGGAAGGGAGAGAGATAGAGAGCTAGAAATATCAATGAGAGAGAAACATCAATCAGCTGCCTCTGGCACACCTCCTACTGGGGATGTGCCTGCAACCAAGGTACATGCCCTTGACAGACATTGAACTTGGGACCTTTCAGTCCACAGGCTGACGCTCTATCCACTGAGCCAAACTGGTAAGGGTTGGTTTTGTAACTTAATCTACTTTCTATACAGCTCTGCAGTAGCCTTGAAAATCAGAAGACTCATAAATATTGGTTGCTATGGAAATCAGTAGGCTTGCAGTTATAGGAAGGGTCAAACTGGGAGTATAAAGCCCTTAAAAATTCCTGTTCCCTGAGCATTCCCATTTCTAGAGTTTTGCCACTCTTTGACCTATCTCACAGTTTCCTGGAAAAACCTCACTCCAAGTGCATTATTAGGACCTGATTTAGAGCTTATTTGCAGAACAGCCCTATCCTCAGGGCATTTGTCAAAAACAATCTGTGGCACTTTTTTAATACCAAAGTTGTTGAAGCAGCAATAACAGTAAGAACCAAGAACAGCCTGACCAAATTATTAATATCAGCAACTAATAATTATGGGAAAATATATTGATGGGGGGGATTTGAAAATTTCTGAAATTATCCCATGCAAACTAGAAGGCCACATGCATGTGCAGAGTTATGTGAAGCTCAGGTAATACTTGAGCTAATCTTTCATCTTTGACTGACCTTGAGGCCTTGCATAAGCTAGATGTGCACATTTGTAAACTACTTGGCTGACTGTTGAAAAGTGTGCTCCTATATACACATAGACCCTAGGCAAAGAGCAGAAGACTTATTGAATCCAAGCTTTAAGAAAATCTTAGCCCAGTCATTAGCTGACTAGTAACCTAACGAAGCAGAATATATTTTGGCCTCACACATAAGAAAAAGAATATAGACTTTGCAAGATAAGCCCAGGAAATTCATTAAAGAGCAGCAAAATACAACAAATAGAGTAATAACAACAAACCCGAAGGGACTGAGTTCTGATTTCAAGAGTTGCCATATTATCGGAAAGCTCCATTTTTCAACAAAAACTTATGAGACACACACAGAAACAGGAAACTACATTCTAGTTGCAAGAAAAAAAAAGCAGTCAATAGAAAGTTTTGCTAAGGGGGCCCAAATTTTGACCTTTCTAGACAAATACTTTAATAAAAATTACGATAATCATGTCTAAATAATTAAGGTGATTTTTCAACAAAGCAATAATATTAATAGAGAGAAATCCTACCTAATAAAAGAGTAATATGCAAAATGATCATACCTCTGCTACACCCACAAGCCACTGCCACCAGCCACACCTATCAACCAATGAGAGCAAATATGCAAATAAACCCTACCAAGATGGCTATGGCCACAGAGAGAGCAGGAGAGAAGCTTGGGTTGCTCCTGATGATGGAGGAAGCCAAGCTTTCTGCACACCCTGTTGGGCCCAGGCCTCTGGTTGAGGCAACAAAGTCAATAGCTGTGCGAGGTGATAGCTTGGCTCCACTCCAGGTTACGAAGTTTTAATTGTAGAAGATAAGTAAATCCCAGACACCACAGCCTCAGCTTGGGTTGCTGGGGGGCATGGCCAGCCTGCAAAACACCATAGGCCCCTCACCCAGGCCATTCCATGCCCCAAGAAAAGCCCTACCCTGATCCAGGGCACCCTTCAGGGCAAACCAGCTGGCCCCCACCCATGCACGAGGCCTCTATCCTAGACTATCTAATAAAGAGTAACATGCAGATTGGCCATCACTCCAACACACAAGATGACTGCCTCCATGTGGTCAAAAGATCCTGCCCCATGTGGGCACAAGATAGCCACCAGAAGATGGCCAGCAGGGAAGGGCAGTTGGCAGGGACCAGGCCTGCAAGGCAGGGCAGTTGGGGGTGATCAAGCCTGTAGGGGAGGGCTGTTAGGGGTGACCAGGCCAGTAGAGGAAGGAAGTTGGGGATGACCAGGCCTGCAGGGAAGGGTGTTAGGGGTGACCAGGCCCACAAGGTAAGGCAATTAGGGGCAAACAGGCTGGCAGGGGATTGGTTAGGTATCAATCAGGCTGGCAGGGGAGTGGTTAGGCGATGATAAGGCTGGCAGGCAGAAGTGGTTAGGGGCAATCACGAAAATAGGCTGGTGAGCCGTTGGGAGCCAGCAGTCCTGGATTGTGCGAGGGATATCCGACTGCCCATTTAGGCATAATCCTGACATCCCTCAAGGGGTCCCAGATTGGAGAGGGAAAAAACTGGGTGAAGGATGCCTCTACCACCCATGCATGAATTTTGTGCACTGAGTTATTTAATAAAGAACAAAATGGAACTTTTAGAGCTGGAAAGTGCATTAATTGAAATAGGTAATCACTAGGAGGACCACACTTTCACCAACTCTAACTTTTTTGTCATTCTAATAGGTGTGAAATATCTCATTGTTATTTTGATTTGCATTTCCTGCTGATTAGTGATATTCAGATTTCATATACCTGTTATCATTTTAATGTCTTTGGGAAAATGTCTATTCAGTTTATTTGTATTTTGGTATTCAGTTATATGATTTTCATATATATTTTGGATATTAATCTCTTATCAAATCTATGAGGTACTCTGTAATAAATCCAGATAAAAAAGTTACAAGAAAAATATATTCCAACATCAACAAAATATCAGCAAACTGAATTCAGCAGCATATGAAGTGAGTTATGCAGCATGAAATGTAAGATTTATCCCAGAAATACAAAGGCAGTTCAATATACAAAAAAATTAATGTGATACCACATTAACAACATGAAGAAAACAAAGCACATAATCATCTAAATTGATGCAGAAAGAGCATCTGAATAATCCAACACCTTCATGATAGAAATCCTCAATAAATTAAGAACAGAAGAGAACTTCCTAAGCATAATAAAAGTTAATTTATGAAAGATCCATAGCTTCAATGATGCTCTTTTACCACTTTTATTCACCATTTTACTAAAACTGATAGGCAGAGCAATTAGGCAATAAAAGAAATGAAAGATATCTAAATTAGAAAGAAGGATTATCTCTATTTTAAGAAGACAAAATATTATATAGAAGTACTAAAAAGTACACACACACACATTTTATGGCTAGTAAACACAGCAACTTTGTAAGACACAAGATCAACCCACACAGAAAATTAGTTGTATTTCTATAGCTCAGCAATGAACATTCCAGAAAGGAAATTTAGAAGGAATTTTATTGATATAAACATGAATAAGAATAAAATACTAGTAATAAATCCATTCATGAAAGTACAAAACTTGTTTATTGTAAACTATGAAACATTGCTGAAAGAAATTAAAGAAGGCCTAAACAAATTGAAAGTCACCTATTTCCGCTTATTCAAAGATGATCTACACATTCAATGCTATCTCTATAAAAATCCAAATGAAAAAAAATTATAGAAATGGAAAAGTTGATCATAAAATTCATACCTAAATTCAAGGTACCCACAATAGACAAAACAATATTGAAAAATAAAAACAAATTTAGAGGACTCACATTTATTGGTTTCAAAATTTAGTCTAAGGCTACTGTAATAAAAAAAAAATGTGGTGTGGCATGATGATAGATATGTAGGTAGAATGGAATTGACATTGCCAGAAATAAACTCATACATCTATTTTCTTTTTTTTTAAGTATATTTTATTGATTTTTTTTACAGAGAGGAAGAGAGGGATAGAGAGTTAGAAACATCGATGGGAGAGAAACATTGATCAGCTGCCTCCTGCACACCTCCTACTGGGGATGTACGCGCAATCAAAATACATGCCCTTGACCGGAATTGAACCTGAGACCTTTCAGTTCACAGACTGATGCTCTTTCCACTGAGCCAAACCAGTTAGAGCCATACATCTATTTTCAATTGATTTTTTCACAGGGGTGCCAAGACCATTCAATAGGGAAAAATTATCTTTTCAAGAAATGGAGTTGGGATGCCCCAAATACCCATATGCAAAGAGTGAAGTTGACCCCTACATCACACCATATACAAAAATCAGCTTGAAATGGATCAAGGATCTGGATATAAAAGCTAAAACTATAAAACTCTTAGGAGAAAAGATAAGGATACATATCCACAAAAAATTCAACTAACAAAAATAAAAAAGATAAACTGGACTTTATCAAAATTAAAATGTTTGTGCATCAAAAGTTGCTATCACAAAAATAAAAAGACAACTTATGGAAAGGGAGAAAATATTTTCAAGTCATATTTCTGGTAAAGATCTATTGTCAGTATATAATAATAACATAACAACAAAAAAGGCCAAATAATTCAATTTAAAAAAGAACACAATAGAAGAGGGCAAAGATGGTGACCAGCATGATGGCAGTGAGGGAGAGAGTGTGAGAGAGTGAGAGAATGAAAGGGGAGTGTGTATATATGTGGTGTGAGTGTGTGTGTGTGTGTGTGTTTATGAGAGAGAGGGGGGAGCACTGGCACAGAAACCACACCATCTTGAAGGGCAGAACTGCTGTGACTAGGATACCAGCCTCACCACCATCCAACTGGCATCAGATGCAAACTGGGACCCTGCAGCCACTCTGGACAAAGACCTGCTACCACAGCTACCGACCCACGAACACCAAGACTCCAGACATCCCAGCCGCAGATTCCTGAGAATTACAGAGAACATTCCCCTCCCCACTCGCCCACCACAGTGGCATAGGGTCTGCATGTCCTGTAAAGCACGAGAGAACCTCTGACCAACAGAGCTCAGCTGTGCAACCCACCTGCCCCCTACACCTATGTAGGCTGGGGACTCTGATTCTCAGTGTGTATGCCTGTCCACTGCTTCTTGGCATGCATGCAGAAACTCTGATTCTTGGTGTGCATGCAGGGACTGATTCTCAGCACGTGCAAGTCCTCACTAAGCTCCAGTGTCTGTGATTCTCAGCGCATGTGCAAGGACCCTGATTCTTGGGACATGCTCATGGCATTGAGCACCAGTGACTACCATTATTGGTGCTGGTGTACTCTGATTCCTGGTGCATGTGGGGAATCTGATTCTCAGTGCACACACGAGGCTGTATGAAGCACCTGTAACTCAGATTCTCAGCACATGCACACAGAGACTCTGATTCTCAGTGCATGTGACTCCCACTGTCCCATGGCAGCCACACATCTTGGTGCCTGAACTCTTCAGTGACACTCCAGTGTCACAATGCTCCTGCTCCACATGGATCAGACCCCTGCATCTCCATGCTTGGACCTTCTGGTAACAGCAAGAATGGGGAGACAACAAAACAGTCCCTAAAGGAAAGAAAAAGAGGAATTGATAAGAAAAGAACTAAATAAAAAGTAGGCATGCAATATTTCAGAAAAAGTATTAAAAGTAATGGTCATACAGTTCAAAAACCAAATGGACGAGAAAATCAACAACTTATGCAAAAACCAAAAGTGATATAGCTATAATAAAAAAATGCAATGGAAGGTTTCAACAGTATACTAGGATAAGCAGAGGACTGAATTTAGTGAGTTAGAAGGTGAGGCACAGAAAGAAGCCCAATCTGACAAGCAATTGAAGAAAAAATTAAGAAAGCAGGAGGAGAGCTTAAGGGGGCTTTGGTACAAAATGAAGCAAAGCAACATACATAGAATAGGGGTGCCAGAAGGACAAGAAGAGCAACAAGGATTAGAGAATGTATTTGAAAAAATAATGCCAAAATCTTCCCTGATACGGGGAAGAAAAAAGTCACAAGGCACAGAGAGTCTAAACAAGATGAACCCTAAAAGGCCTACACCAAGACATGTTGTAATTATAATGGCAAATTTTAACAACAAAGAAAGAATCTTAAAAGATGTAAGAGAGAGACAGGGAGTTAACTACCAAGGATCTTGTATCATATGATCAAATGATTTCTCAACAGAAAAACATCAGGACAGAAGGGAATGGGAAAAAAATATACAAAATGATGCAAAGCAAAGGACTAAATCCAAGAATACTCAATCCAGAAAAGCTATCAATTAAAACTGAAAGGGAAAACAGTAGCTTTACAGACAAAAAAAGGCTAAGAGAGCTTATCATTAGCAAACCATCCATGCAAGACATTCTAATGGCACTGTTGTAAAAAGAAGAAATATAAAAGGAAGAAGGAACACAGGCATAAAGAGTAGAGATGGCTACAAACAACTACCTATCAATAATCTTAAACTTAGACTAAATGCTCCAATCAAAAGACATCAAGTAACTGAGTGGATAATAAAAAATGACCCATGTTTATGCTGTTACAAGAGACTCACCTCAGAAAAAAGGACTTACACAGACTGGAAGTGAAGAAATAAAAAAATATATTTCAGGCAAATGGAAATGAAGAAACGGCTGGGGTAGCAATACTTACATCTGACAAAATAGAACTCAAAGTGAAGGCCATAACAAAAGACAAAGAAGGCCACTTCATAATTCTAAAGAGATTGATACAACAGGAGGATATAATTCTGGTAAGCATATATGTACCCAATGCAAAAGCACCCAAATACATTTAAAAAAAAATCTCAAGAAGATATCAGGTGAGAGATAAACAGCAATCATAGTAGAAGATTTTCATACCCCATTGACATCACTGGATGAATCCTCTAGAGAAAAAAAATTAGCAAAGAAACAGTAATCTTAAATGACTCACTGGATCTGATGGACTTAATCTGCACTTTCAGAATATTTCATCTCAAGCCTACAGAATATACATTCTTCTCAAGTGCACATGGAACATTTTCAAAGATAGACCACATATTGGGACACAGTCAAAGTCTCTCCAATTTCAAGAAGATTGAAATTATATCAAGCATCTTCATAGATCACAATGGCATAATATTAGAAATAAACTACAATGAAGACTCACACAAAAATGAAACAATTGGAGGCTGAATAGCACGATATTAAACAATAATTGAGTAAGCAAAGAGACCAAAGAAGATATAAAAATGTTCTCTAAATAAATGTCAAAGAAAACACAATTCAAAATCTTTGAGACACACTAAAAGCTGTTCTGAGAGGGAAGTTCATAGCATTACAGGACTACCTCAAAAAAGCAAACAAACAAACAAAAACAAAAAGAAACACTGGTAATAAACATCTAACTCTGCAACTTGAAGAATTAGAAAGGCAGCTAAAAGAAAAGCCCAGTGTAAGAAGAAGAAAGGCAATAATAAAGATTTGAGCAGAAATAAATGATATAGGGACAAAAAAAAACAAAACAAAACACAAAACAGATCCCCAAACTCCCAAAAGATAGAAGTTCTTCTGTTTAGGACATTGCCTGTGTTTTCATCTGTCAGTTGTGGAAAGTGGATGTTATCAGAAGCCTGAAAATCTACAACTACAGCACCCAATGAAAAGGTGCAAACCCGAAAACATGGGTCCCCAACTGGCACAAACACCCAAATTCAGAGGCGCTCTACACTCCACAAGGAAAGGTCATATTTCATCTGGGATAAGTAGAGAGAGAAATATATAACCAGATAACCAGAAAAGAGAGACCATGAGGAGAAAAACAAAACCTATATAAGAAAGAAAATCAGGCATCACCAGAAAAGAAAGTAAATGAAATGGAGACAAGCAACCTGCCAGACAAAAAATTCAGAGAAATGGTTATAAGGGGGCTAAAAGAATGGAAGACAAATTTGACAACATGAGTAAGAACCAGAAAGAAATGAAGAGGAACGGAGAAGAAATTAAAAATGACATCACTGCTATAAAGAACTCAGTAGTAAGCATCAAAATAGACCAGAAGAAGCAGAGGACTGCATCAGTGAGCTAGAAGACAAGGTAGGAAAAAAAAACCGAAGTACAGCAGCTTCTAGAAAAATTAAATAAAAAGCAAGAGGAGAGCCTAAGGAAACTTTGGGATAACACAAAACAAAACAACATCTGCATAATTGGGGTTCCAGAAAGAGTGGAAACTGAGCAAGGAATAGAAAACCTGTCTGAAGAAATAATGACAGAAAACTTCCCTAATATAGGAAAGAAAAAACCCACACAAATCCAAGAAGATCACAGAGTCCCAAGCAAAATTAACCCCAAAAAACTGACACCAAGGCACATTATAATTAAATTGGCAAACACCAATGACAAAGTAAGAATCTTAAAAGCGGCCAGAGAGAAACAGAAAGTTACCTACAAAGGAACCCCCATCAGACTAGCAACTGATTTCTCAACAGAAACTCATCAGGCCAGAAGGGAACAAAATGAAATATACAAAGTCATGCAAAGAAAGGGTCTGAATCCAAGAATGCTGTACCCTGCAAGGCTTTCAATCAAAATTGAAGGTGAAATCAGAAGCTTCACAGACAAAAAAGGGCTAAGGGAATATATTACCACCAAACGAGCAATGCAAGAAATGTTAAAGGGTCTGCTGTGATAAAAAGAAATAGGAAGGGAAGCAGGAACTAGGAGGTAAAAACTAAAAATGGCAACAGATAAGTACCTATCAATAATAACTTTAAATATAAATGGATTAAATGCTCCAATCAAAGGACATAGGGTAACCGATTGGATAAGAAAACATGATCCATATATCTGCTATCTATAAGAAACCCACCTCAGGAAAAGAGATGCACACAGATTGAGGGTGAAGGGATGGAAGATGGTATTTCAGGAAAATGGAAATGAAAAAAAAGCTGGAGTTGCAATATTTATATCTGACAAATTAGATCTCAAAGTAAAGGACACAACCAGAGGTAAAGAAGGCCACTTCGTAATACTAAAGGGAACAATTCAACAAGAAGAAATAACTCTGGGAAACATATACACACCCAATATAGGAGCACCTAAATACATAAAAATACTCCTGGAGGATATTAAGGGAGATCTTGACAGCAATACAATCATAGTAGGAGACTTTAATACTTCATTATAAGCACTGGACAAATTCTCTAAACAAAAAATCAGCAAAAAACATCAATCCTAAATGACTCACTAGACCAGATGGAATTAATTGACATCTTCAGAACATTTCACCCCAAAACCACAGAATATACATTCACCTCCAATGCACATGGGTCATTTTCAAAGATAGATCATATGTTGGGTCATAAGAAAAGTCTCTTCAAATTCAAGAAGTTAGAAATCATATCAGGCATTTTCTCAGACCACAGTGGCATAAAACTAGAAATCAACTACAGTGGTACCTCATGATACGACTGCCTTAACATACGAGATTTTTGAGATACGAGCTGTCCAGGGAGCAATTTTTGCTTTGAAATATGAGCAAACTTTGAGATAGGAGTAATTGCGAGGATCGACCGGCTGCACATGGCCCACCAGTTTACCACTACTCAAGTGTCTCATACTTTCCCATACCTCAAGGTTGCGGAAAGAATTAAACTCATATCTCGAGGTACCATTGTATAATAAAAACAATATGAAGAAATCAAACACGTGGAGAGTAAACAGCATGCTATTAAACAATGACTGGGTAACCAGAGAGATCAAGGAAGACATAAAAAAACATCATGGCAACAAATGACAATGCCAACACAACATTACCAAATTTATGGCACACAGTGAAAGCAGTCTAGAGAGGGCAGGTCATAGCCCTACAAGCCTACTGCAGAAAACAGGAAACAATGGTAATAAATTTCCTAACCAGACCACTCCAACAGCTAGAAAGAGAGCAACAAGAAAAGCCCAGTGTAAGCAGAAGGAAGGAAATAGTAAAGATCAGAACAGAGATAAACAACATAGAGACAAAGAAACAATTCAAAAGATAAACAAAACAAAGAACTGGTTCTTTGAAAGGATAAACAAGATTGATGGACCTTTAGCAAGGCTCACCAAGAAGCAAAGAGAGAAGATCCAAATTAAAAAAAAATCAGAAATGAAAGAGGAGAAATAACAACAGACCCTACAGAAATAAAAAGGATTGTTAAAAAATATTATGAACAACTCTATTCCAACAAACTGGACAACCTGCAAGACATGGACATATTCCTATAAAACTATAACCCTCCAAAACTCAATCAGGAACAATCTAAACATGTCAATAGTCCAATAACTATGGAAGAAATTAATACAATCATCAAAAAGCTTCCAGGAAACAAAAGCCTGGGACCAGATGCTACACAGGAGAGTTTTACCAAACATTCAAGGAAGAATTAAAACCTATCCTCCTCAGCTACTCAAAAATATTCAAGAAGAAGGAATACTTCCAAACACCTTCTATGAAGCCAGCATCAACCTAATACCAAACCAGATAAAGACAACACAAGGAAAGAGAATTATAGGCCAAAATCTCTCATGAACATAGAAGCCAAAATCCTCAACAAAAGTCTAGCAAATTGGATCCAGCAGGACATCAGAAAGATCATACACCATGACCAAGTAGGATTCATCCCAGGAATGCAAGGATGGTACAATATCCACAAATCAATAAACATGATAGATCACATAAACAAATTGAGAGATAAAAATCACATAGTCATAACAATTGATGCAGAAAAAGTATTTGACAAAATACAACACCCTTCCTTGATAAAGACTCTCAGCAAAGTGGCAATAGAAGGATCATACTTCAACATCATTAAAGCCATATATGATAAACCCACAGCTAACATCATACTCAATGGGCAAAAACTAAAACCATTTCTGCTAAGAACAGGAACAAGACAGGGATGCACATTCTCACCCCTCCCGTTTCACATAGTACAGGAAGTATTAGCCATTGCAATTATACAAGAGGAAGAAATAAAAGGCTTCCAAATTGGAAACAAAGTTAAGCTGTCCTTATTTGCAGGTGACATGATACTGTACATAAAAAACCCGAAGACCTCCATCCCAAAACTAATTGACTTAATAAATGAATTCTGCAATGTAGCAGGATACAAAATTAATGCCAAGAAATCTGTGGCATTTCTATACACTAATAGTGAAATTACAGAAAGAGAGACTAAAAAAGAAATGCCATTTACCATCACACCAAAAAAATTAAGATACCTAGGAATAAACCTAACTAAGGAGGTAAAAGAACTATATGTAGAAAACTACAGGACACTGAAAAAAGGAATAGAGGAAGATGTTAACAGATGGAAGAGCATACCATGCTCATGGATTGGGAGAATCAACATCATTAAAATGTCCATACTACCCAAGGCAATCTATAGATCCAATGCACTACCCATTAAAATACCAACGACATATTTCACAGACCTAGAAAGAATTCTTCAAAGATTCATCTGGAACAAAATAAGACCACGAATAGCCACAGCAATTCTGAGAAAGAAGAATAAAGTAGGTGGGATCTCAATACCAGATTTCAAGCTATATTACAAATCTACTGTTCTCAAAACAGCCTGCTGCTGGCACAAGAACAGACATATAGACCAATGGAATAGAAGAGAGAATCCAGATATCCACCGAAAACACTATGCTCAATTAATATTTGACAAAGGAGGCATGAACATACAATGGAGCCAAGACAGCTTCTTCAATAAATGGTGTTGGGAAAATTGGATGGATACATGCAACAAAATGAAACTAGACCAGCAACTTACACCAAATACAAAAATAAACTCAAAATGGATACAGGACTTAAACATTAGATGGGAAACCATAAAAATACTAGAGGAATCCACAAGCAGAGCAATCTCAGACATATGCTGACAAACTTCTTCACTGATACTGCTCCAAAGGCAATGGAAGCTAAAGAAAAAATAAGAAAATGGGACTACATCAAAATAAAAAGCTTTTGCACAGCAAAAGAAACCATCAACAAAACAACAAGAAATCCCACTGTATGGGAGAACATATATGCAAATGTTATCACTGATAAAGTTTTAATCTCCTACATCAATGGCCAACTTATACAACTTAATAAAAGGAAGATAAACGATCCAATAAAGAAATGGGCAACAGACCTAAATAGAACCTTTTTGAAAGATGACAAAAAGAAGGCCAAGAGACATATGAAAACATATTCAAAGTCAATAATTATCCAAGATATGCAAATGAAAACGACAATGCGATACCATCTTATAGTTGTCAGAATAGCAATCATCAACAAATCAACAAAGGACAAGTGTTGGCGAGGATGCGGAGAAAAAGGAACCCTTGTGCATTGTTGGTGGGAATGCAGACTGGTGCAGCCACTGTGGAGAACAGTATGGATTTTCCTCAAAAAACTAAAAATGGATCTACCATTTGACCCAGAAATCAATCTCACTCTTAGGAATATATCCTAGGAAAGTAGAAACACCAGTCAGAAAGGATTTATGCACCCCTATGTTCATAGTAGCACAACTTACAATAGCTACAATTTGGATACAGGCCAGGTGCTCATCAGCAGATGAGTGGATCAGAAAACCGTGGTACATCTACACAATGGAATTCTATGCTGCCATTAAAAAGAAGAAATTCTTACTATTTGCAGCAACCTGGATGGAACTGGGGAGCCTTATGCTTAGTGAAATAAGCCAGTCAATGAAGGTGAAGCACCACATGATCTCACTCATTTGTGGATAATAAAGAACATTATAAAGTGATGAACAAAAGGATAGATACAGAGACAGTAAAGAATGAAACAGACTGTCTAATTACAGCAGGAAGATAAAGGAGAGGTGGGGTAGATAAGAGATCCACCAAAGGACATGTATGCATTCATGTGAGCATAACCAATGATCACAAGACACTGGGGGGTTGGGGAATGTCTGCTAGGGAGTGGGCAATGGAAAGATATGTAGACATGTAACACAATAAAACATTTAAAAAATAAAAAATAAAATGACATTCTCAAAGCTTAAAAAAATAATTAAAAGCATATATTCAATCAAAAACTTGTACATGAATGCTCATAATAGTATTATTCACAATAGCCAAAACCTGTAAATAACCTAGTAATTACTCTGTTTCCATGAGATGATTAACAACTTATGGTATATCTATTCAGTGAAATATTAGAGATAGAAAAGAACTGATACATGCTATAGTAAAGGGGGGAGGGGCTCAACAACATGAAGCTAAGTAAAAGTAGCCAGATATAAAAGGTCACATACTGTATTTATACAAAATATCCCAGATAGGTATATCCATAGAGAAAAAATAAATTGAAGGTTTCCAGGGGGTAAGGAGACGGGGTAAGGGGAGTGATTACTTAATGGGTATGGTATTTTCCATTGGAGTGTGAATTGTTTTGGAGGTTGATGGAGGTTATGATTGTCCACATGGTGAATATTCTAATTGCTACTGAATTGTACACTCTAGAATGATTAATTTTATGTGATATAAACTACTAAACACTAAAATATTCTAATGGAACACCACAATCTTTGTGGTAAGCACTATAGATGCAAACTTAATCCACTTCTTATTATTTTGCTTGAGCTTTATCGTCCTGTTCATCTTTCAGATGATAGCCATTTTCATTTGCTTGCTCTTAGTAATGCACCTCTTCCAGTGTTACCAGGGACATATGTATATACAGGGTTTCAAAATATCAAGGCCTGGTGTTGCAATCAGCCATATCTTCTTATTCTTCAGCAGTTTTATTATTGCAGGTCAGTTGGTGAAAGAATTAGGGGAAGAAGATTTGGCCTTAGCAGAAGGCCTGGGAGATAATGTTTGAATGCAATGGCACCAAGATGTGATGAGTACTTTCTTTATAAATGTCCATTAAAAATTTTCTGTATACATATTTATAAATTATATTACTGTAAATTAAACATAATGTAAACTATTTAAAAGACCTCTGCTCTGAATCTACTGATAAAGCAAAACTGACCCTTTTAGTTGTTTTCTAAGTTGTATTTATTGACAGTAAACTGGGACTGATAATTTGGGGTCATGGTTGTAACAGGGAAAAGGTGCATTTTAGAAATTGGTATAAAACATAAAGATATTCAAAGAGCTAAGACTGGGAATTTTAGATTTAAGCTCTATAAATCAAACTTTTTAATTTCTTTATATATTTTAACAAAACTGAATTAAAAATGTTCTCCCTATTTTATACTAGTAGTTGAGAGAAGATTCTCTATAGTGCCCATCTGAGACTATTTTCTGTTATTTTATAAATTTTGCTCAGCAAGTACCTGAAGTTCACCTAGCAAACCAAAACCTGAAATTAGAAATTTACCCTCAAGAGAACACATGATATCATAAGAGGGACAACTAATACTACCCTAGAGGGTGATCATAATGACTCACTTCACTTTTCTGGCCTAGTTTCCGCAGGTAAAGGGATTGGGCTAAGGATTGCAACAGACACTTGAAGATCTTTTATTATATTTTATCCCATTGCATAGCATTTTGAAAGATGCATGTTGTTCCCCTAATCATAAATGCATTTTTCATGCTTCTGAAGTATCCAATAAAACTAATTTCTCTACAAAAATATTTTTCCCTTGAGCTTGTCCAATTTAAAGTTAAAGTGACAAGACACTAGATATGTGTTTAGTAAAAGAACTGTCATGTAAAATTAAATCCAGAAAATGGCAGCATCTGGATTCTCATTGGTATAGCTGCCAAATCCACCTACTATTATTCAAATGGCTTTAAAGGAAATTGTGACTTAATTGAGGAATCAGTGATTTTTAAAAAAGAATTATAAAAATATTTTTCTGATTTTTCTTGGATACTTTGTGATATTCAAACATTATATTTTGTTTTGAAATATTTAAAAAATAATTGTGTTTATCTTAAATACTTTTAATCTGGTTAAAACTTCATGGGAAAAATCATTTTCTTGAATACAAATATTATAAAGACAAATTTACAAGTATGGCAGTCAAGTGAGAATATAAAATGTGCTTTGGTCAGTAAAACAGTTTTGCAAACAATTTCTTCCTTCTTTTGATATTGCATTAACTTAGTTTTATGTTCTAAATGTTTTTCAGTTGCTCTTTTTGGAAGTGGAAAGTTGAGGGGATGATTCAACCATTCTCTCAACATAGTTATTTTGAGTATTTTTGTGTAGAAAATTCAATGTGACAGTACTTTGATAAAATAGTAAAAAAAGGACCTTTAAAATCCTCACATTATTCACACAGTTTGGAAGTACCAGAAGGGAGAACTTAATTTTGAAATTTCTTAATCAGAGAAAAAATCTGTGTATTGATTTGTTTCAATTTTAGTCAGAAATATGAACAAAAAGAATTATTTTAAAAAGAAACAAAGAAGGTATAGCATTAAATTTTTGTGTATTTAGTATAAAAGCGTGCGCGCGCGCGCGCGCGCACACACACACACACACACACACACACACACACACAAACTTAAAGTACTTTAAATTTTAGGGTAATAAAAATGATGATATTATTTTGTAATTGACTTGATTGGTTTTGCACTCTGTAAAAGACACAATAATTTCTGTTTGTGTGTTTTTTAAATTTGCAAATGCAGTTTTCTTTATTTGCCAAATCTTACCACTACCTGTAAGATAAGTAAGCACTACTGGCTGCTGGTTTTCTTTCATAATACTTCATAAACAAGACCCAAGGGAATGAGATTGATGTTAGGCTTCAGATTTTACTTCCATAAGGAGTTCAATATGAGAACAAAAGACTGATATAAAAAGAAAAACTTAAGTTTCAGAATCTTAGGAATATTTGTACTCAAAGTATTCAATTATCCTTTTCTATTATATATTAATTATTGAAAGTAAATTACAATGAATAAGAAGTTATTCTGTGTATTCTTAATCAATAAAATATGAATAGCTTTTGCCAAAAAGGAATACAAAATGTTATTTAAAATTTTGCATTCTAAACATCACATTTTAAACTTACTCTGTTCTCTGAATTTGTAATATGATTTGTACCATGGCGAGTTTCATTTATACTTTAACTGCAATTTAAACATTTTTAAAATGTAAATTTAATTTTGTTTTAGTTTCAATTTTTAAAAAATTAAAAATGGTAAGTGCTAAGCAAATTGTGTATGTTCTAGATAATCTAATAAATGTAAACAAAGAAATAATTTCTGATTTTCTTATGATATACCCACTGAGCCAAACTGACTAGAGACACTTGAATGTCTTTTGACAATCACCCCAGGATATTCTAATGACAAGTGGTCCAATAACTTGACTGAAAAACACTACCTTGGACTCATTGCAGCAAGCATGCCAGACTCAAAGGTTAAATAAATAAAGTTTAAGTTTATGTGGGCCGCAAAAAATAACAAAAGCTTCAATTTTCATAGAAATGTAGGTTTATTACAATAGAGACATACTGAATACAAAGGACTTAAATAAATGAGTAATCATTAACATAAAATAATACAAATTTTTAATAAAAATTAATATTTTTTCTTGAACATTTACTTACCAGACACTGAATAACTGCACAAATTAGTATGTGTAATGCAAATAAAACTATTTTTCTTGTTCTCTGAAAGTGAAATATTTCCTGTTGTGCTCAGCAAATAAGTCAATCCAAGAATAATGACATGGCAATCGGATGATAAAATATTCTCTGCTAGTGTTAGTGGAGAGAAATGGTGTGCCTGCACATAAGGTGTATTAGAGAAATGAATGCAACATGATTATAGTAATCAGGTATTAGTGAACGTTATAATTTGTTATTAATAATTATGTATAACAGAATATTGTAAAAATTAAGTTATGCAATTTTTGTTAAAATGTTTCTTACACAGTTATATGGGCTGGGCTGCAAAAATATTCATTGTGGGCTGCATGAGGCCCGTGGGCTATGAGTTTGCCATGCTTGCATTATAGTTTCCTTAGCTTAATCCTGTCCCTAGAGTTGGATATTTTACGTTTTTTGCAGGTACAGGTTTTGAGTTTGTTGTCCATTGGGGTCTGTGTGTGCTAAAATACATAAGTAAATACAAGGAGATTTGCTATTACTTGGAGACACCGCTGTTTCAGCCTGATCTTAGAATCATTAGAAAGTTATTAGTAAGAAAGAGACTTGAAATTATAATAGAGCCTTGAAAATTAAGTGAAAAGCTCAGTGTTAGAGAAGGAATCATTCTTTGGTTTCCCATCTATTGTCTTTGTCTTAAAAATGACATTTCTCTCCCTCTATATTTTGACCAAAGCCTCAAACACTTCTACTTGTAAGATCCACAAACATTTAATTTTGTGATATACAGTGGAATTTAATGAATACAAACCTCAGAAAGAAAACACTTACCTTAATATTTCCCAGATGATAAAATTTGAAACTCTGTTATAAAAAGGAGTTGGGGGTATCATTTGGTAACCTTGAAAGATACCTTAGTGACATCCTTTAAAAATAAATGCCATATGGTTCTTTTTTCTAATCTGTAGGAAACAACCAATTTATCCACTATGAGAAGATGTATGACCTGCCTTTGCAGCACTGACAGCACTCTGGCTGGAACCCCCTTCTTTAGGTGACATCTGCCAGGGAAGTGCATATCAATCAAGCATCTGGAAGTTCTATGATGTAAGGAAGATTGTTTCCAGATCTGTTCTGCATGGTCTTTCGCAAAGCACTGTTCCAAGATAATTAGCATATGTCTATGATAGTTAACTGAGTCTCAACATTTCAGAAACTTGAACTGTGTCCATGGAATGCCAACTGATGTTGGGCTAGCACAAAAGTACAGCTAGGTCCCCACAGATGTATACTTTAACTGCAATTTAAACATTTTTAAATGTAAATTTAATTTTAAAAGAATACAGGGCATTCTGTTTTACTCATGTGCTGATTTATTGTAGCACGTACCTTGTTCTAATTGGTAGGCTTTAGGCTTTCCCTATCTGCCAACAGGGAAGGAGATAAGCCAGGAACTGATATAATTGTTTTGGTAGATATGATGTAAAATTGCTTTCAGTCTGAGTTTTGAGGCATGAATGAATATTGCTTGAGTTGATCAAGAGACCACATACACCATTTGGAGGGTAATGTAAGGAAGTGTCCATTCAATTATCTTGCCTGTGCTTAGAATTTCATCAATGGAGTCATTGCATACAAAAATCTTTCAAGCCTTAACCAGTTTGCCTCAGTGTATAGAGTGTCAGCCTGTGGATGGAAGGGTCCTAGGTTCAATTCTGGTCAAGGGCATGTACCTTGGTTAGGAGCACATCCCCAGCTGGGGGTGTACAGGAGACAGCTGATCAATGATTCTCTGTCATCAATGTTTCTAACTATCTCTCCCTCTCTCTTCCTCTCTGTAAAAATTCAATAATATATATATATATTTTTTCAATTGATTGCAGCTGAGGATAATAGGATAAATCACCTATTTTAAAATTATTTTACTGATGACACTGGTGAGGAAATATAATTTTCAAAAAGTGAGTGTAGTCATGTAATTATTCAATAAGAATAAGTTGTGGAATCTCTGGAGCAAAAGATCTTGCACTATCGAAGTTGGCGGCATAGGTAAATACATAGGCAGTGTAGACTGCTGCCTCGCAAAACAATTTCAAAACTACAACTAAAAAACAGAAAGGACATCATCCAGAACCACAGGAAAGCTGGCTGAGTGGAAATTCTATAACAAGAAGGAAACAGAGAGGCTCACGGAGACCCAGAGGAGCTGCAAAAAGCTGAGGTACGGAGACGCACACATGGAGAGAGTGGATGCCAGAGTACCTGGCTGGCTTTCTCTGGCAGGAGGGAGACGAAGACTCCCAACTGCATTGAACCCCTTATCCTACGGCACTAAACCCCAGGTCCAGCTGAAACTCATACAGGGGGAGTTTGGACTGTGAAAAGGGAGAAGTGCACAGAAATTTAGGAGAGTCGCGAAAGGGCAGAAGTCTGGTGGCTCGCACAGCACTACAAGCAGAAGACCAACTGCTGATTGTGCCCCTGGCTTTCTCCAGTGAGCGGGAGACAGAGCCTCCCAACTGTGCCACTTCTAACTCCACTAAACCCCAGTTTCGGGCAAAAAACTGGGGAACCAGACTCATATGGTTCCGAAGCACAGGGGAACCAGAAAAGCAGTGGTCTAGAGGCACTCAGTGAGCGCACGCATACAGGGACTGTTCCAGCGATTACCTAGTCACGTGAAACCCAGGGACCATGAAGGGCGGGGCCAACTGGAAGGCAAGGCAGTCCATTAAGCCCTGAGATTCCACCCATCCCAAGCTCAACAGAGAGGCTTTTGCAGTTTTGCAAGTCTTGTATCATAAGGCTGACTCCAACACAGAACTTCCCCCAGCTTAGTGAAAATGCTGAGACAAATGAAGAGATCACAAACAAAAGAAATGGAGGAAAACAAATGACTGGATAGAGAGTTCAAAACCACGGTTATAAGGTTTTTCAAGAATATCCTAGAAAAGATGGATAAATTTAGTGAGACCCAAGAGGAGATGAAAAAGGACCAACTAGAGATGGAAAAGGACCAACTAGAAATTAAACATATACTGACTGAAATAAAAAAATATTACACAGAGACCTAATAGCAGACTAGAGGAAGGCAAGAATCAAGTCAAAAATTTGAAATATAAAGAAGCAGAAAACACTCAACTGGATAAGCAAGAAGAAAAAAGGATAAAAAAATGTGAGGATAATATAAGGAGCCTCTGGGACAGCTTCAAGCGTACCAACATCAGAATTGTGGGGGTGCCAGAAGAAGAGAGAGAGCAAGATACTGAAAACCTATTTAAAGAAATAATGACTGAAAACTTCCCACATCTGGTAAAAGAAATAGACTTACAAGTCCAGGAAGCACACAGAACCCCATATAAAAGGAATCCAAAGAGGACTACACCAAGACACATCATAATTAAAATACCAAGAGCAAATGACAAACAGAGAATATTAAAAGCAGCAAGAGAAAAACAGTTCATTACCTACAAGGGAGCAACCATACCACTATCAGCTGATTTCTCAACAGAAATCATGCAGGCTAGTCGGGAGTGGCAAGAAATATTCAACGTGATGAATAGCAAGAACCTACAACCAAGAATAATCTATTCAGCAAAACTATCATTCAGAATTGAAGGGCAGATAAAGAGCTTCACAGATAAGAAAAAGCTAAAGGAGTTCATCAACTCCAAACCAGTATTATATGAAATGCTGAAAGGTACTCTTTTAGAAAAGGAAGAAGAAAAAGGTAGAAGACAAAAAATTATGAACAACAAATACATATCTATCAACAAGTGAATCTAAAAATTAAGTGAATTAAAAATTTGATCAACAGAATAAACTGGTAAAAAAATAAGTTGTGAGCTCACTCAAACCAACTGCATAATCAGGTGCTTGTGCAACAAGGTAGTCATCTGCATTTTAATATATCCCCTGAATTGCATGTGGCAAGCAGGTATCCTCTTCGCATGCATCCTCACTTAAGTATCAATATTATCCTTTGCTAGGCTCCATCACAAGTAGTGAGATTAGTGACAAGAGATGGCCTTCTCCAAACAAGTGAATGGTAGTTTTATTTTCTAAGGAAAAAGATTATTAAAACCAAGTAGTTCTTTTGGAGTTTCCCTATATTATGAAACCACCACCAATTTTACCCACTTCTAGTTGTTACTTAACTGCAATTTAATCCTCACAGATTACACATATAATGAATGTTCAGTTTTAGTGTGATAAATCATATGGAAAGGCCAAGTGTTTGGTACAATTGTCTATTTACAGATGCAAAGATGACTTTGAGATCAGGAGTCCTTTCTACATTACTTAAAGATTCCTAAAATTAAGCACTAAGGAAAACTGTCTTGACCTATTCAAACAAGAAAGAAGCCTGTTAGAAATTGGGATACCTTTTAAGTAGTAAATCATCAATCTCAAGTATTTAATGGAAATTAAAATCCTATGTAATAAAAGCCTAATATCCAAATTGTCCCCTCAACTGGGAGTTTGTCCAGGAGTTCAACCAGGGGGCAGATCCAGCTGGCCAACTGCTTATGGCTCCTCCCCCTGGCCAGTCCCAACCCAGGCAGTGGTGGCAGCAGGCAGCCAGGAGAAGGTAGGCCCCAGCCATCAGCCAGCAGCTTCTAGGGACCCTACCTGCACACAAATTTCATTCACTGAGCCTTTAGTCCTATATAATAAAACCCTAATATGCAAATCAACCAAATGGCAGAATGACCAGTTGTTATGACATGCACTGACCACCAGAGGGCAGACACTCAACACAGGAGCTGCCCCCTGGTGGTCAATGTGCTCCCACAGTGCTAACAGCACTAAGCCAGAAACCAGGCTCATGGCTGGCCAGTGTAGTAGCAGTGGCGGGAGCCTCTCCTGCCTCCACAGCAGTGCTAAGGACCCCTTGGGTAATGTCTACCTGCTGGCGTAGGCCGACTCCCATGAGAGGGTGCAGGCCAAGCTGAAAGATGAATGTCATGCACTGGGCCTCTAGTTTTAAATAAAATTAGGCCTTGAGGACAGCAGAAGTGAGTCGTGTAGCAAAAACAAATGATTAGAATATGCAAATCATGTTTTAAATTTGCATTTATGATGCTTATTTGATTTTTCTTTGAGTATTTATTATTTTAAAAAGGGAAAAGCCAATCCCTTTGTGAGGCCAGGAGAAGGAGTAAGAGTATTTAACAGATTTTCATTTTAGGTTTAGAGTAACACTTGAACCTGAAGAACTGGGTCAGAAGGCTTGGCCACCAATATATGTTTGTATAGGTTCACAGTCCCTTAATATTTGAAATAAAATCAGTGAAGGGTTTAGGGTTTCCCTTTATAAGAGAGCAGTGGAACTCACTGAGTACTATGGGCTAAATGTTTGTTTTCCCCAAGAATTCATATGTTGAAAACATAACGTAACCCTCAATGTACTGGTACAATTGACCCTTGAACCACACAGGTTTGAATGGCACAGATTCATTTATACATGGATTTTTTTTTTCAATAAATATGTACAGTGCTGTAAATGTATTTTCCTTTATGAAAATTTTATTTTATCTAGCTTATTTATTGTAAGAATACAGTAAGTCTATAACACATATAACATACAAAAATGTGTTAATTTACTATATTATTGGTAAGGCTTCAGATTAACAGTAGGCTATTAGTAGTTACCACATTTTTGAGAAAAATTACACATGGGTTTTCAACTGGATAGAGAGTCAGTGCTGCTAATCCTTATGTTGTTCAAGAGTTAAGTGTATTTGCAGATGGGCAGTTGGGAAGTGATTAGGTTTAGATGAAGTTGGGGTCCATATGATGGGGTTAGTGCCCTTATAAGAAGAAAGCAGAGTACTCTCAATGTCTCTCATTTCCTCCCTCCTCCCACACTTTATTGTGAAGATACAGTAAGAAGGCTGCTCTTTCCAGGAAGGAAATCAGCCAGCACCTGAGTTACAAACCTCCAGAACTATGAGAAATAAGTTTATGTTTTTAAGCAATGTGGTCTATGGTATATTATTGAGCAGCCTAAACTGACTAAGATAGTGATGTTAGATGAAACAGCTAACAATTTAGATTGGATAAGAAAACTGATTTTTTAATTATGGTTTATTCATATCAATCAGTCCCCACATTTTATAATTCTTAACGTAGGTAATATGGTGAAAATACTGCTTGCTTTACAAATTTTACTTGTATTTTATATATACATGTTTTATTCCATTTTCCAATACTTGTAGAGAATCTAAGTTTTGACTAAATGAACATGATCTGCTATTACCCATTATCTTTTGGTGTCTTCTGTGAATTATTCTTATTATTTTTATTTTATTTAGCTTTATTGTAGAAATTATTATATATGTTCCCCTTTTCCTCCCATTGACCCCATCTAGCCCACCTGTACCCCCTACTCCAGACCTTCACCATCTTATCTGTGTCCATGGGGTATGCATATAATGCATACAAGTTCTTCCATTGATCTCCTCTCACCCACCCACCCTCCCCCACCTTCCTTCTGAGATTTGACAGTGTGTTTCATGCTTCTAAGTCTCTGGATCTATTTTGTTCATCAAATTCCTCATATGAGTAAGATCATGTGATACTTGGCTTTCTCTGACTGACTTATTTCACTTAGTATAATTTTCTCCAGGTCCCTCCATGCTGTCTTAAAAGGTATGATATCCTTTTTTACTACTACATAGTATTCCATAATATAAATGTACCATAGCTTTTTACCCACTCAGGTACTGTTGGGCACTTGGGTGGTTCCCAGATCTTAGCTATTGTAAATTGTGCTGCTATGAACATAGGGGCACATACATTCTTTCTGATGGGTGTTTTGGGTATTTTAGGATATATTTCTAGAAGTGGGATCACTGGGTCAAAAAGTTCCATATTTATTTTTTTGAGGAAACGCCATACTGTTTTCCATAATGGATGCACCATTCTGCATCCCCTAGCAGAGTACTAGGGTTACTTTTTCTCCACTTCCTTGCCAGCACTTGTCATTAGTTGATTTGCTGATGGCAGCCATTCTGACAAATGTGAGGTGATTGCTTATTGTCATTTTAATTTGCATCTCTCTGATGATCAGGGACTTCAAGCATTGTTTCATATGTCTCTTGAGCATTTGTATATCCACTTTGAAGAAATGTCTATTTATGTCTTTTGCCCATTTTTTAATTGGATTATTTGTCTTCCTTGTGTTAACTTTATGAGTTCCTTATATATTTTGGATATTAACCCTTTATCAGATGTACCATTGCCAAATATGTTTTCTCGTACAATGGGCTTCCTTTTAATTTCGTTGATGATTTCTCTTGCTGTGCAGAAGCATTTTATTTTGATGTAATCCCATTTGTTTATTTTCTCATTAGTTTTTTTTTTCTTGAAAGATGTATCTGTAAACATATTGCTATAAGAGATGTATGAGATTTTGCTGCCTATGGTTTCTTGGACTCTACAATTTTTATGGTTTTACATCTTACTAGATTTAAGTCTTTCATCCATTTTTGGTTTATTCTTGTGTGTGGTGTAAATTGGCATTCTAGTTCCATTTTTTTTTTTGCACATTCCTGTCCAATTTTCTGAACACCATTTTTTTTATTGAAGAGACTGTCTTGAACCCATTGTATGCTCTTGCCTACTTTGTCAAATACTAATTGAACATAATGGCTTGGGTCAACTTTTAGGGTCTTTGTTCTTTTTTATTATTTTTAAAGAACTTTCCTGAGTTTATTTGAGTCAAACTGTCGACAATGGCAGTTTTGCACCTTATTTTTTAAATTAAATCTTTATTATTCAGATTATTACATTTGTTTCTCTTTTTTCCCCTCCATAGCACCCCTCCACCCAGCTCCCACCCTTCCCTGTGCCCTTACCTCCCTCCCATTGATCTCATCCATAGGTGTATGATTTTTGTCCAGTCTCTCCCTGTAAACCCCTCACCCCTTTCCCCCTGAGAATTATCAGTCCACTCCCTTTCTGTGCTCCTGATTCTATTATATTCACCAGTTGATTCTGTTGATCAAATTTTTAATGCACTTAATTTTTAGATTCACTTGTTGATAGATATGTATTTGTTGTTCATAATTTTTTGACTTTTAACTTTTTCTTCTTCCTCTTCTAAAAGAATACCTTTCAGCATTTCATATAATACTGGTTTGGAGTTGATGAACTCCTTTAGCTTTTTCTTATCTGTGAAGCTCTTTATCTGCCCTTCAATTCTGAATGATAGTTTTGCTGGATAGATTATTCTTGGTTGTAGGTTCTCGCTATTCATCACGTTGAATATTTATTGCCACTCCCATCTGGCCTGCATCATTTCTGTCTAGAAATCAGCTGGCAGTCGTATGGGTGCTCCCTTGTAGGTAATGAACTGTTTTTCTCTTGCTGCTTTTAATATTCTCTCTTTGTCTTCTGCTCTTGGTATTTTATTTTATTTTATTTTAATTTTTTAAAATATATTTTATTGATTTTTCACAGAGAAGAAGGGAGAGGGATAGAAAGTCAGAAACATCGATGAGAGAGAAACATTGATCAGCCGCCTCCTGCACACGCCACACTGGAGATGGGCCCACAAGCAAGGTACATGCCCCTGACCGGAATCGAACCCAGGATCTTTCAGTCCGCAGGCCAATGCTCTATCCACTGAGCCAAATTGGTCTCAGCTGCTCTTGGTATTTTAATTATGATGTGTCTTGGTGTGGTCCTCTTTGGATTCCTTTTATATGGGGTTCTGTGTGCTTCCTGGACTTGTAAGTCTATTTCTTTTACCAGATGTGGGAAGTTTTCAGTCATTACTTCTTTAAATAGGTTTTCAGTATCTTGCTCTCTCTCTTCTTCTGGCACCCCCACAATTCTGATGTTGGTACGCTTGAAGCTGTCCCAGAGGCTCCTTATATTATCCTCACATTTTTTGATCCTTTTTTCTTCTTGCTTATGCAGTTGAGTGTTTTCTGCTTCTTTATATTTCAAATTTTTTACTTGATTCTTGCCTTCCTCTAGTCTGCTGTTAGGACTCTGTATAATATTTTTTTATTTCAGTCAGTGTCTCTAGTTGGTCCTTTTTCATCTCCTCTTGGGACTCGCTAAATTTATCCATCATCTCTAGTTGGATCTTTTGCATCTCTAGTTGGTCCTTTTGCATCTCCTCTTGGGACTTGATAAATTTATCCATCTTTTCTAGCATATTCTGAAAAACTTTATAAGCATGGTTTTGAACTCTATATCCAGTCAATTGTTTCCCTCCATTTCTTTTATTTGTGATCCTTTCCCTTGTCTTGGCATTTTCACTATGCCGGAGAAACTTCTGTGTTGAATTCAGCCTTATGATACCAGACTTGCAAAACTGAAGAAGCCTCTGTTGAGCTTGGGATGGGTGGAGTCTCAGGGCTTAAGGGACCACCTTGCCTTCCAGTCGCCACACCCCTCCACAGCCCCTGAGTCTTATGTGACTGGGTAATCACTGGAGCGGTCCTTGTGTGTGAGCGCCCACAGTGACCCTAGACCTCTGCCTTTCCGGCTCCCCTGTGCACCAGGACCACACGAGTCTAGGTCTCCAGGGTTTCGCCCGAAACAGGGGCTTAGTGGAGTCAGAAGTGGCACAGTTCGGAGGGTCTGCCTCCTGCCCACTCGAGAAAGCCAGCAGCACAATCAGCAGTCTGTCCTCTGAGCAGTGCCGTGCGTGCCATCAGGCCTCTGATCTTTTGCGACTCCCCTAAATTTGCGTGCACCTCTCCCTTTTCACAATCCAAACTTCCCCCACCCCCGTATGAGTTTCAGCTGGAACTGGGGTTTAGTGTCATAAGATAAGGGGTTCAATGCCATTGGGAGTCTCTGTTTCCCTCCCGCCAGAGAAAGCCAGCCAGGTACTCCGGCACCCACTCTCTCAGCGCAAGTCTCCATACCTCAGCTTTTTGCAGCTCCTCTGGGTTTCTGTGAACCCCTCTCTTTCCTTCTAGCTGTAGAACTTACACTCAGCCAGCTTTCCTGTGGTTCTGGATAATGTCTGTTCTGTCTTTTAGTTGTAGTTTTGAAATTGTTGTGCGAGGCAGCAGTGTAGGTGTTTACCTATGCCGCCATCTTGGATTCTCCTGGGGTCTATGTTCTATTATATTGATCTATATGTGTGTTCTGTGCAAGCAGTACCAGGCTGTGTTGAATACTGTGGCTTTGTAGTATAACTTGGTATCTAGTATTGTGATCCCTCCAACTTTGTTCTTCTTTCTCAAGATTGCTGCAACAATTTGGGTTGGGGACTTTTTTTTATTCATATAAGTTTTTGGAGTATTTTTTTTTTCTAGATCTGTGAAATATGCCATTGATGACTTAATAGGGATTGCATTGAATCTAAAGATTGCTTTGGATAGTATGGACATTTTAATGATGTTTATTCTACCAATCCATGAATGCAGTATGTTCTTCCACTTATTTACTAGTACATCTTCCTCTATTTATTTTTCCAATGTCTTGTATTTTTCAGATTAAAAATCCTTTACCTCTTTGGTGAAACTTATTCTTAGATGTCTTAATTTTTTTTTTCTTTCTTGCTATGGCAACTCGATTCTTTTTTTTTTTTTTTTAGTTTTTCTTTCTGATAATTCATTATTGGTATATAAAAATGCCATCAATTTCTGGGTGTTAATTTTGTATCTTGTTACATTGCCAAATTCATTTATTAAATCTAGCAGGTTTTTTTATCGAGTCCTTAGGGTTTTCTATGCACATCATCATGTCATCTGCGAATAGTGGAAGTTTTACTTCCTCCTTTTCAATATGGATGCCTTTTATGTTTTCTTCTTGTCTGATCACTATGACTAGCATTTCCAGTACTATGATGAATAAGAGTGATGAAAGCAACATTCCTGTTTTGCTCCTGTTCTTAGGGGAAATGGTTTTAGTTTTTGCCCATTGAGTCTGATGTTCACTGTAACTTTGTCATATATGGCATTTATTATGTTGAGATATGACCCCTCTATTCCCACTTTTCTGGGATTTTTTATCAAAAATAGGTGTTGGATTTTGACAAATGATTTTTCTGCATCTATTGATATGATCATGTGCTTTTTTTGTCTTTCAATTTGTTTATGTGATGTATTACATTTTTTGACCTACGAAGATTATACTAGCATTGCATCCCTGGGATAAATCCCACTTGGTCATGTTGTATAAACTTTTCAATATATTGCTGGATTCTGTTTGTTAATATTTTGTTGAGGACTTTAGCATCTATATTCATCAGGAATATTGGCTTATAATTCTCTTTCTTTGTAGTGTTCTTATCTGGTTTTGGAATTAGGGTAATGCTGGCCTCATAAAAGGAGCTTGGAAGTATTCCTTCCTCTTGGATTTTTTTGGTATAATTTGAGGAGGATAGGTGCTTGATGTTCTTTGAAGGTTTGGTAAAACTCATCTCTGAAATGGTCTGTACTAGGATTCTTGTTAAATTTCCTTTACTTTAAATCTTAAGCCAAAGTATAAAAGGCTTTATAAAAGATCTTAAAGATTTCACAGTACCAATGTAATTTATCAGAACATCATTCAGATTGGGTATGAAGACAGACTGTTTTCATTAGTTTTTTTTAGCAGTATCATATATTTAATAGATATTTATAATATGAAAATGAACATGAATGTGGGCGAGTGGGAGAGGGAGAGTATGAACCCAGTGAACTGGAATGGGGAACACATAGTTAGAATACATATGACTATAGCAGAATTGCTGAGCATTGGCACCATTATCCTTTCCTACTTCTCTGTCTTGGCCTACCCATTTCAACTCAGACTTGGCTCCTCTGTTATTCACATCCAGTCTGTTCATGCCTATCTACTATATAGAATAGCTCTCATAATTCTGGCTACTCTTTCCAGGGGTAGTCTCATGACCCCTGCCCGCGGGGTCATTCAACAGGGGCAGCGAGGCGACGCACCTAAGGGAATGAGAAACAGACAGGGACACGAAGAAAGGAGGCAAGACAAATGGTGTTCTGATCAAGCCTCAAAATTTTATTTCAGGTGGCTCTTCTTATATACGCTCAGAAAGGGGAAGGGGAAGGAAAAAGGGCTCGAGGAGGTATGTGGTCTAAGCTGATTGGCTAAGCTAGTTCCAGGTGCTGGTTGCTGATAGTGGATGTGGCGGTTATGCCTTTCCTGGTTGGGGGAGGTTTCAAGTATGCAGTTCTGGCCGTGGGGAGAATTCCACAACCCTTGCTGTATTCCCTGGCTCCTGACAGCCTCAAAGCTCTTTGACAACAGATGGTTTCCCTCATCCTTAGGGTGTTAGTTTCCTTAAGATAGAAACCTCTGCATTCATGAGCCAGGTCTTGAAGCCTGGGATTTGTGTTTAGTCTCTCACTGAAAGTATGCATCTCCTTCTTCCACTTCCCTACAAAGCTGCATATCCCCATCTGTTGGAGCAGGGCCATCTGATGCTTAGGACTTTTCATGGACTCTGGCTTTCATTGTCCCTGTATAACAGAATCCTGTGTGGTACCTCTATGGTCCAATGCCTGCACCATCTCTGACATATCCTTCCTTATTTGCTTCCCAGTGGTTTCTTGCCTTTGTCACCAGAGCCCTTCTTCCTGACCCTGGTTACCCTGAAAGTTGGAAGTGTGAGGTTTGGCCTTATGTTTCATTGCTATACCTACTTCTCTAAGCTGCCTCAGATGTCATCAACTCTCTACTAATTCCTCATGTCATCTAATGTATGCCTAATGTAGCAAAGGCATCTTGATACCATACATAATTATTTATCTACTGAACAGTGTAAACATGACAGCTATACTCCTGAAATATAACTTAAATTTAAGGTCAGAAAAAGTAACTGAACTGAAACTAAAACAAATGATTGCTGAGTTTAACGTAAACATTTTTAACACAGGAGGTATTAATTTCCAGAATATCTCTATAGTTAAAAAAAAGTCTTTAAAATGATTTAAAAGTAGTTGAGCAGGTCATTGTATTCTTTCTTAACTTCAACTTATTGTTCTAAACTGTATTAACTCTGTGTTATGAAAAGTGAGGAAATCAACACCCTAACACATCTTTCACAATCTGCCAAAACAATTTTATTACTTCTTGTTCAAGGTTTGCAATTTCTGTGCTTAAAACCATAATACCCACTTTTGTTTAGTCTCAGGTCTATATTCAAATGGATTCAGTCCTTAACACTACTACTTTTGCAATAGCTTTTGTAAGTTTTTTTGAAGCTCATCCAGTGATTCTGATACAGTGAGAGTTCAGACTGTTCAGGCTTTAGGGTCATTGGGTGAGGACTGAGTGAGGAGTTTAAAAATTAATAAACAACTCCTCACAAAGAGATCACTAAATACCTGATTTCAGAAGACTGTTCTGGGGTTGTGCAATTTCTTTAGAAAAGAGCTCTTTGAGTTTTGTATGAGAAGGAGAAGTTTGGCTGTCTGTAGTTCTCAGTGAGAGAGAGAAGTAGGGTTAGAAGTGTCTCATATATCCAGATTTTTTTATGAAATTATTGAGATCAGACTGAAGAGTTTTGGGGGGTATAGTAGTTTCCTCCAAGTTGAACATAGCAATTGTTTTCAAAGTGTAATCTCAGGATTAGTAGCATCATTATCACCAGGAAATTACTTAGAAATGTAAATTTGGAGGCCCCACTGCACCCCAAACCCACAGCATCAAAACTTTGGGGTTTTAACCAGGAAATTCTGATGCATCTTTAAGTCTGAGAGCCAAAAGGCTGCAGGACCCAAGTGTGCTCTGTGGACCAGCAGTACCCAACAACACTTGGAAGCATGTTAGAAATGCAAATTTACAGGCCCCACCCCGACCCACTTCACCAGAATTTACATTTTAACAAGTCCCCCAGGTCTTTCATTTACATGTTAACATATTTCAAAAACATTTGTAAAGTACTGCTTTGTCTAGGCCAATGGTTCTCAGCCTTAACTGTACTTATGGAATCAACTCTGTAGCTTTAAAAAATCCAAATGCCAAGGCATCACTCTGGACCAATTAAATTAGAATCCTTGGGGGTAGAGCTGGGCATTACTAGCTGCAGAAGCTCACTGCTTGATACCAATATGCAGCTCAGATTGAGCACCATTTCTGTAGGTTGTGGCTTACTTTACCTTGCTTTCTTCATTACCATTCCTCTGCCTGTTTCTAGGAACTTGATAGTCCTCATTTGCTGACACCACCCATTCATTCATTTGCAGTCTATTAACTGTTTTGTGTGTGCTGTATACAGTGTTTTTCATTCTTTGTCATGTTAATTGAGGTAGTGGAGATAAATACAAATGGTCAGTACAACTTTGAAGTCAGCAGATTTATCTTTAATGAAAAAGTGAACTATTTTCTTATAAATATTTGAGGGGAAAAGTATACAAAAATATCATTCACAATCTCACAACCCAGAGGTAACCTCTGTTAACTTTGCTTTGGTATATATCTTTCCCATCTTTTTCTTTATCTCTATACAACTATAAAACAAAATTGCGATCATGTGTAGAGTTTAAAATTCTAATTTTGTTTTACACATTTCCTAAGCCTAAATTTCTTTGAAAACATCATTAAAAATAGGTGTATACTCAATAGTATAGTTGTTATATATTTTATTTTGTTGTTCCACTGTTGGTACTCAGCTGGGTTGTTTCAAAAATTAGTTGCTATTAAAAAAAACCAAAACTGTTAGATCCACTCATCTGCCGATGGGCACTTAGGCGGTTTCCAAATCTTAGCTATTGTAAATTGTGCTGCATATACCCTTTCTAACTGGTTTCTTGTAATATATTCCCAGAAGTGGGATTACTGGGTCAAATGGGAGTTCCATTTTTAATTTTTTGAGAAATCTCCATACTGTCTTCCACAGTGGCTGTACCAGTTTGCATTCCCGCCAGCAGTGCATGAAGGTTCCTTTTTCTCCACATCCTCAGCAGCACTTGTTGTGTTTTGATTTGTTGGTGATAGCCATTCTGACAGTTGTGAGATTGTATCTCATTGTTGTTTTGATTTACATCTATAGCTAAGATTTGGAAACAGCTTAAGTACCCATCAGCAGATGAGTGGATTAAAAAACTGTGGTATATCTATACAATAGAATACTACACTTTTATAAAAGAGAGGAACCTTTACCATTTTCAACAGCATGGATGGAACTGGAGAGCATTATGTTAAGTGAAATAAGCAAGTCAGAGAAGGATAAATATCACATGATCTCACTCATATGTGGGATATAATGAACAACATAAACTGATAAACAAAAATTGATCCAGAGACAAAGAAACACTGAATAGATTGTCTAACCTCAGAGAGAAGGCGGGGAGTGGGGTAAGAGATCAACCAAAGGACTTATATGCATGCATATTAGCATAACCAATGGACACAGACACTGGGGAGCTGGAGGCTTGTCCTAAGGGGTGGGAGTGGCCAGGTGGGCCAATGGGGCGGGGGCTGGGGGAAAAGAGACATATGTAATACTTTAAACAATAATAATAAAGTAAGTAAGTGAGTAATTAAAAAATGCTGTTAGAGCCTGACGAGTGTGGTTCAGTGGTTGAACATTGACCCAGGAACTAGGAAATTACAGTTTGATTCTGGGTCAGGACATATAACTGTGTTTTAAGCTCAATCCCCAGTAGGAGACATATAGGAGGCAGCTGATCAATGATTCTCTTTCATCATTGATATTTCTATCTCTCTTTCCTCCTTCTCTCTGAAATCAATAAAAATATTTTTAAAAACAAAATATTTTGTTTTGAAATTTTTGTGTACATTTATGAATATTTCTTAGAACAAACAGATAATTAGAATCACTGGCTAAAATATGAATAATTTATATGCTATTAATAGATATGTTATTTATTTCTATAACCCTCTATGGTTAATTTGATGTCAATGTAGCTAGATGATAATACTGAGATATTTGATTATGCACCAATCTAGATGTCTCTGTGACAGTATTTTTTAGATGAGATTTATATTTAAATTATTAGACTTTCAGTAAAGCAGATTATCTTCCTTAATTTGGATGGGTCTCATCTGATCAGTTGAAAGCCTTAAGAGAAAAAAGGAATATTGGCCCCCAAAGAAGAAGGGATTCTGCCTTCAGATAGCCTTCAAGCTTAAACTGCAGTATCAATTCTTCCCTGGGTTTTCAGCCTTTTGATTTGGTCTGCAAATTTTGTGCTTGCCGAAACCCACAATCCCACATTATGTGAGCCAATTTTTTAAAATCTCTCTCTCTCTCTCTCCTTCTCTCTCTCTCTCTCCACACACACACACACACACACACACCCCTATTGGTTGTTCTGTTTTTTTCTGGGAAACCCTGACTGATAGAACTTATACACACTCTCCTTTCCCAGTATCTAGCACAGCACTTTCTTTAAAAGAGGTGTGTAATAATATTAAAGCCTAGCATGCATTAATTAAGATATTAAAAGAGCTCAATGAAATAATTTTATCATTCTCTTAAGGTCATTTCTTTATTTTTACATAGATAATTTTGCTATGTAAAGTTCACTGTGAAAAAGGAAACTTTTGTGGTTTTTATTTGATGTATTCATGTCCAAAGCATGTGGGGATAAATCAGATAAAATTAAGGGTCCCTCTTGCTGGGATTTGCTTGCATTTTCGCTAACATGTATACAACACAAATTAAAAATAAGAATAAAAATTTAACATTCTTTTTGTTTCCTTTTAAAAATTGTCACTTATTGAGCAACTACAATGTCCCCAACATTGTCATAAACTGTTCAGAGACTGCAAAAGTTACCATATTTGTTGGGTTTTACTTAACAGTATAATACAATTACTGGTTACTAAGGATAAGTAGTTTCTGTGTTTGGTGTGTGCTTACTTTCCTGCAGGAGGATATCTGGATGTCATAAAGCCTGTCTCAGCAATCATAGTAACATAAGCTTATGATTGACAGCTGCAGTTTAATTATCTTGTTTTTATTTAAAAAATATATTTTAGCCGAAACCGGTTTGGCTCAGAGGATAGAGCGTCGGCCTGCAGACTGAAAGGTCCCAGGTTCGATTCTGGTTAAGGGCATGTACCTTGGTTGCGGGCACATCACCAGTAGGGGGTGTGCAAGAGGCAGCTGATCGATGTCTCTCATCGATGTTTCTAACTCTATCCTTCTCCCTTCCTTTCTGTAAAAATTCAATAAAATATATTTAAAAAAATAAAAAATCTATTTTACTTAATAGCATGTTTTTACATGATGACATCATTTTCTTTTTACAGCAGAAAATAAAATAAATGTTTTGCTATGAAACTAAAGTTTAGACTAGTTTTAGATCAAGATGTAGCTATAAAATACAACAGTTTTTGGCTTGCTATTAAATATTTCTTATTATATTATACTTCATTAAAAACAAATGATAGGACATTTCTTTTTATATTGAGTGAACTATGGTAATAGGATTCTAGCTTTTATTGGCAAAGGACTATTGAACTGCTTTCTCACCAGAAAATACGATAGAGACAATACAGCAACCTAAGAAGACAAGCTAAATTCAGATTGAAAGCATGATTCACTCTCAACTATGGCAGGAAATGAATTAAAATTGCTCTGAAAGTTTAAGTATCTCATCTATCTGATTACATTTGTGTTAGATGGAGAGGGCAAAAACTTCAGTGCTATTTTACAATAACCATTGTCATTCATTGGATTATCATAAGGTTAGTGTTCTCAAAGCTGACTGAACATCAGATTTACCCATACTGCTTCTTACAAACTGACTCCTGATCCCACTGCAGATGACCTGTATCAAAAGTTTTTGAAGAATTGTCTAGGTATACCTATTTCTAATAAGTCTCCCCTGGTGATTCTTATGCTCAGTCAAATTTGGAAAACACTACTTGAGGTTGTCAATATGCATGCACAGTGTGATAGACCAGGAGACAAGAAATGGTCATACACGGAAGTCACAATGATTGTAGTGGTGTCTGAGGTTTAGCAGGTGATTATATGAAGACTATTCTTCCTCTCTTCTATGTGCAATTCTGTCATTTGAGATTAAAATTTCCCGTTCTCCATAGTCCATTTTTATGTTCAATAGCCTGAAAATATTTGTATTATAAAATGTCAAAAAGTTTTACCACATGACAGGAAGAACTGGGCATAATGGAAGTTGTGGTCCAGGGTAGAGTATAGGAGCAGTGTAAACATAGTAATGTAGATGTTATACTGTGCCTATTCCCAAAACTCCACAAAAAGGCATGTCTATAGCAAATATAGTTCAGAAATGCACCATGTATTTTAGCCAGGATTCCATCTTCTTACTGAAATACTAAGCCCCTAATTTGTTTTCTTTAAAAGAAATATCATATGGGAAAACATATGTGAAAATTAGAGAAACATTACCAATATTAGACTGCAATCTAGTTGAATAGCTTAGTAACCTATTATTTTGGCATGTAATTATATACCCATATGTATTATATGCTCATATGTATAATAATATGCTATATATATGCATACTCACCCAAAGGTATGCACATATGTCTGTATGTGAATATAATATGCAAAAAATACTTTGTTTCCAAGAATTATAAAGTGCTTTCCAATACTCTATAAACAATCTTTATCATATAGGAAAATTGCATACAAAAAGGAAAGTCTTTCTCTTGCCATGGGGAAGTTTGCTCATGTCTTTAGTTTTATAATGCTAGACTAGAGGCCCGGTGCACTAAATTCATGCACAGGAGGGTGGTCCCTCATCCCAGTCTGCACCCACTCCAATCCAGGACTCCTTGGGGGAATATCCAACTGTCAGTTTAGCCTAAACCAGTGGTTAGCAAACTCATTAGTCAACAGAGCCAAATATCAACAGTACAACAATTGAAATTTCTTTAGAGAGCCAAATTTTTTAAACTTAAACTTCTTCTCATGCCACTTCTTTACAATAGACTCGCCCAGGCCATGGTATTTTGTGGAAGAGCCACACTCAAGCGGCCAAAGAGCCGCATGTGGCTCGTGAGCCACAGTTTGCCAACTACTGGCCTAACCCAACATTCGGACATCCTCTACCAATCTGAGACCTCTGGCTCCTAACTGCTTGCCTGCCTGCCTGCCTGCCTGATTGCCCCTAACCACCTCTGCCTGCCAGCCTGATCACCTAACTGCTCCCCTTGTCTCATCGTCCCTTAACTGCTCCCCTGCTGGCTTGATAACCTCTGCCTTGGCCCCTACCACTGTCGCTTTATCCAGAAGGATGTCCAAAAAACAACCAGTCTAATTAGCATATTACACTTTTATTAGTATAGATGAGTAGTTAAGATAACTAATGTGGCTGTTTAGTGAGCTTTTCAAAGCTACTTTTTCAGAAAACGCTGAGTATGCATTCTTGTGCTGTCATCATTCAGAACTGCTAATAAAATTTAGTGATAAAAATTTTGTAATTTGGTGTTAGGTTAGACCAGGATGTATTACTTGAATACTGTCTATATCACATTAACTGTATTACTTACATGTTAAGTCGCTTAATATTTCTGACATTGTTTCCATATCTGTAAAATAGTGCATATAATATTATAGTAGAAATAACTCTTGGAATAAATATAAGGATGAAATGAAATTTTACATGTAAAGCAAATATTTAACTTTTGAAAATTATTTTAAAAACCTTTATTGTTGAAATTATTAGATAGGTCTTCCTTTTACCCCCATTAACTTCTTCCAGTCGCTCCAGACACCCAAGGCCCTAGCCATCCTATTGTGGGTATTCACAGGTTATGCATATATACTTACAAGTACATTGGTTGATCTCTTTGCACCCCCCCCACCCAATCTTCCATCTGAGATTCAACATCCTGTTCAAGCTTCTATGATACTTCTTTTATTTTTCTTAATTGATTAAGGTATTACATATGTGTCCTTATCACCCCATTGCTTCCCCACACACACTCATGTACTCACCTCCCTGGTGTTTACGCCCATTGGTTAGGCTTATATGAATGCATAAAAGTCCTTAGGTTGATCTCTCACCCTTACCCGCACCATCCCCTAGCTACCATCTGAGGTGTGACAGTCTTATTGATGCTTCTCTGTCTCTGGATCTGTTTTTGTTCGTAAGTTTATGTTGTTCGTTATATTCCACAAATGACTGAGATTCTGTGATATTTATCTTTCTCTGACTGGCATATTTCAGTTAGCATAATGCTCCCTATTCCATCCATGCTATTACAAATGGTATGAATTTCTTCTTTTTTACTGCAGTATAGTATTCCACTGTGTGGATGTACCACCATTTTCTAATCCTCTCATCTGCTGATAGGCACTTAGGCTATTTCCAAATTTCAACAATGGAAAATTGTGTCACTATTAACATAGGGGTGCATATATCCTTTCTGATTGGTGTTTCTAGTTTCTTGGGATATATTCCTAGAAGTGGGATCACTGGCTCAAATGGGACTTCCATTTTTTAATTTTTTGAGGAGACTCCATTCTTTCTTCACAATGGCTTCACCAGTTTACATTCCCACCAGGGTTCCTTTTTCTCCACATCCTCCCCAACATTTGTCATTTGTTGATTGGTTGATGATAGCCATTCTGACAGGTGAGAGATGGTACTGCATTGTCATTTTGATTTGCATCTCTCAGATAGTGACTTTGACCATGTTTTCATCTGTCCCTTGGCCTTCCTATGGCCTTTTTCAAAAAGTATCTATTTAGGTCCATTTCCCATTTCCTGATTGGGTTGTTTATCTTCTTTTGTTAAGTTTTATGAGTTCCCCATAAATTTTGAAGATTAAACTCATATGGGTGATAACATTGGCAAATATGTTCTCCCTTACAGTGGGCTTTCTTGTTTTGTTGATGGTTTTCTTTGCTGTGCAAAAGGTTTTTATTTTTATGTAGTCATATTTGTTTATTTTTTCTTTAGTTTCCATTGCCCTAAGAGCAGTCTCGGTGAAGAAATTGCTTCAGCATATATCTGAGATTTTGCTGCTTACATATTCCTCTAGTATTTTTATGATTTTCCATCTTATGTTTAAGTCCTTTATCCATTTTGAGGTTATTTTTATGTATGGTGTAAGTTGATGGTCGAGTTTCATGTTTTTGCATGTATCTGACCAATTTTTCCAACACTACTTATTGAAGAGACTGTCTTGATTCTATTGAATGTTTTGTCAAATATTAATTGAGCATAGAGGTTTGGGTCGATTTCTGGGTTCTCTATCCTATTCCATTGATCCATTTGACTCTTCTTGTGCCAGTACCAGGCTGTTTTGAGAACAGTGGCTTTGTAATATAGTTTGATATCTGATATTGAGATCCCTCCTACTTTATTCTTCCTCCTCATAATTGCTGCAGCTATTTAAGAACTTTTTTTTATTCCAGATGAAGTTTTGTAGAGTTCATTCTAGGTTCTATGAAAAATGCTGTTGGTATTTTAATGGGGAGTACATTGTATCTATAGATTGCTTTGGATAGTATGAACATATTAATGATGTTGATTCTACTGATTTATGAACATGGTATGTTCTTCCATCTGTTTATGTCTCCCTCTATCCCTGTTTTTCAGTGTACTGTAGTTTTCTGAGTACAGGTCTTTGATCTCCTTAATTTCTAGGAAGTTTATTCACAGATATCTTAATTTTTTGGTACAATGGTAAATGGGAATTTTTTTAGTCTCTCTTTCTGTAAGTACACTATTGGTGTGTAGAAATTTCATAAATTTCTTGGCATTAATCTTGTATCCTGATATATTAACAAATGCATTTATTAAGTCTAATAATTATTGATAGAGTCTTTAGGGTTTTCTATGTACATCATCATGTCATCTCCACATACTGACAGTTTTACATATTCTTTTCCAATTTGGATACATTTTATTTCATTTCTTGTCTAAGTGCTATGGCTAGCACTTCCAGAACTATTTTGAACAGGAGTTGTGAAAGTGGGCATCCCTGTCTTGTTCCTGTTCTTAGGTGAAATGATTTTAGTTTTTGCCCATTGAGTATTATCTTGGCTTTAGGTTTGTCATAGAAGGCTTTTATTATGTTGAGGTATGACCCCTCTATTCCCATTTTGCTGAGGGTTTTTTTTTTATCAAGAAAGGGTGTTGAAATTTGTCAAATGCTTTTTTCTGCATCAATTGATAAGACTATGTGATTTTTATCTCTCAATTTATTTATGTGATGTATCACATTTATTGATTTTCAGATATTGTACCATCCCTGGGTTAAATCCTACTTGGTAATGGTGTATGATCTTTCTGATGTGTTGCTGGATCTGATCTGCTAGAATTTTGTTGAGGATTTCAGCATGTATGTTTATGAGAGATATTGGCCTGTAATTCTCTTTCATTGTGTTTCCTTTATCTGGTTTTGATATTAGAGTAATGTTGGCTTCATTGAATGAGCTTGAAGTGGTCCTTCCTCTTGAATTTTTTGGAATAGTCTGAGGAGGATAGGTTTTAGTTCTTACTTGAATGTTTGGGAAAAAATCCCATGTGAACCTTCTGGCCCACGCTTTTGTTTGCTGGAAGCTTGTTGATGACTGCTTCAGTTTCTTCCATATTTATCTGCCTATTGAGATATTTAGAATCTTCCCGATTGAGTTTTGGAAGATTGTATTTTCCTAGAAATAGAAAAATGACATACGGCCATGTCATTCAAGTTGTCTAGTTTGTTGGAATAGAGGTTTCCATAGTAATTTTTAAAATAATCTTTGTATTTCTGTGGATCTCTTGTTATTTCACCTCTTTCATTTTTGATTTTGTTTTTTGGTCCTCTCTCTTTGCTTCTTGGTGAGCCCATAGTAATAAGAAGCAATTCTTACCATCAATCTTGTTCATCCTTTCAAAGAACCAGTTCTTGGTTTCATTGATCTTTTGTGCTGTATTTTGTTCACTATTTCATTTTTTTCTGTCCTGATTTTTATTATTTCCTTCCTTCTGCTCACTCTGTGCTTTTCTTGTGGCTCTCTTTCTAATTCTTTAAGTTGTAGAGTTATATGATTTACTATTATTTTTTTCTTTTCTTTTCTTCTTTCTTTCTTTCTTTATTTTCTTTCTTTCTTTCTTTCTTTCTTTCTTCCTTTTCTTCTTTATTTCTTCTTTTTTTTGAGGTAGGCCTGTAGAGTTATAAACTTTCCCCTCAGATCACATAGATTTTTTGATTGTTGTATTTATATTGTCATTCGTTTCCAGGATGTTTTTAATTTATTCTTTGATCACTTTGGTAACCCAATAATTGCTTAATACCATGCTATTCAGCTTCCAATTGTTTGAATTTTTGGATTGTTTTTATTGTAGTTTATTTCTAATATTATGTTATTGTGGTCTGAGAAAATGCTTGATATGATTTCAGTCTTCTTGAATTTGAGGAGACTTTACCTGTGTCCCAATATGTCATCTATATTTGAAAATGTCCCATGTGCACTTGAGAAGAATATATATTCTTTAGCTTTGGGGTGAAATGTTCTGAAGATGTCAATTAAGTCCATCTGATCTAGTGAGTCATTTAAAATTGCTGCTTCTTTGTTAATTTTTGGCTAGAGTATTTAACCAGTGATGTCAGTGGGGTATGCAAGTCCCCTACTATGATTGTATTGTTGTCGATCTCTCCATTGATATCTTCCAGGATTATTTTTATGTATTTGGATGCTCCTGCATTGGGTGAATATATGTTTACCAGTGTTATATCCTCTTGTTGTATTGATCCCTTTAGTATTATGAAGTGGCCTTCCTTATCTTGTTATGGCCTTCACTTTGAGGTCTCTTTTGTCTTATATACATATTGCTACCCAAGCTTTTTTTTAAATTTCCATTTGCTTGAAAGATATTTTTTCATCCCTTCACTTTCATTGTGTCTGAGTCCTTTGTTCTGAAGTGGGTTTCTTGTAGACAACATATATACAGGTTATATTTTTTATCCATTCAACTATTTGATTTCTTTCGATTGGAACATTTAGCCCATTTATGTTTAAAGTTATTATTGATAGGTACTTGTTTATAGCCATTTTTATTTTTTGTGCCTGTTTTCCTTCTTCCCTTTTTATTTCTTCTTTTTTACTGCAGTTCCTTTAGCATTTCTTGCATTGCTGGCTTGGTAGTGATAAAATCCCTTAGTTTTTGATTTTTTAAAAATATATTTTCTTGATTTTTTACACAGAGGAAGGGAGAGGGATAGAAAGTCAGAAACATTGATGAGAGAGAGACATTGATCAGCAGCCTCCTACACCCCCCACATTGGAGATGTGCCCGCAACCAAGGTACATGCCTCCTACCGGAATCGAACCTGGGACCTTTCAGTCCACAGTCTGACACTCTATCCACTGAGCCAAACCGGTCTTGGCTTTTTTTTTTTTTTTACTGTGAAAGCTCCTTATTTCCTCTTCAATTTTGAAAGATAGCCTTGCTGGATAGAGTATTCTTGAATTCAGTCCCTTGCTTTGCATCACCTTGTCAATCTCCTTCCTTTATTTTCTGACCTGATGTGTTTCTCTTGAGAAATCATTTATTAATCTAGTGGGAGCTCCCTTTTATGTAATCTCTGTCTCTCTCTTGCAGCCTTTAAGATTCTCTCTTTGTCCTAAACATTTACCATCATAATTATGATGTGTTTTGGTGTGAGTCTTTTCGAGTTCATCTTGTTTGGACTCTCTGTGTTTGTGTGACTTTTTTCTTCCCTACACAGGGAAGTTTTCTGACATTATTTCTCCAAATAGGTTTTCTAACCCTTGTTATTCTTTCTGTTGTTCTGGCACCCTATTATCCATATGTTGCTTTGTTTAATGTTGTCCCAAATGTCTCTCAGGCTGCCCTCCTGTCTTTTAATTTTTTCTCCAATTGTAGCTCAGTTTAGGTGTGTTTTACTTCCCTGTCTTCTAATTTGCTAATTTGGTCTTTACTTCTCCTAGTCTACAGTTGTAACTTTCTATTTATTTATTTATTTTTTTACTACAGCTATATCACTCTTTATTTCTTCTTGATTCTTATATAAATTGTTGATTTTTTTCATCCACCTGGTTTATGAACTCTATGTTCCTTATTCTGAATTCTTTTTCTGACATATTGGTTGCCTCCGATTCACTTAGCTGCTTTTCTTGCAATTCCTCCTTTTTTTTTTTCCCTTTGTGGGCTTCTTTGTCTACCTATTTTTTTTGCTCTCACTGAAAGATCTATGTGTCGAGTTATGCAGGTGCTGCTCCTTGGGTATCAGTGGCTCTTCGAGTGGCTGCTGCTCCTCAGGTGGTCACAGCAGAGGCTGCTCCTCAGTTATTGGTAGCTCTTCTGGTGGGTGGGCTGCTCACAGGGCTGGTGCTCTTTGTATGTGGGTGGTTTGCTTGCAGGGGCTGTTGCTCCTCAGACAGGGTGGGCTGCTAGTGAGGTTGTTGCTCCTTAGATAGGGGGAGGTTGCTTGCAGGGCTGCAGATCTTCATATGGTGGCAGGCTGCTCACTAAGCTTCTGCTCCTCAGATGAGGGTGGGCTGCTTGCGTGGCTACTGCTCCTTGGATATGGAGGGCTGCTTGCAAGGCTGCTGCTCCTCAAACAGTGTTGAGCTGTGCATGAGACTGCTATTACACAGATGGGGGTGGAGACACTCACACAGCTGCTGCTCTTCAGATGGAGGCAGGCTGCTCCTGAAGTTGCTGCTCCTCGGATGTGGGTGGGTTGCTAGCATGGCTTCTGCTTTTCAGATGGGAAGGGCTGCTCACAAGGCTTCTGCTTCTTGGACAGGGGTGATCTGTGCATGGAGCTGCTGCTTCTTGGATGGGGGGAGGCACTTACACAGCTGTTGCTCCTCAAATAGGGGTGGACTTGTCACTTAGCTGCTGCTCCTCAGATGGGTGGCAGGGTGCTCACACAGCTGCTGTTCCTTGGACAAGGAAGGCCACGTGGGGCTGCCACTCTTCAGCCTGGCATGGGCTGCTCATGGGGCTGCTGCTCCTCAGATGAGTGTGGGCTGCTCATGAGGCTGCTGCTCACATGGTCATAGTGCCCTGTGTGTTATCAAGTTGTCCTCTGCCCTTCCCAGCTGCAGATTGTCTCACCAGCTGTGTCTATTTCCTCAGTTCGGGGTGGATTTTATTTGATTTAATTGTTCATTCTTTCTGCTGCAAGACAAGGCTGGGGACACATTCATCTATTCCACTACCATTTTGTCTCCTTTCTGGGTCTATTTTTGATTGTCAGTTTATTTGGCTCATTACATTACACATGTGAGTGAGATCACATGAGACTTATCTTTTTCTAATGGCTTATTTTGCTCAGCATAATACTTTCCAGGTCCATCTATGCTGTGGAAAATGATATGAATTCTTTCTTTTTTATTGCTGCATAGTATTTCATTGTGTAAATATACGATAGTTCTGTTTTTTTTTTAATCTCATTTAATATATCAAGATTTTGAGTGCTCATGTGGGACTCAACACATGCTTAGTGTAGATATTTCAGGGGTAGGGTACACAATGAGAATAGAATCACTAGGATACACAGTGTGGCTCAGTGGTTGAGCTCAATTCACACATTAAGAAGTTGCTGTTTTTGTTCCTGGTCAGGGCACATGCATTGGTTTCTGGCTTAATTTCCAGAATGGGGCATGCAGGAGGCAGCTGACTGATATTTCTCTCCCATTAATGTTTCTCTTTCATTTATGATTCTATCTTCCCTTTTTCCTCTCTATGAAATCAATAAAAAATATTTTTAAGAATAGAATCACAGTTGATTCATAACTATTCACTGTACTAACTATAGATAAAATATTATTTTATAAAAATACTTTATTGTTTAAATTATTAAATATGTCTCCTTTTCCCCTCATTGACATCTCCCTGGGCAATCCCACCCCCCAGCACTTGCCCTCAGCCTTCTAGTGTCTATGTCCATTTACACCACACATTTTTAATCCAATCATCTGCTAATGGGGACTTAGCTATTGTAAATTATGCTTCTATGAATATAGGGATGCATATATTCTTTCTGATGAGTGTTTTAGATTCCTTAGGATATATCCCCCAAAATGGAATCAATGGGTCAAATGGGAGTTTATTTTTAATTTGTTGAGGAAATCCTGTACTGTTTTCCACAGTGGCTGTATCAGTCTACATTCCCACCAGCAGTGTACCAGGGTTCCCTTTCCTCCTCATCCTCACCAACACTTGTTGGTTGATTTGTTGAGGATAGCCATTCTGATAGGTGTGAGATGATACCTCATTGTCGTTTTGATCTGCATCTCTTGGATGATTAGTGATTCTGAGCATTTTTTTTTCAGATGTCACTTGGATTTCTGTATGAAAACTTCTAGAATACTTCCTTATCTTAATAAAAGGTCCAGTGGCCTGATATACAGTCCATTACTCTTTTTTTCAATAGGAATGAGGGGAATTATGCTTTCCTTCACAAGGTAGTAGAAAAGAATGAAGCTGGTTGTAGAGGTGGCTCAGTGTCTGCCTTCAATGAGAGAGGTTCCTGGAGTTTATTTATTTGGTAACAGTGACTCCTTATTAAATAATTAGTGTGAGAATCCTTCTTTTGGTCCTGAAGGTTGCCTAATAATCATAAGAGAAGTAGACAATTGATTCAATGAAAACATATAGATACAATGACATGACATGACTAAAGAAAACACACATATCCTATCTAATAAAGAGGGAATATGCTAATTGACCCTCACACCATTGCAAAGATGGAAGTGCCCACAGCCAAAAAGGAAGAAATATGCTAATTGAATGCCCCACCCTCAAAGATGGTGGTGCCCACAGCCAATAAGGAGGGAATAAGCTAATTGACTGCCAAGCCCTCAAGATGGCAGCACCCTGTCATCTCAGCCTTGTTGGGGCAGCAGGTGCACAGCAAGGCCAGGTCCACCCCCAGGTGGGCCCTACTGCTCTAAGCACCTGCCTCCAGAGTCCCCCAGGCCCTCAGACCCCCGGCCACCCAGGGCCAGCACAAGGCACAGACAAGCCTCTGATGGCAGCTGCCCTACTACCTAGGGCTGGCCCGAGGTGCAGGCAAACCTCAAATGATGGCTGCCCAGCCACCCAGAGTCACCTGAGGCTCCAGTAACCATGGCCAGTTGAGGCTTGTGCTGCCAGCAGTGGCAGCAGAGGTTTGATGGGGCAGTGCCTCTCTGTGATTGTCAGGTTGCCTCCTGCCCCTGAGGGCTCACGGATTGTGAGAGGGGGCAGACCAGGCTGAGGAACCCCTCTCCAGTGCATGAATTTTCATGCACCAGACCTCTAGTCTTATAAAAGAAATACAGTGGTACCTCGAGATACGAGTTTAATTTGTTCTGTAACCTTGAGGTGTGAGAAACTATGAGACGCTTGAGTCATGGTAAACTGGTGGGTCGTGTGGAGCCGGCTGATCTTCGCCATTACTTGTATCTCAACTGTTGCTCCTATTTCAAAGCAAAAATCGCTCGCTCGATGGCTCATATCTCAAAAATCTTGTAATGTTAGGGCACTTGTATCTCGAGGTACCACTGTAGGTAATATGCAAATTGACTATTACTCCAACACATAAGATGGCCAGCCCCATGTGGTCAAAGATGGCCACCACAAGATGGCCTGCAGAGGAGGGCAGTTGTGAGCGATCAGGCCTGCAGGGAGGGCAGTTGGGGGGGGGGACCAGGTCAGCAGGGGAGGGCAGTTAGGTGTGACCACATTGGTAAGGGAGGGCTCTTAGTGGTGACTGGGCCAGCAAGGGAGGGTAATTGGGGGCAATTGTGCCGGCAGGGGAGGGTATTTAGGTATGACCAGGCTGGCAAGTGAGGAAATTTAGGGGCCACTAGTCCTGCAGGGAACACAGTTAAGAAGGACCAGGCCTGTAGGGGAGGGCAATTGGGGGCGACCAGGCCAGCAGGTGAGGGCATCTAGGGTCAACCAGGCTGGCAAGGGAGGGAAGTTAGGGATGACTGGGCCAGAAAGAGAGGGCAGTTGGGGGTGACCAGGCTGGCAAAGGAGGGCAGTTAGGTGTGATCATGCTGTCAGGGGAAGGCAGACAGGGGCAATCCAGCCAGCAGGGGAGCAGTTAGGCATAAATCAGGCTGGCTAGGGAGTGGTTAGGGGTGATTAATCTGGCAGACAAAGTGGTTAGGGGCAATCAGGCAGGCAGGTGAGTGGTTGGGATCCAGCAGTCTTGGATTGTGAGAGGGATGTCCAAGTGTCCATTTAGGCCCGATATCACCAGGCATTTGGATATCCCTTGAGGGGTACCAGATTGGAGAAGGTGCAGGCTTGGTTGAGGGACACCTCCCCATGTATGAATTTCATTCACTGGGCCTCTAGTATTTTAATAGAATGATAGTTTAGCTTATGATATGCAGGCTGTAAATTGATGAGGGTAAACAAACCAGGCTTAAACTCAGAGACCCAAAAGGCCTGAATAAGCTATAAAATAAAAATTATTTCTTTTTTAATGGAAATGTCATAGACTATAAGTCTTATCTAACAGGATAGAAATATTAACAGTTATGTGATAGAGATTGTTCTAGCATAGTCCATCTTTCATAGAAGTCATTTTTAGCCTATTCTAAATTATATGTGTTAAATGGGTACATGAATTCATTAAATTATTTTTAACTCAGCTTATTATTACACTCAGCTTGACATCTCAGTTTCTAATTTTTAACCAATTTAACAAAATGTCTGTTGTTAGGAATTAATTACCAATGCTTCAACCTTATTATAGTTGAAGTAAAAGAAAGCATTTTAAAGAAGAGATGTATGTTTTGCAGATATGTTGAATATAGAACCATAGAGAATAAGAGCCAGAAATACACTAGAAATGATTTAGTTCAACCCCTTATTGGACAGATGAGGTAACAGAAGCATTCCCTGATACCCACATTAGGGTGATGAACAACAAATAAGTAATAGACTTATCACATATTTGGAGACTCTCTAATATAATAAAGGTATTATGCCACAGGATAAATGATAAAGAACTGTGTGACATGCTCTCTGCCTGTATAAAAAGCTTTATGATATAGCCAAAAAAAAGGATCAAACATGTGCTTGTGTATTAATATCTAGTATGGAATAGCTTATTTTCAGCAGCACACAACGCTACATGAATTAAGTTGGAAAGATCTCTTTGAACAATCTTATATTGAGGGAATCTTCTTGGGCAGGATGGCATTTTAATTCACTCCATGATTTTTGTCTTTACTGTGATTGGAAGTAATATAATTTACTAATAATGCTTATGCAAATAGAAGACAAACACATGGTTCAAATTTATAGGACTATGGAGTGTTCTTAAAATATAGCCTTGGAACTCATAATTTTATGCTTATAAATGTGGATATTCATTCACTCATTCAACCAATACTTACGGAATGCCAACTAAATGCTAGCCACTGGGCTGCCTGACTGGCATGGCTCAGTAGTTGAGCATCTACCTATGAAGCAGGAGGTCATAGTTTAATTATCAGTCAGGGCACATGCCCAGGTTGTGGGATCCCCAGTTTAGGACATGCAGGAAGCAGCTGATCAATGATTTTCTCCCATCATTGTTGTTTCTCCCTCTCTTCCTTCCTCTCAGAAATCAATAAAAAGTATAATAAAAAACAAAGTGCCTGTGCTCATGTTATAATCTAGTCAAGAGAAAAAGATGATAAACAAATACATACACAGACATTTAATATTTCAGATTGCTGTAAGTCCTATGAGGAAGCAGGGTAAAAAGCTATAGAAGAGTGGGATGGGGTGAAGTGGTGCTATTTACACTAATAAAAGAGTAAGATGCAGATTGACTGTACCTTTGCAATGCCCAGCATTCAGTCAGGAGTGAGTATGCAAATAATTAACCCAACAAAGATGGTGGATTAATTTGCATATGCAGGCGCTGAGCAGACAAGGATGCATTTTGCACCACCCCAGCCATTCTGGGCCTCTGGGCAACGTGGGAAGGTGGAAAGGCGACTCCAGGCCAGAGCAAAGGTGGTGGCAACAGCCAGGGGAAGGAAGGCCCATTATTGCATGAATCTTCATGCATCAGGCCTCTAGTTTATATATACAAAAGCCTTTCCAGCAGAAAAACCAAATGACCAGAATGACCTGTCAGTATGATGCACACTGACCACCAGGGGGCAGATGCTTAACAGAGGAACATCAGTGCACACCCACTGCAGGAGTGCCTTTCAGCCAGAAGCTGGGCTCACAGCTGGTAAATACAGTGGTGGATCTCTCCTCCCTCCACAACAGCATTGAAGAGCAGTGAGGCAAGCAGTAAGGAGCAAGCAGGCAGGCATTTAGGAGTGAAAGGTTCTGGATTGTGAGAGGGCACAGGCTGGGCTGAGGGACCCCATGCCCAAAGTTCATGCATCAGGTCTCTAATTTTAATATATTTTGATAGGGGATGGTTTCTTCTGTTGAGCAGAGACCTGGAGAAAGTTGGTAAGTGAGCCATGCAAATATCTGGGGGAAGAGCATTCTATGCAAAAGAAAAAAGTGAATTTCATTAATATTGCTTATTGAAATCTCACAAAAGATATTTATTAGTCAAGCCTCCTTTCTTCCCAATCACAAGCCAGGGAAAGGACCTTTACTTGATAATGGAAAGAAGTTAATGAACTTAACACCTTATCAGTACCAATGCAGACCTTCCACAGAAGGTAAAAAGGGAAACAGAAAGGGTGGCAAGGAGAAAAAGAAGGGAAGGGAAGGACAGAGCTGAGTGAGGGAAATGAAGGAGGGAAGACAGGGGGAATGAAAAGAGAGACAGATAAGATAGAAGAGAGTAAAAGGTTTAAGTCTCAACGTTAGCCTATCCAGTCAAAAGCCTTCAGTCAGGAATCTATGAAACTATACCTTCATCTCTGTGAAATTGCCTGGGTCAGCAATACCTTTTTATGGGGCACTGGGTTCTCATTTTAAGGCAATGTATTCAATGTATTTAATAACAAGGTCTTTTTGGATACCTGATTTATGACTAGACCTAGAATAGAGAAGAGACAGAGGATAATTAGGCACAATCTTATAGTCAGAAATTACTAAATGACTATTTGTTTATATGATCATAATATCTTTATTTGACAGTGTAAATTTTATCAGATTTTTCTTGTATACCTCCTAAACACACACACACACACCAACACACACACACACACACACACACACACACACACACACGGTATGGTAAAGTTTTCACAACCTTTATCTAGACCAACAGTTAACACATTTGAGGGATATGATAATCCCTCACACAAGTACCAGTGATTCACTGAGACAATGGTTATCATAGGATTGGAACAAGAATGTAATTCTGGTCTAATCTCTAAAGCATAGAAAAAAGTTCTCCCAACATATAAGTACATGGAAGTGACCAGAACCACTCAGCTTCCTGAAGGCAGGGAGAAATAATCTCTGGGCACTTTAGTGACCCATTTGAGGAATATTATCTGTAAGTCCTGGTTTAAGGAATAAAACACAAGTTTTTAATTTTGTATTTTCCTCCCTCTTCCACAACCTCCTCCAAAGTACAAATTTGAAAAATGCCGATATATTATAAACCCATAGACACATGCAAGGCTCTTCTGTATTGTTATTGTTATTTTTTTCCGACTTGTGGTCCATGTTAATTAAAGATCGTCATCTAGCCCTAGCTAGCTTGGCTCAGTGGATAGAGCATTGACTTGTGGATTGAAGAGTCACAGGTTCAATTCCAGTCAAGGGCATATGCCTGGATTGCAGGCTCAATCCCCAGTAGGGGGCATGCAGGAGGCAGCCAATCAATGATTCTCTCTTATCATTGATGTTTCTATCTCTCTCTCCCTCTCCCTTCCTTTCTGAAATTAATAAAAATATGTATTTAAAAAATAAAGATCACCATCTACTGCCTATAAATATTAGCTAATAGAAAATCAATAAATGAGGATTCTGTTGTATTGTGGTTCATAATAATTTATCTGCTTAAATTATGACTTGGGCCTTTCTGAGAACATAGCATTGCATTTGAAAGAAGTAAAATGGATTCTCCTTAGCAAATGCAAAATACATGATTCACAAAATGTCAAATTTAAGCTTATTAAACATTAGAGGCCTGTTGCATGAATTCTTGCATGGGTGGGGTCCCTAGGCCTGGGGGGCAATCAGAGCTGAACTGGGCCATCTCACCCAATCCCAATCAATAGGCTGACTAGGGGTGGGGGGATATCAAGGGAGGTTGACCAGCCAAGGGGTGGGACTGTGAGAGGTTGGCTATGGGAATACACTGACCACCAAGGGGCAGCTCCGGTGTTGAGCATCTGCCTCCTAGTGGTCAGTGTATGTCATAACAACTGGTTGACTGGTCATAATGGTCACTTAGGCATATATATATGTATGTATATATTAGAGGCCCAGTGCATGAAATTCGTGCATGGGGAGGTTTCCCTCAGCCCAGCCTGTACCCTCTCCAATCTAGGACCATTGGACATCCCTCTCAGAATTCAGGACTGCTGGCTCTCAATTGTTTGCCTGCCTGCCTTCCTGATTGCCCCTAACCACTTCTGTCTGCCAGCCTGATCACCCCCTAACCACTCCCCTGCCAGCCTGATTGGTGCCTAACTGCTCTCCTGCCAGCCTGTTTGCCCCTAACTGCCCTCTCCTGTAGGCCTGGTCACCCTTAACTGCTCTCCCCTGCAGGGCTGGGCACCCCTCCCTCCCAACTGCCTTTCCCTGAAGGCCTGGTTGTTCCCAACTTCTCTCCTCTGCTGGCTTGGTCACTCCTAACTGCCCTCCCCTATAGGCTTGATTGCCCCCAACTACCCTCCCTTGCAGGCCTGATCCCTGCCAACTGCCTTCCCCTGCTGGCCATCTTGTGGTGGCCATCTTGTGTCTACATGGGGGCAGCCATCTTTGACCACATGGGGGCAGCCACCTTATGTGTTGGAGTGATGGTCAATTAGCATATTACTCTTTTATTAGATAGGGTAGAGGCCTGGTGAATGGGTGGGGGGCAGCTGGTTTTCCCTGAAAAGTGTCTTGGATCAGGGCGGGGGTTCCCTTGGGGTGTAAGATGGCCTGAGTGAGGGGCCTGTGGTGGTTTGCAGGCCAGCCATACCCCCTAGCAACCCAAGCAGAGTCCCTGGTATCTGGGATTTATTTATCTTCTACAATTGAAACTTTGTAGCCTGGAGCAGAGCCAAGACTTTTGTTTACCCCATGGCTGCAGCCATTTTTGTTGGGATTTATTTATCTTCTATAATTGAAACTTTGTAGCCTTTAATGGAGGCCTTGGCCGGCAAGGGTGTGTGAAAAAGTTGGCTTCCTCCACTGCTGGGGGCAACCCAAGCCTCCTCTTTGCTCCGTGACTGCAGCCATCTTGGTTGGGTTAATTTGCATATTCACTCCTCATTGGCTAGTGGGTGTGGCTTGTTGTTATAGCAGAGCGATGGCTAATTTGCATATTACTCTTTTATTAAATAGGACTAGAGCCCCAGTACATGAAATTTGTGCATGGGGGGAGGGGTCCTCTCAGCCCAGCATGCACCCTCTCCAATCCAGGATGTCCTACTGCCTGTCCAGGACCAATCCCTGGGATCAGGCTTGAAACAGCAGTTGGACATGCCTCTCACAATCCTGGATTGCTGGCTCCTAACTGCTCACCTGACTGTATGCCTGACTGCCCCTTACTGGCCCCACCACAGGCCTGGTAACCCCCAACTGCCCCCATGCCAGCCTGGTCACCCTTAACTGCCCTCCCCACCATCCTGGTCACCCCTTACTGCCCCCTGCCAGCTTGTTTGCCCCCAACTTCCCCCTCCCTGTGGGCCTGGTTGCCCCATGCAGCCTGCTGCTTTATCATTTGGTTGCCCCCCATTAACCCCCCTGCTAGCCTGGTCACCCCATGCAGCCTGTTGCTTGGTTGTTTGGTCACCCCTCACTAAACCCCTGCCAGCCTGGTTGCCCCATGCAGCCTGTTCAGTAGTCCATTCAGTTATGATGACTGCTTAGACTTTAGATTATTACCTCCTCTCAGGAAGAAAGATCATTGCCACCAAAAAAAAAAAAAAAGGATTAGAGTTCATGACAAGTGTAGATAAGATGTTAATTAACAAAGGGGCTTATAACTGTGCTATTTTGAGCTGTATCTAGCCTTAGCTTGGCAAAAAAGATTTCAGTTTGTAAATGTCCTGTCCTTTTTCATCTAGGCTTGAAAATAACAAGTTAAGGCAATCACTGTTATTTATATGGCCAACATCATACCGAGGCCAATATTTATGCTGTCTGTAGTAATTTTCAGAGAATAAAACACTGTCTTTTAAGACTAAATCTTCTTATTCTTGCTGGCAGTCATATTATTTATTACATGTATAAAGATAGTGATTAATTAATAGGAAGGAGTTGGGGAACTGATCTTCAGCTCTAATGGGGTAAATTGCTGACATAATGGAGTTCCGAATATAATGAAGACTTGAAAATGAAATCTACCTCATCTGAAGAAAATCTCTCCCAGTTGCTGAAGATATAAATAGGGAAAAATCAATTAGCATAGACTAGAATTGAAAATCATGGGGTTATTAGATAATGAAATTGTTTTTGGTGAACAAAATGCAAGTGAATCCATAACCAAGGATGATAATGCTGATATCCTTCTCTGGAGGGACAGTATAAAAATAAATACCGGCAATGTGACACCCTTGTTTCCTCCTTAATTTAACTGCCTACTAGGATAGGGGCAAATATATAATTTTCATGCCCAGATGATAACAGGAGGATTAGGTTAAAACCTTTACTTGGATGGGGGAAAGAAAAATGCACAGATGATTTAGCTCCAGGCAAATGTTTCAAAGAAGTATAAAATGGTAACAAAGGCAGAAAGAGGTAACAGCCTTTTTTAGTACTCTCTTGGGTCACACAGACCCTGAGGTCTTGATGAACCACATTATAGATTCAAGGAGGATTGATGATGTGTCAAATGGTTTCTTACTCATCACAATGAGAGGTATTGACAAAATGACAAGTATAGCTAAATACTTAATAGAGTTAGTTCTGTATACTAAATTCCTACTGAAGGTCCATTTGATAATCATGGGGTCCAGTCTCTCAAACATATATGGAAAGCACAGTACATGAACACATTTTCAAAGGTGATAACTCACCAGATTCTCAGAGCAGGAAGGTTGCTGAGAAAACATCTAGTTTAATTATCTCATTTCACAGATCTGGAAACTGGGGCCAACTGAGGATAGGGGACTCTTTCAAGGTCACTTATTAAGTTAGTAAAGCTTGAGAGCATTTGAGATCTTGCTCCTTGATATGTTATCAGTTTGGCGCAAATAAACTTTTTTTTAAGTTAGTAAAACTTTTCATATTTTAAAACTTTACACCTTTCTATGAAACACTGCTACTTTTCTTGCTGAAGGTGAAATGAGTGAATAGACAAATTAGAGACACTTCTTCCTTCACTCACTCATTCATCTATGTTTGACAGGCTTAGCAAATAAACAATTAAAAACATATGTCCCAAATATTGCACAGGGCACACTTAGCACTAAAATTTATTTGTTGTTTATCAGAAATTCAAATTTAACTGACACCCTATATTTTATGTGGCAATCTTATATTCAACATCTACCTTTCATTTCTATTCTACAGGAATTTCATTATTGTCAATTCCAATAGAAAGAGAGAAAGGACAAAATAATTTGCAGAGCAGACTAAACTGAGTGAGGCTCAAGAGAATCAATGGATATAGCTATTGCATCTGCTTGCTGCTGGGGCCACATTAAATCACAAATGCTTCATGCATTCAAACAATTCTCTCCTGTATGAGATCACTTATTTGGAGCATCTCTCTTGCTTCTAACAGTTAGATTCTTGAACTGGGCAATAACCAAAGATGAATAGTAAGATATTGTGAATCGAAGACTATTGTATAAACACTGCCTCTGTTCACAGAATATTACAGTGCATCATTGTGAAAGCTAAGGCATAAGAGATGAAATAATTAGTACTAGAGAATTCATACTAGAGGACTAGAGAATCAGTACTAGAGAAGATACCTGGGAACTCTAGCCCAGTATTTTTCAAATATAACTGATTGTCACAAACACCAGGGAAGCTTCTTAAACTATAGGTTCCAAGGTTTCACTCCCAAAGGATCTAATTTAGTAGAGCTGGGATTTTACTCAGAATCCTAATGGTGCTCATGCAGGTGATCCACGGAGTACACATTACAAATTGCTGACCTAGAATATAAGATATCTCTTACTTCCCCTGCAGGTCTCACCTCTTTCTGCTCTCCTCTCCCTCAACTATAAGCTATACCCCTTCATAACACAGAGATTCAATTTCTATCTATGGAGATGATTTTACTCCTTCCATATTTGTTGCAACTGTGTAGCAGTTTATTTGATAACTATGATTTTCTCCTTTTAAACATAAATTCCAAATTATGAAGTAGCTTCTAATCTTGCTCCCAAAATAAGATTTCCAGGTGATTGGAATTCATGTCTCTATAAATCAGAGCCTGTTGCAGGTTACTTTGTTTTGTTTTTACCCAGTCTAAAGCCCTTGAAGCTCTCCCAGCACACAAACTCCAGTGGAAAATTGAAGCTCTTTCTCCACTTCTGTCCTGGATATCATATCCCTTGCCCTCCTGTACTTTAAAAATTAAGATTGACTTTTCTGTCTCAATGGGATTTTCCATCAAGAAAGGCAACCACATTGATTGGTGAAGTCAAACTGTACATACATAGAGGGAAAATGTTCTAGAAAGAGACTCATCATTAACAGTTTAATATTTCTCAATCCTGATTTATTAGTATCATCTGGAGAATTTGGTAAAAATTTAAGTTAGTCTCAAATTTAAGAAAGTATGGAACTGACACCTGATTTTGCCTTTTTAGCAAACTCCTTAGTTTTGAAGTATAATTAACTTTGGCAACTACTTGGCCTAGAGCAAGCATGTCAACTTAAAGGCTAATACATGCCACATAAACAAGATTTATGTTTATGTGGGCCATAAAAAAACAAAAGTTTAAATTTTCATATAAATATATTTATTATTATAGAATACAAAGGACTGAAATAAATGAGTAATCATTAACATAAAATAATAGAACATTTTAATAAAATTAATTTTTTCTTGAACATTAACTTACCAGACACTGAATAACTGCATAAGTTAATAAGCATAAGTTTTTCTTGTTCTCCAAAAGCAAAGTATTTCCTGTTGTGCACACATCAAACAAGTCAGTATAAGATTGCTGAATCAACTGCTGAAATATTCGCTGCTAGTATTATTGGAAAGAAATGGTGGGCCTAAGGTGCATAAGGAAAATGAATGCAACAAAATTATAGTAATCAGTCATTAGCGAACATTATAGCTCATTATTAATAATTATGTATAGCAGGATATTGTAAAATTAAGTTACAAAAATTTTATTAAAACATTTCTTACATACCATTGTATTGGCTGGGCTGCAAAAAGTATTCATTGTGGGCTGTGAGTTTGACATGCTTGGCCTAAAGTATGAGCACCTAGAACAGATGAAGTAAAAACAAACAAGCAAACAAAAAACACAACAAAATCTTGGCCAAGTTTGAATCTTTCTTATCTCTGTATTTATTTTTTCAGTCCAGGAATAATCAGGGAGTGACTTGCTACATGCTCCATGTCTCTCTGACTTCTACTGTATTGCATTACTTAAGTGTGTGTAAAAATATGTTTTACTCCTATATAGCCAACAACAAATCTACTAAGAAAGTATGGAAGTGAAGTGTTGACTTAAATTAATTCAAAGAAAGGATGCATCACCATTCATTACTTCAACCATCAGAATCAGTAGAGTGCCTAGAAATGACTGTGCATTAGGAATGTCCTCTGATGGACTGGGCTTTTTCCAGTGTGATAGATAGTGACCCAGAGAAAGAGATTCTATTTCTGTCTATGGAGATTATTTTAATGCCGTGGTGGCGCTTGTATATGAATGGTATTGAGAATTTGAATTCCATCCTTTAAATCCAGAACTAGACATGATGTTCTGGGGTTAAAAGGCTAATGTGGATTAAACAATTAGTGATCCCAGATAGTGTCACTAATTGTGGGAGTTGAGGACTTTATTGAGAGCCTACAGTGTGCCAGGCACTGTGCTTGGCCCTGGGTTACAGAGATAGACAGGGAAGGCTCCAGCTGGAGTGGAATCACATTTCCAGGACCTGATAAAAGTATTTACTTGAATGACAATTAAAGTAAATACTTTGTCTGGAGTCCAACTGTTGTCATTTTTTTCTCAAAATAGTTCCCCTTCTTAAATAGAGAATCCAATGTAAAAACTAGTCCACCAACAAGCAACATCCCGAGCTTCTGTTTTATGCAAGGCCTCTAGTGGTAGCTCTCATGCAACTGTACCATGGGAGGTGTGCAATAAGTCATTGTGAGTGGGTTTGCTTGGACTTGCTGTGCTTTCAAGGCCTCTGCTGGGTGAGAGCAGATCTCAGCCCAGGGGTGACAACTTCTGGCTCATCAGCCTCTGCTTAGACAGGTCCTTCCTCCAGGGAAAAGTCTTTATTATCTTATTGATACTTCCAACTATGGTTGTATTTGTAGGTATAAATTAAATTCCTCTGGAACAATAATGATAACTACTTTGAGATTATATATATATTGGAGTCCAAGTACGCTGCCAGGAACTTGACCTCTTTGTACACTGGGCAGTGGATGAAGACATGATTAGCCACAGACATATAGGAGAGAATTTATTGCAGACCAAGTAACTATTGCTAACACAGGAGTCATCAGACAAAGAAACTGCGCACTGGCTGGTCAGCAACATATATTTATACTAACTCAGACAAAAGAGGCTTCTTGCCAAATACATCAATATTTGGGTTATAGAAAAGTACGCATGCACAGTGCATACAGTAAAACTGCTGTGTCATTGCCTTTGAACGTGCATTTAGCAAATGGATCTTGAATACTTGATGTACTCTGGTCAGAGTCCAACATATGTTTAATCCTCACCCAAGGATATTTTCCCATTGATATTTACAGAGAGTGTAAGAGAGAGGAAAAAGCAGAGAGAAATATCGATGTGAGAGAAACACATATATTTGTTGCCAACTGCACACACCTGGAACAAGCCTGAGGATGATTCTTTCTCATCATTAATATTTTTATCTCTTTCTTTCTCTCTCTCCCTCTTCCTTCCTCTATAAAATCAATAAAAATATATTTTTAAAAAATAAGTCATTATTCTGTCATTAGGGGGTTGGTGCATGAAATTTGTGCACTGGGAAGCTGTTCCTCAGCCCAGCCTGCTCCCCCTCACATTCTGGAAGCCCTCAGGGGATGTCCTATTGATGGCTTAGGCCTGCTCCCCATTGGAAGTGGACCTAAGCTGCAGTCTGGCCTCCCTTAGTGGGAAGTGACCAGGCTGATCAGGGGAAGGCACCAGCCCCGTCACACCACTGCTGCAGCCACTGCCAGTCACCACAGCTGCCAAGGTATTTTCTTCAACATGAACTCCAGTCCCTTCACCATGAAAAAAAATGACAACTTTCTTTAAGCATTTTTAAGATGTGTCTTTCATAGGATATGACATTTCTTTATTTTTCTTTTTATCCTCACCTGAGGATATGTTTCCATTGATTTTTTTCCCCTTCCCTGTGATCCCAGGTTTGGCCCTTACCCAAGCCTAAAGCCTCTGCCCCAGGATTTAGGCTTTGAAAGGGGTTCCCTTTCATAGCACCTCTGATTGCAGGCTTGGCCCCTTGCCAAGCCTAAAGCCTCCACCCGATGGCCAGCGGGGAGTGACCTGGGTGCCAAGGAGTTTCCTGAGACCCAGGTATGTATGCAAATTAACCACCATATTTGTTGGGTTAATTTGCATACTCACTCTGACTAGCTGTTGGTATAGTGGAGGAATGGTCAATTTACATGTTTCTTTATTATTAGGTAAGATTATCATTTTGTACCATTCTTGTTTCATCTACCCCCATACATTTAGTGGTTTGCTTATAATCCCAGACACTATGTCATTTCACACATAACCCCTTCATAATTTGTTTCTAAAATGTAAAGGATCTTACATAACTCTAATTACTTTGGAAAATAAAATCAAAATATTTAAAATTATGCTAAATTGTTGTTAAGTGCTAGATTTTCTTAGCCATGTTCACTATTCAATGCAGATTGATATCTGGATGCAAAATTTATCTTTAGACAATTATTAGGTATAACTTGGAAATCTTGTAAACTATATATATCACTATTAGTTTTTAATTATTATTGCTCCCCTGATGAAGATGCCAAACAATTTGTCCATTAGAATTTGCCATAATCTAGATTTGCATTCTTGATTTATTTCATACTGTTTAACATGCTCACCATTTCCCCATATTTCTTGTGTAATAGCTATGCTCAACATCATAAAATATAAGGGGCATTTTTAATATTGTCCAAATGCATGTTATATCTATGTACCACCATTCACTTGCTTGTGGATATTTTAATTGTTTCCAATTTTGGCCATTGATAAATTTGGACACAGTTCATATTGATATGTTTCCTTCTCATGCTAATGCTTCTAAGTGCAATAACTGAGTTAGAGTATAGGTGAATGTATAACTTTAAGAAAAAATGGCAGCAGAATAGATGGATGTGTCAGGAGCGTTGTTGCTGAGCAGACAGAGGGAGCAGCTGAGGGGCACACTGGGAGCATTTGTTGTCAAGTTAAGGGACTCTTATCCTCTAGGAGAAAGTGAGGGACTGCTAGACGGGGATCCCCTGACCAGGCAGCCCCACTGCCATGGGGTTTTTTCCTTTTGGAGCCACCAGCGCGAACACAGAGATTGCACCATCTTGGAGGGGAAAGTGGATATTTACAGAAGCCTGAAAAGCTACAGCTGCAGCACCCACTGAACAGCTGCAGGACCAAGAAGACTGCTCCCCAAATGGCACAAATAATCAGATTCAGAGAAGCTTCTACACACCACATGGAAAGGTCAGATTTTGCCTGGGATAAGGTGAGGTCTCTGGTCCTGCAGAACAGAAAGACACGCACACTGTAGGAACTGGACTGGGGGAAAGTTTTACCTAGAGAAATCACTGGATGTTGGGCAGGGCATGATCCCTGAATGTGGAAGGGGGCCCTCAGAGATATTAACAGAGGGGGTCTCTAGAAAACAACCCATTTTGATCTCAGGCAGAAGGACAGCTTGGGAGTTATTAAAGTGTGCCGGCTGCTTGAACAGGAGTGGGGTAGAGGGACTACACAGACTTGTAATCTTTTCTCTTCAGATCCTTGCTTCTGATTATTAAGCCCGATACATAGGATCACCCAATTGGGGACATCCTAAGAGACTGCAGGGTAAAGTTGTTGTTCTGGAACCTGGGGATCAGAGCAGAGAATAACCATAAGAGAACCAGTTCTGAGGCAACCCACTACCACAAACCAGTATAGAGTTCCAGAAGGAAAGCAGGATCTAAGCACAGGCTAGAGAGGGCCTATAGTCTTGGAAATCAATTCTGAAACACTGCCACCCAGGGGATGACTCACAAGTTGACCCTTACATAATCACAAAAGAATAAAGAGATTAAGACACACCCCCTGCTTAAAAACCAGGACTGGCCTACAACACTGAACAGCAGTGGAACACAGGGAACTGCAATACCATCCTGACTGGGAAACAGGGTGTCAAACAGAACAATAGAGGAAGTGAATGATCTCCACTACTGCACATTCTATTTTTTTAATATTATTTTTTTATTTTTTATTTCTTATTTTTTCATCTTTAATTCAAAAACTATTTTCTGTCTTTTCCTCAATTAATTTTGCCTTTTTAATTATTACATTTTTATCTTCAACCAGTATTATTACTACTACTATTTTACCTTTTTGAACGAAAAGAAGTGTCATTTTATTTTCTCTTTATTTTAATTTGGGATTAGAGTTCTATATTCTATTTTCATCTTTCCTTTAGCATCATTTTACTCTATCTCAACTCTACCTTTATGCAATCACTCTCTTCCTAACTTCTCCCATTTTGTTGTCTTGTTTCTCTTATCCTTTTCCTACTTTAAATTTTCACTATTCTTTCCTATTGCCCAGTTAAAATTTTACACCACCTATATATCTAATTTCCAATACCCTGCTCCAAGTCCATACACATGTCTCTCTTCTCTGTCTTCACCATCCCAAAAATGGTTTTTCTCTATGTCCTTTTGTTTTGTTTGCTTGAACCTTGATTATATCCATTTTTTATACTTCTTTTGTGAGAATGTTTTTGCTTATTCTACTTGTTTTATTTTGCTTTTTCTTTACTTTGTTTTTTTATCTCTGTTTTTCCTCAACTCCCTTGAAATTAGTTGATATTTTTAGTTTGTAATAATCTCCAAGTACATGTAACTGGCATTTGTTGGGATTAGTGGCTGTTATATTGGAATATTCTCCCCATATATATAATTTGTTCCCCTCTCTTTCTTATTCTCTTTCATCCTCTCTTACTTTTTTTTTGTTATTTTTCTTATTTTTCTTTTTTCTTTTTCTTCCCTCTTTTTTCTGCATTCTCCCAATTTCATTTTGGTACTCCTTTCTTTTCTTTCCTCCTCATTTCTCTCTTCTTCTTTCACTACTTTCCCATAATTTTTCTCTCACTAGTGGTCACCTTATTTGTGCTTATTAACATCATGAATACATTTCTGTTCAGGGCTTTGTGCTTTGTACCTGGTTGTGTTGTATTCTGTGCCTTTAAATGAATGCAGGAGAGTGAACTACATAACCAGACACCTGGAAAAGAAAGACCATGGGCAGACAAGGACACAGCCCAAATATGAAAAAAAGCAGGCATCATCAGAAAAGGAAGTAAAAGAAATAGAGACAAGCAACCTGACAGAGAAAGAATTCAGAGAAATGGTCATAAGGTGGCGGAAAAAAATGGAGGACAAATTATACAACATGAGTAAGAACCAAGAGTAAATGAAGAAAAATCAAGAAGAAATAAAAAATGATATTGCTGCTGAAAAGAACTCAATAGAAAACATCGAAAGTAGACTAAAGAAGCAGAAGACCACATCAATGGGGAAGAAGACAAGGTAGGAAAAAATACACAAGTACAGCAGCTTCTAGAAAAAAAAATTTAAAGTAACAGGAGAGCCTAAGGAGACTTTGGGATTACATGAAACAAAACAACATCCAGATTATAGAGTTTCCAGAAAGTGTGGAAACTGAGCAAGGGATAGAAAACCTGTTTGGAGAAATAATGACAGAAAACTTCTTTGATATAGGGAAGAAAAAATGCACACAAGTCCAAGAAGCTCACAGAGTCAAAAACAAAATGAATTCCAAAAGACTGACACGAAGGCACATTATAATTAAACTGGCAAATACCAACAACAAAGTCAGAATCTTAAAAGAGACCAGAAAGACAGAAAGTTACCTACAAAGGAACACCCATCAGAATAGCAACTGGTTCCTCAAAAGAAATTCATCAGGCCAGAAGGAAATGGAAGGAAATATACGAAGTCATACAAAGGAAGGGTCTGAATCCAAGAATATTATACCTAGTAAGGCTTTCAATCAAAATCAAAGGTGAAAATCAGGAGCTTCACTGACAAAAACGGACTAAGGAAATGTATTACCACAAAACCAGCAATGCAAGAAATGTTAAAGGGACTGCTGTTAAAAAAAGAAATAGGAAAATAGGAAGCCCAGAAGAAAGACAGGGGTAACAAATAAAAATGGTGACAGAGAAGTGCCTATCAATAACTTTAAATGTAAATGGATGAATTGCTCAAATCAAAATATATAGGGTAATGGATTGGGTAAGAAAACATGAAACATGACCCATATATCTGCTGCTACAAGAAACCCACCTCAGAAAAAAAGATGCACACAGATTGAGGGTGAAGGGATGGAAAGCAGTGTGTAAGGCAAATAGAAATGAAAAAAAAAAGCTGGAGTTGCAATACTTACATCTGACATATCAGATCTCAAAGTGAAGGACATAACAAGAGATAAGGAAAGCCACTTCATAATACTAAAGGGATCAATCCAACCAGAAGAAATAACTCTAGTAAACTTATATGCATCCAATAAGGGAACATGTAAATACATAAAAAATAAACACCTGGAGGATATCAAGAAAGAGATTGACAGCAATACAATCAGAGTAGGACACTTTAATACCCCACTATCACCAAGGAAAATTCCTCTAAACCAGTGGTTCTCAACCTTTTTTAATGCTGTGACCTTTTAATACAGTTCCTCATGTTATGGTGATCCCCAATCTTAAAATTATTTCGGTTGCTACTTCATAACTGTAATTTTGCTACTGTTAATGAATCATAATGTAAATATTTGTTTTCCGATGGTCTTAGGCGACCTTGCTAGCAGTTTTCAACCTGTGGGTCGTGACCCACAAGTTGAAAACCACTGCTGTAGAGCCTAAACAAAACTCAGCAAAGTAACATCAATCCTAAATGGCTCACTAGACCACATGGAATTAATTGACATCTTCAAAACATTTCACCCCAAGGCCACAGAATATACATTCTTCTCACATACACATGAGTCATTTTCAAAGATAGACCATATGTTAGGTCATAGGAAAAGTCTTTGCAAATACAAGAAGATAGAAATCATATGAAGCATTTTTTCAGACCACAGTGGAATAAAACTGGAAATCAACTACAATAAAAACAATACAAAGAAATCAAACACATGGAGACTAAAGAGACTATTAAACAATGACTGGGTAACGAGGGATATCAAGAAAGAAATAATAAACATCATGGTAACAAATGACAATGGAAACACAATAATACAAAATTTATGGGACACAGTGAAAGCAGGCCTGAGAGGGAAGTTCATAACTCTACCAGCTTACTGTAAAAAAACAACAACAAAAACAAAACAAAACAAACTACCAAAATTACCAAAAAAAAAGAAAAACAAGAAACAATGGTAATAAATTACCTAACTCTACAACTCAAAGATCAAGAATGAGAGCAACAAGAAAAGGACACTGTAAGCAGAAGAAGGAAATAGTAAAGATCAGAGCGGAGGTAAACTAGATAGAAACAAAGGAAACAATTAAAAAATTCAACAAAACCAAGAAATGTTTCTTTGAATGTATAAATAATATTTATGGACCTCTAGGCAGGCTAACCAAGAAGCAAAGAGAGAAGACCCAAATAACCAAATTCAAAATGAAAGAGGAGAAATAACAACAGACCCCTCCAAAATACAAAGGATTGTTAAAAAATACTATGAACAACTCTATTTCAACAAATTGGACAACCTGCAAGAAATGGACATATTCCTAGAAAAATATAACCTTCCAAAACCCAAGCAGGAAGAATCTAAACATCTCAATAGTCCAATAACTATGGAAGAAATTGAAGCAGTCATCAAAAAGCTTCCAACAAACAAAAGCCGAGGACCAGATGGTTACACAGGAGAGTTTTAGCAAACATTCAAGGAAGAATTAAAACCTACTATCATCAGACTATTGCAAAATATTCAAAAGGAAAGAACACTTCCAAACATATTCTATGAAGCCAAAATCACCCTTATACCAAAACCAGATAAAGACAATACAATGAAAGTGAATTACATGCCAATATCCCTCATGAACATAAATACCAAAATCCTCAACAAAATTCTAGCAAATCGGATCCAGCAGTACATCACAAAGATCATACACCATGACCATGTAGGATTTATCCCACGAATGCAAGGATGGTAAAATATCAGCAAATCAATAAACGTGATATATCACATAAACAAATTGAGAAATAAAAACCACATGGTCATATCAATTGATGCAGAAAAAGCATTTGACAAAATCCAAAGCCCTTCCTTAATAAAAACTATCAGCAAGGTGGGAATAGAAGGATCATACCTCAACATCATGAAAGCCATATATGATAAACCCACAGCTAACATCATACTCAAGGGGCAAAAACTAAAACCATTTCCCCTAAGAGCAGGAACAAGACAGGGGTGCCCATTCTCACCACTCCTGTTCAACATAGTACTGGAAGTATTAGCCATTGCAATTAGACAAGACAAAGAAATAAAAAGCATCGGAATTTGAAAAGAAGAAGTAAAGCTGTCCTTATTTGCAGATGACATGATACTGTACATAAATAACCCAAAAGACTTCATCCAAAAACTAATAGACTTCATAAATGAATTCTGCAATGTAGCAGGATACAAAATTAATGCCAAGAAATCTATGGCATTTCTATACACTAATAGTGAAATTACAGAAAGAGAGACTAAAAAAGCAACCCCATTTACCATTGCACCAAAAAATTAGGATATCTAGCAATAAACTTATGTAAGTATGTGAAAGATTTGTACACAGAAGACTACAGGAAACTGAAAAAAGAGATAGAGGAAGGTGTAAACAGATGAGAGAGCATGTCATGCTCATGGATAGGGAGAATCAACATCATTCAAATATCCATACTACCCAAAGCAATCTATAGATTCAATGAACTACCCATTAAAATACCAACGGCATATTTCTCAGACCTAGAAAGAACTCTCAAAAGATTCATCTGGAACAAAAAAGACCCCGAATAGCCACAACAATCCTGAAAAAGAAGAATAAAGTAGGTGGGATCTTAACACCAGATTTCTAGCTGTATTACAAAGCAACTGTTCTCAAAACAGCCTGGTACAGGCACAAGAACAGACATATAGACCAATGGAATGGAATAAAAAATCCACATATCGATCCAAACCACTATCCTAAATTAATATTTGAGAAAGGAGGCATGAACATAGAATAGATTCCAGAGAGTCTCTTCAGTAAATGGTGTTGGAAAAATTGTACAGATACATGCAGAAAAATGAAACTAGACCACCAACTTACACCATACACAAAAATAAACTCCAAATGGATACAGGACTTAAACATAAAACGGGAAACCATAAAAATATTAGAGGAATCCACAGGCAGCACCATCTCAGACATATGCTGAAGGAACTTCTACAATGATACTCTTCAAAGGGCAATGGAAGCTAAAGAGAAAATAAACAAATTGGACTACATCAAAATAAAAAGCTTTTGCACAACAAAAGATACCACCAACAATACTGGATGGGAGAGCATATTTACAAATGTTATCACTGTTCAAGGTTTAATCTCCAATATCTACAGCCAACTTACACAACTTAGTAAAAGGAAGATAAATGATCAAATTAAAAAAATGGGCAACCGACCTAAATAGAATCTTCTGGAAAGACGACAGAAGAAAGGCCAGGAAACAGATGAAAACATCCTCAGTGTCACTAATTATCTGAGAGATGCAAATCAAAACAACAGTATGATACCTGTCAGAATGGCAGTTATCAACAAATCAACAAATGAGAAGTGTTGGTGAGGATGTAGAATAAAAGGATCCTCTTGTGCTTCCTCTGCAAATGAAGACTGGTGCAGCCACTGTGGAGAACAGTATGGAGTTTCCTCAAAAAACTAAAAATGGAACTTCCATTTGACCCAGCAATCCCACTCTTAGGAATATATCCTAAGAAAGTAGAAAAACTAATCAGAAAGGATTTATGCACCCCTCTGTTCAAAGCAGCACAATTTACAATAGGTAACATTTAGAAACAGCTTAGGTGCCTGTCAGGAGATGAGAGGATCAGAAAACCATGGTACATCTATACAATGGAATACTATGCTGCCATAAAAAAGAAGGAATTCTTACTATTTGAAGCAACCCGGATGGAATTGGAGAGCATTATGCTAAGTGAAATTAGCCAGTCAGTGAAGGAGAAACACCACATGATCTCACTCATTTGTAGATAATAAAGAACATTATATACTGATGAACAAAAAGATAGATACAGAGATAGTAAGGTATCAAATAGACTGTCAAATTTCAGTGGGAAAGTTTGTGAGAGGTGTGGTAGGTAAGAGATCAACCAAAGGACTTGTATGCATGTATATAAGCCTAACCAATGAACATAAGTCACTGCGAGTGTTGGGGGTGGGGTATTCAGGCAATGGGAAGATATGCATACATGCAATACATTAATAAAAACATAAAAAAGAAAGACCAAATCATCATCTAAAATGATAATTCCTTTTGCATTCCTACCAGCCGTGTATTGGGTTCCAATTCTTCCATGTCCTTGCTAATAGTTCATATGGCTAATATTTAAAAATTTTGACCCTTTTAGTAAGTGTGTAGCAATATCTTACTCTGATTTTGCATTTTCTGCAGTTCTTAAAACAACTCATATTAATAACCCCATTTCATGAAAGAAAACTGAGTCTTAGAGGAGATTCCTTCATTTATACATTCAGGAAATATGCATTAAGCACTATGTTGTAGGCACAGCTCTAAGTGCTGGGGGTGGGGGAACAATAAACAGAAAAATATCTTCCCTTTTGGAGCATACATTGTAGTGGTGAAATGAAGGTGAAAGCCAAATAAAAATTTGTAAGTAACAATTAATACTAAGCAAGAGAAAATACTGAAAACTAAAATCAGTTATGGGCATAAAGAGTGGGGTTACTATTTTAGAAAGGATACTCAGAGAAGGCCTATGATAAAAATGGTATTTTTGCAGAGGCATACAGGAGACAAGGGAAGGAATGTTAAAGACTCCATTCACCACTCCACTGCTAGGAAAATCTCATGGCTCACATCACTCTCAGCATCAGAAGATACATCCGCCCAAAGTTTCTCTCTGTCACAAGGTACCTATATCTCAGGAAGAGACAAAAAATAAAGTCATTGGAATAAAGGGCCCCTAACCACAGAGGAAGACACTTCTAACAGAAGCCTCTGAGAGTTTGATCAACTAGTTTTGCATATTTTTTCCACAGTTTGTGACATGTTTATAACTTTAAAGTACTAAAAGGTGATAATATGGAGTTCTCTACCTAGAGACTGTAGGTTCTTACATGCAGAAAATCAGCAGTAAACAGTAAAGTTTTAATTTGAGCGAGTCTGGAGCCCTTTTATTTCTACAATACAAGCTCTACATACCTATTCAAATAATACCTCAAGAAAAATGAACAAAAAGTAGGAATATCTGAGGCAGGAGCACATTGGTGAGTTCGCATTTTTTTAGAAGCTATCAGATAGAAGGTCTTCATCTTCCCAGTTCAAATGTCCCCTCCACTGTGTACCAGTACTTTTTCATTTTTATTTTTAGAATGAATCACCTTGCTTTACATACAGGGCAAACTTCTCCACATGGCTTCCAGATACTAGCCTTCTTACTTTTTCAGATATTACTCCCACAATTCTCTCCTCTCTCTTTTCTGAATCATCAATTTATTCTGCTTTACCTTTCTTATTGGCAACCAAATATGCTGTAGTATCCCAGATCCTAAAAAAATAAACGAACACTAAATTTCCATACTCCCTGAAACAATTATCTGGTCATCCTGTTTGTCTCTAAACCAAAGGATAAATTAATGTTTCTATTTCTTATTATTTCCTTATACCACCCTCTCATCTCCACTGAGGCTACCAGTGAGCTATCTGATGCCAAATTCTGTTACTGCTTTTCCATTTTCACCTGGCTTTACCTCTAAGCAGTTTTTTTTAGAAAAAAAATATTTTTATTGATTTTTCACAGAAAGGAAGGGAGAGGGATAGAAAGTCAGAAATATTGATGAGAGAGAGACATCGATCAGCCGCCTCCTGCACACCCCCTACTGGAGATGTGCCCGAAAGCAAGGTACATGCCCCCAACCGGAATGGAACCCAGGACCTTTCAGTCTGCAGGCTGACGCCCTATCCACTGAGCCAAACCGGTCTTGGCTCTAAGCAGTTTTAATACAGTACTCTCTCCACTCGTCTTTAAGATCTCACATTCCTACATCAGTAGCTTCACCTTCTTAGGCTCTTTTGCTATATTTCTCCTCCCAATTTCTATGATTTATTGCCCTGGTTCAAGTTCTGTTTCCCTTTTTCTCTACAAATCCTCTCCTTCTAGGTTATCTTATCAAGTTCCTATTGTTGACTGCCATTTCTACACTATCTTTATCTCTATTCTGTTCCTCTTATCTGAGCTCCATACTTATTTTTTTCCATTAGCTGCTTAAGATACCAGTTTTAATGTCTAATGGATATCTCCAGTCTAATATATTTTTATTTCTTCCTTAAATCTGCTTTTCTTCTGGTCTTCCTTAGCTTAAAATAAGGCCTTCTCCTCCTAATAGTGATTTGAGTCAAAAGCCTAGGTGACCTCCTGATTCTCTCTCTCCACTCCTTTCTATTAATAAGTCCTGTTAGTGCTATTTCTCAACATATCACAGATACATACACTTTTCTGCATCTATTTCTGGCCACTATCATTGTGTACATGGGTTACTATGATGGTGTTCTAATAGGACACCCTGCTTCTAGGCTTGTCTCCCAACCAATCCTCTCCCCCCGCCCCCCCCCCCCCCCGCTAAACAGCCAGTTATCTTAAAAAGCTCTCACTGGTTTCTACTGGTGCTGTTTTGAGGGGGTGAAATTAGCTTCTACAGGCTGAGCCACCTGGGGCTTCTAGGTGAGGAAAGAGAGACTTGGGACCACTTGAAAGCTTCCTGTGCAGTTGCTTTATGTAATGAGTTACCCTGTGAGAGATGGAGGGGTTTCCGGGTCCACAGCTTGTTGGGGTTTGTTGGGGCAGGGCCTGTCTTGCTGGTGCTGACCTGCTGTCTCCGGATAGGGAAGAAGAGTTTCAGGCCATTTCTTTATGGTCTGAATGCTTAATGTGCCGAAATCACCTTTGCTAGGCCCCAATTGGTCACTCATCTTCCTCTGTGTGGGGAAAGGGAGTCTATGCATCTATGAATTTATGGCACCCAGCACAGCTAGGAATCAGGATCTGAAGAAGGGGCTAATGCACAAATGGAAACACTAGACAAGGAATATAAATTTAGAAGGCATGAGGAACCAGGTGGAAACCTCTCTCTAGTGGAGAACCTCACTTAAACCCTGCCCTTGCCAGTTTTCATTCAATTTTAGATACACATCTTGCCCTCAGTTAAGCACAGCAAACTGGTAGCAGACAGATTATCTCAAAGGTCAGTAAAAGATCTGAAAAGATTTACTTTGAGGCTATTAGGCCAGGAAATTGCTTTGATTCATCCTTATCTCAACACAGAACAATTGGTGCATAGCTTTTAGCCCGGCTAAAGCTCAAGGTTCATCAGCTTTCCTAGTTCCTCAATGCACTTTCATAATGGTGTTGACAATGGATGGCTTCCCGCATGAATTTCCAAATGTGTCACCACCGAGCACCTTTTATTTATTTATTTTAAAATATATTTTATCGATTTTTTACAGAGAGGAGGGGAGAGAGATAGAGTTAGAATCATCAATGAGAGATAAACATCCATCAGCTGCCTCCTGCACACCTTCTGCTGGGGATGTGCCTGCAACCAAGATACATATCCTTGACCAGAATCGAACCTTAGACCTTTTCAGTCCACAGGCTGATGCTCTATCCACTAAGCCAAACTGGTTAGGGCCACCCTGCACTTTTTAAAAATTTTATTGATTTCAGTGAGAAGGAGGGAGATGGGGAGAGGGATAGAAACATCAATGATGAGAGAGAATCATTGATCAGCTGCCTCCTGCATCCCCTGACAGAAATGAACCTTGACTTTCTGGTTTGTGGTCTATGCTCTACTGACCCACACTGGCCGGGCTATCCTGTACCTTTTAATTAAGCTCCATATTTGTATATCCATTATGTAATTAGCATGTCCATTCTGAAGTATAACATCTCAGGTCTATCTTACATCTAATATAGATTGATTTATCCTTTTATCATCAACATTTACTTAATTATGCAATTGCTATTTGTAAGGGAGATTCCTCTGGAAGTATTCTTTAAAACCCAGTGGAGCTTAGTGGCTACAATGTTCACTAAGGACTATTGGTAGTAGCAATGCTTGTAAGAAGGGAAAAAAAGGGAGTACATTTGGACAAAGGGAAAGCAAGCTGTGATGCAAACTCAACAAGTTCCTACAAGGAACTTTGGAGCTAGACTGATCCTTCATAATTGTATCAAATTTGACCAAGATTGTTGGATTTTTATGTTTCCTATGAATCACATATTAGATGTGAGCCACCTGGAAAGGGGCCTTGGGTATGACAGCTATTAAGCAAGCTTCAGCTAAAGCCTATCTTCAGATAGCACTTAGTAGCTGGGCATAAAAAGTCCTTCTCTGAAATGGGATTTAAGCAGTGCACAAGTTCCAACACAATACCCATGTAATCATACTCCTATCCACATGAGCCTCGTCAGTCTCAGCATGATGGAAACATGTATTCCAGCTCAGGATGAATGTTTCTAGTCCTGGAGGCTGACCAGCCAAAAATTCTTTTCTCAGCTCATGATCTGTTTAGTTTTTCTGGCCTCATCAGTGTTTCCCAGATGCAGATCAGCATAGAGTACACCCTAACTGTGATAGAATGCCAACCAAAAGTGTTCCCTAGTTCCACTGGATGTACGAGTTAATGTTGTCTGTGTAGGTCAAGATTTCCTCCCTAACTTGCTTGCCATGCCAGGTGAGAGTTCTCTGCCTGAACCTTCATGAATCAATGTCCAGAATTTTCCCACCAGTCATCTGTACACTAGTGTAGAATTTCCTTGTGGACATCAATAATCCAGCCTTCACTAGGTTCCATCTAGCTCTCCATATGCCAGGTTAAGAGCCCTTCCTCTTAAGACCCCAATTATTATAGGTTTACTTTGCTCTGTGTATGTAAGAGAATAATGATGAATAATACTTTGCATGTTTTCATGTGTACTTATTGGATATTTATACCTAGTCTTTTATGGATTTTCTTTTTTGTCAAATACTTTGCCCAGTTTTTAGGAGAGATTTGTTCCTGGACAAGTTTGTTTTCTTTTGAGTTAAGATTACCAATGGAGAAGCTAATTAGCCTGTTGTTATCAGTAGGTAAGAATTCAGTTTAGATGACTTAAAGGGCACAATTGTTAATAATTTGACCACAAACTACTCTGGTCTTTTAATGTGAAGTGTTTGTCAAGAACCTACAAATCAATATACATTTTTGTTGTTTTGTGTCTGCATATGTAATTCTTCTCCATAGACAAACATTTACCACTATACTGCTTGACATTCCAGGTGTACACCTGAGAAACAGACCACACTTCTAAACGAGCACCCAACTGCGTTGATTGAAATCCTTATCGCTAATGAAAATACAGTATTACTCTTTCTCAAACAACAATCATTTTCTAAGGCGAAAGCAGAAGTTGTAAATTTGGTAGTCCTTTAACACAGAGGAGAGGATAAGACTATGGTTTTTATGTTGAGAGATTTAGAGGTACAAGATGCAGAGAAAACTGGAGAACAATGCAATTGAACTGTAGTTAGCATCCATTTGCTTAGTTGCTCTTTAACCTCTCTTGTAAAGCGAAGCCCATGGTTTTGTTTCTATGCTACTGGGATCCAAGAATTGGACCTCTAGAAAGAAAAGAAAATGCCAAAAGGTCAATTAAACTAGTCTCTGATTTAGGTTACCTGAGGATTAGTCAGATTTTTTCCCCTCTATACCACTTACTTAAATTGTATTGCTTTCAGCAGTGTGGTTTGGTTTGCATTAGAATTGAGTTTTAAATTGCATTCTTAGGGGCTGTCCTTCTAAAGTGGAAAAGGATATTGGGTTTCTTGTTGCCCTTCAAGCCACATTCCTATTGTTGCTATTTTCTCCTCTAGTGATGTTTTCATTTTCTATTCTCTGAGGCCCATTTTAGTTTATATTTTAAATTTCTCTTTTATGTCACCATAATTCATTTTGATTTTTCTAATACTTCATATAAATGCAATCGTAGAGCCTGTATTTTTTGCTTGTGGCTTTTGTATCAGCAAAATGTTAGTAAGTTTAATCCATGCTGTTTTATGTATAAATTGTTCCTGTTTGAATTGTATTTCATTGTATGATTATACCACAATCTGTTTTCCTATGTTCCTGCTGATATATATTTGGGTTCTTTACAGTTTTGACTTTTTTGACAAAAGTTGCTATAAATATTCTTGTACAAGTATTTTGGTGGATGTTATTTTTATTTCTGTTGGGTAAAACTTGGGAAGATGTATGTTTAACTTTATAAGAAACCACATATTTTTCCATGTAATTGTATTATTTCATATTCCCCCTCAGTGATGTATGGTGGGGGGGAACCTAGCTTCTCAACAACCTTGCCAGCACACGGTACTGGAAACCTAATTTTATATTTGAACCATTCTAAGATGTGTGAAGTGCTTATCAGATTGTGGTTTTAATGTTCATTTTTCTCATGACTAATGCTCTTAAGCATCTCCTCCCCCAACTACATAACTATTATCAATATATAACATGTGAGTTCAAAGTGCACACTGTGATGATTTAGTATACATACACACAAACACACACACACACACACACACACACACACACACACACATGCTCACACACACATATATATACTAGAAGCTCAATGCACGAAGATTCGTGCAAGAATGGGTTTTCATCCCTGACTGCTGGCACCACCTTTCCACCCTGGTCCATGAGCCAAAGCCACTTCTTTCTGCTCCAGCCCAAGAGGTGACTCTTTCTCCTCTGGCCCAGCATTTTCACTCTGCCCAGAGACCCTGAGCAGCTGGAATGGTGTAGAACGCCTTCATTCTTGTCATGGTGAAGATGCAAGTGTCCCACCCCAACCCCGGCCGTTCGGCACCTGCATATGCAAATTAATCCACTATCTTTGTTAGGTTAATTTGCATATTCACTCCCTATTAGCTGGTGGGCATCATGAAGGTACAGTCAATTTGCACCTTTCTCTTTTATTAGTGTGGATATATATACTAACACACAAGATGCAGAGAAAACTGGAGAACAATGCAATTGAACTGTAGTTAGCATCCATTTGCTTAGTGTGTGTGTTAGTATATATATCCACACTAATAAAAGGTGACCCATTATATAATAGAGAGTCCCAGTGCACGAAATTTGTGCATGGAGGGTGTTTGTCCCTTATCCCTCAGCCCAGCCTGAACTCTCTCCATTCTGGGACTCCTCAAAGAGGGTTTGAGCCTAAATGGGCAGTCAGACATCCCTCTCACAATCCAGGACTGCTGGCTCCCAACCATTCGCCTGCCTACCTGCCTGATTTCCCCTAATTGCTTCTGCTTGCCAGTCTGATCACCCCCTCACCATTCCTCTGCCAGCCTGATCGACACCTAACTGCTCCCCTGCCATCCTTATTGCCCCCAATTACCCTCACCTGCAGGCCCAGTCACCCCTAATGTCCCTCCCCTGCCATCTTGGTCCAGGGCAGTTGGGGTCGACCAGGCCAGCAGGGGAGGGCACTTAGGGGTGACCGGGCCAGCAGGGGAGGACAGTTAGGGACAATCAGGCCAGCAGGAGAGCAGTTAGGCATCAATCAGGCTGGCAGGGGAGTGGTAAGGGGGTGATTAGGCTGGCAGACAGAAGCAGTTAGGGGCAATCAGGTAGACCAGTGGTTCTCAACTTTTCTAATGCTGTGACCCTTTAATATAGTTCCTCATGTTGTGGTGACCCCCAATCATAAAATTATTTTCATTGCTTCTTCATAACTGTAATTTTGCTACTGTTAATGAATCATAATGTAAATATCTGTGTTTTCCGATGGTCTTAGGATCTACAGCAGCAGTTCTCAACCTGTGGGTTGCAACCCACAGGTTGTGAAACACTAGTAGGGTCACCTTAGACCATCATTATGATTCACAACAGTAGCAAAATTACAGTTATGGAGTAGCAACGAAAATAATTTTATGGTTGGTGGTCACCACAACATGAAGAACTGTATTAAAGGGTTGTGGCATTAGAAAGGTTGAGAACCACTGAGGTAGGCAGGCAGGTGAGGAGTTGGGAGCCTGTAGTCCTGGATTGTGAGAGTGATGTCTGACTTCCCAGGCAGTCGGACATCCCTCAAGGGGTCCCAGATTGAAGAGGGTGTAGGCTGGGCTGAGGGACACACCTCTCTATGCATGAATTTCATGCACCGGGCCTCTAGTAATAATAATAATAACCCCTGCTTCAGTCCTGAACTGACAGCCTTTTTAACTAAGTAAAAGGGAATAATAAAAAAAGTTCAGCATATGACCAAGTGTTGTGTGCAAGTGTGTTTACAAAAGTAAAAGAAACAACCTTGTGAATCTATGTTAATGTTGTGCCTCAGGTTGATTGTTGTGCCATAAAAAAGGGTTTTGTGCCCTGGGCAAGTTGCTCACTTGGTTGGAGCATCATCCCATACACCAAAGGTTGTGAGTTTGATTCCCAGTCAAAGCACATACCTAGGTTGCAGGTTTAATCCTCAGTTGGGACACATATAGGGGGAAAACAATCAATATCTCTCTATGATATTGATGTCCCCTTCGTCTCTGAAATTAATAAAAATATATCCTTGGTTGAGGATTTTTTAAAAAAGGTTTTGTTTTAAATATATAGAGTTAAGATTTTTTTCCAAATGCATAGGTAAAAGGATTATTATAATTACCTGAAATTTAGAGAGTATTTACTTCTCCAGTAAACCCAGTTCTTCTAAAAAAAATCAAGTTCTTTAAAAAATTATTGTAAGCTTGGTAAATTGAGGATCTGTTCAGAATATGCCAAAAATGAAGTCTATTCTATCAAAAATTTAGCTCCTACTCTGGTTATTTTGATTCTGAGACTATACAGGGCTGAGCAAAAGTAGGTTTATAGATGTGATTATGTGAAACACAGAGTCAATTCTTGTATTATAATTTATTAATTACTAGAGGCCCGGTGCATGAAATTCATGCATGAGGTTGTGTGTGTCCCTCAGCCCAGCCTGCACCCTCTCGAATCTGGGACCCCTGGATGGGTCAGGCCTAAACAGGCAGTCAGACATCCCTCTCACAATCTAGAACTGCTGGTTTCCAACCACTTGCCTGCCTGCCTGCATGATTGTCCCTAACAGCTTCTGCCTGCCAGCCTGATCACCCCTGGCAGTTGGACATCACCTGAGAGGTCCTAAGTTGGAGAGGGTGCAGGCAGGGCTGAAGGACACCACCCCTGTGCACAAATTTTGTGCACCAGGCCACTCATTTTTAATATTTTCCCATTTTAATTTATAATATTTTAAATATTAACAGATGTGACACATAAACTGAAGCCCTTTGGAGCCTTCCATAATTTTTAAGAATATAACAGATTCCTGATACCAAAAAGTTTACAGACTGTTCCTTTAATCTAAAGTCCAATCTGTGGGGAAAGAAATGGGGGCAGAATAGACGGACGGGTCTGGAGCCTTATTGCTGGACAGATGGAGAGAGCAGCTGAGAGTCGCACTGGGAGTGTTTGTTGGCAATTAAGAGTCAGTTATCATCCAGGAGAAGGTGGGGGACTGCTGGACCAGGCTCCCCTAACCAGGCAGCCCCACTGCCACTGGGTTTTGTGTGCTGTAGTCACCAGCGTGAACACGGAGACCATGCCATCTTGCAGGGGGAAGTGGATGTCTACGGCGGTCTGAAAAGCTACAGCTACAGCACCCATTGAGCAGCTGGGGGACCCATAACACCACTCTCCAATTGGCACAGACACTGGGACTCAGAGAAGCTCCACAAGCCACATGGAAAGATCAAATTTCGCCTGGGATAAGGTGAGGTCTCCTGTCCTGCAGAACAGAGACGCACATCCTGTGGGAACTGGGCTGCCGGGAAAGCTGCTTCTTGGGAGGTCTGTGGATGTGGGGCAAAGCGTGATCCCTAAATGTGGAAGGGGACCCTCAGAATTATTAACAGAGGGGAGCTCTAGAAAGCAACCTATTTTGATCTGAGGCAGAAGGACAGCCTGGGAGTTATTACACTGTCCCGGCTGCTTGAACAGGAGCGGGGAAGGGAGAAAGCACAGACAGCACTCTCCTCTTCAGACCCTGGCTTCTGATTCCTAAGCCCAATATATAGGATCACGCAATTGGAGACTTCCAGAGAAACTGCAGGGTAAGGGTGTTTTTCTGGAACCTGGGGCCTGGAACGAAGAGTAATCATCAGAGAAGCAGCTCTGGGGCAACCCATCCACACAAACCAGTATTCAGAACCACAGAGTAGCAGGATCTAAGCAGAGCCTAGAGAGGTCCTGTGCTTAGTCTCAGAGGTCAATTCCGAAACACTGCCATTCAGTGGGTGATGCACAAATTGACTCTCGCATAATCACAAAAGAATAAAGAGATTAAGACACATCTCAGCAGTGGAACACAGGGAACTGCAATACCCTCCTTACTGGGAAACAGGAGTGCCAAATAGGAAAATAGTGGAAGTGAATGATCTCCACTACTGCCCATTCTATTTATTTTTTATTTTTTTGCATATTTTAATTAAATAACTATTTTTTCTTTTCTCCCCAATTGATTTTACCTTTTTATTTATTACATTTCTATTTTCAACTAGTATTATTACTACTATTTTACATTTTTAAATTAATTTATTATTTTTTAATATATTTTATTGAATTTTTACAGAAAGGAAGGGAGAGAGATAGAAAGTCATAAACATCTATGAGAGAGACATCGATCAGCCACCTCCTGCATGCCTCACAGTGGAGATGTGCCCACAAGCAAGGTACATGCCCCCAACCAGAATCGAACCTGGGACCTTTCAGTCCCCAAGCCGATGCTCTATCCACTGAGCCAAAGGGGTCTTGGCTTACCTTTTCTTTTTTTTTTTTTTAAAAGGTCATTTTATTTGCTCTTAATTTTACTTTGGGATAGGAGTTCTACATTCTATTTTCATCTTTCCTTTAGCATAATTTCACTCTTTCTCAACTCTACGTTTATGTCAACACTCTCTTCCTAACTTTCTCCATTTTGTTCTCTTGTTTCTCTTTCCCTTTTCCAACTTTAGATTCTCCCTATTATTTCTCTCTACCTGGTTAAAATTTCACCCCACTTATATATCTAATTTAAAATCTCCTACTCCAAGTCCATACAAACCTCTCTGTTCTTGTCTTCACTATCCAAAAAAAAACTGCTTTTCTCTAGGTCCTTTTGTTGTTGTTTACATGACTGGTGATTATCTCGATTTTTTATATTTTGTGAGATTTTTTTTGCTTATTCTACCTGTTTTATTTTGCTTTTTGTTTATTTTGGGGGTTTGTTTCTTACCTCTATTTTACCTGGCCTCCTTTGATATTGGTTGTTATTTGTAGTTAGTATTAATCTCCAGGTACTTGTTGCCAGCATTTCTTAGGATGAGTGCCTGTTCTATTGGAGATTCCTCCTCACATCTCTAACTTGTTTCCCTTTTCTCTCTTGTTCTCTTTCTTTTCTCTCTGACTTTTTTCTCTTCCTCTTTTCTTCTACTTCTTCTTTTTTTATTTGTATTTGTATTTTATTCTATTTTTATTATTTTATTATTTTTTATTTTTTCTACCTCATCCCAATTTGATTTTGGCATTTCTTTCTTTTCCTATTTCCTACTTTTTCTCTTCTTCTTTCTCTACTTACCCATAATTTGTCTTCATTGGTGGTCACCATATTTGTGGTTATTAACATTGTGAATACATTTCTGTTCAGACCCTTGTGGGTTGTACCTGGTCGTGTTGTAGTTAGTGTCTTTAAGTTAAGGTAGGAGAGAGAACTACATAACCAGACACCTGGAGAAGAAAGAACATGGGCAGACGAAGAAAAAGCCTGCATATGACAGAAAAGCAGGTATCACCTTATAAGGAAGTAAACAAAATAGAAGAAGAAATAGACCAGACAGAGGAAGAGTTCAGAAAATGGTCATAAGGTGAAAGAGAAGAATGGAAGACAAAATCAATGAGCCAAGAGGAAATGAAGAAGAAAGAAGTAATGAAGAATAATCAAGAAGAAATGAAAAATGAAATCACTGCTATAAAGAACTCAATAGAAAGCATCAAAAGTAGACTAGAAGAAGCAGAGGACCACATCAATGAGCTAGAAGACACACTAGAAAAAATACCCAAGTACAGCAGCTTCTAGAAAAAATAAATAAAAAGCAAGAGGAGAGCCTAAGGGAACTTTGGGATAATATGAAACAAAAAAACATCTGCATATTTGTGGTTCCAGAAATAGTGGAAACTGACCAAGGAATAGAAAACCTGTTTGAAGAAATAATGACAGAAAACTTCCCCAATTTAGGCAATAAAAAACCCACACAAATCCAAGAAGCTCACAGAGTCCCAAGCAAAATGAACCCCCCAAAAATGACACCAAGGCACATTATAATTAAATTGGCAAACACCAATGACAAAGTAAGAATCTTAAAAGTGGCCAAAAAGAAACAGATAGTTACCTACAAAGGAACCCCCATAAGACTAGCTACTGATTTTTCAACAGAAACTCATCAGGCCAGAAGGGAATGGAATGAAATATACAAAGTCATGCAAAGGAAGGGTCTGAATCCAAGAATACTGTACCCTGCAAGGCTTTCAATCAAAATTGAAGGTGAAATCAGGAGCTTCACAAACAAAAAAGGACTAAGGGAATATATTACTACCAAATCAGCAATTAAAGAAATGTTAAACAGTCTGCTGTAAAAAACAGAAATAGGAAGCAAAGCAGGAACTCGGGGGTAAAGACTAAATATGGTGACAAATAAGTACCTATCAATAATAACTTTAAATGTAAATGGATTAAATGCTCCAATCAAGATGCATAGGCTAACCGATTGGATAAGAAAACATGATCTATATATCCATTGTCTACAAGAAACCCACCTCAGAAAAAGAGATGCACACAGATTGAAGGTGAAGGGATGGAGGATGGTATTTCTGGAAAATGGAAATGAAAAAAAAAAGCTGGGGTTGCAATACTTATATCTGATGAATGAGATCTCAAAGTGAAGGAAATAACAAGAGATAAAGAAGGTCACTTCATAATACTAAGGGGAACAATCCAATGAGAAGGAATAATTCTGGGAAACATATATGCACACAATATAGGAGCACCTAAATAAAAAAAATAAAAAATAAAACTCCGGGAGCATATTAAGGGGGAGATTGACAGCAATACAATCATAGTAGGAGACTTTAATACCCCACTGTCACCATTGGATAAATCCTCTAATAAAAAAATCAACAAAGAAAGATCAATACTAAATGACTCACTAGACCAGATGGAATTAATTGACATCTTCAGAACATTTCACCCCAAAGTCACAGAATATACATTCTTCTCCAGTGCATATGGGTCATTTTTAAAGATAGACCATATGTTGGGTCATAGGAAAAGACTATTCAAATTCAAGAAGATTGAAATCATATCAGGCATTTCTCAGACCACAGTGTCATAAAATGGAAATCAACTATAATAAAAACAATAGAAAGAAATCAAACACATGGAGACTAAACTGCATGCTATTAAACAACGACTGGGTAACCAGAGAAATCAAGGAAGAAATAAAAAACATCATGGCAAAAAGTGACAATGACAACACAACAATTCAAAATTTATGGGACACAGTGAAAGCAGTCTTCAGAGGAAAGTTCATAGCTCTATAAGACTACTGCAAAAAACAGAAAACAATGGTAATAAATTTCCTAACCTTACAACTCAATGAGCTAGAAAGAGAGCAACAAGAAAAGCCCAGTGTAAGCAGAAGGAAGGAAATAGTAAAGATCAGAGCGGAAATAAACAACATGGAGACCAAAGAAGCAATTCATAAGATCAACAAAACTAAGAGCTGGTTCTTTGAAAGGATAAACAAGATTGATGGACCTCTAGCCAGGCTCACCAAGAAGCAAAGAGAGAAGACCCAAATAAACAAAATCAGAAATGACAGAGGAGAAATATCAACAGACCCTGTGGAAATACAAAGGATTGTTAAAAAATACTATGAACAACTCTATTCCAAAAAATTGGACAACCTGCAAGAAATGGACATATTCTTAGAAAAATATAACCACCCAATACTCAATCAGGAAGAATTTTAACATCCCAATAGTCCAATAACTATTGAAGAAATTGAAGCATTCATCAAAAAGCTTCTAGCAAACAAAAGCCAGGGACAAGATGGCTACACAGGAGAGATTTATCAAACATTCAAGGAACAATTAAAACCTATGCTGCTCAGATTATTGAAATATATTCAAGAAGAAGGAACACTTCCAAACACCTTCTATGAATCCATCATCACCCTGATACCAAAACCAGATAAAGACAATACAAGAAAAGAGAATTATAGGCTAATATCTCTCATGAGCATAGATGCCAAATCTTCAAAAAAATTCTACCAAATTGAATCCAGCAGTAAATCCGAAAGATCATACACCATGACCAAGTAGAATTCATCCCAGGAATGCAAGGGTGGTACAATATCTGCAAATCAATAAACGTGATATATCACATAAACAAATTGGGAGATAAAAATCCCATATTCATATTAATTGATGAAGAAAAAATATTTGATAAAATCCAACACCCTATCTTGGTAAAAACTTCCAGCAAAATGGTAATAGAAGGATCATACCTCAACATCATAAAAGCCATATATGAAAGACCCACAGCTAACATCATACACAAATGGCCAAAACTAAAACCATTTCCCCTAAGAACAGGAACAAGACAGGGATGCCCACTCTTACCTCTCCTGTTTGACATAGTACTGGAAGTATGAGCGATTGCATTTAGACAAGAAGAAGAAATGAAAGGCATCCAAATTGGAAAAGAAGAAGTAAAACTGTCCTTATTTGCAGATGACATGATACTGTACATGAAAACCCTGAAGAACTCCATCCCAAAACTAATTGACTTAATAAATGAATTTGGCAATGTAGCAGGATACAAAATTAATGCCAAGAAATCTGTGGCATTTCAATAGATTCATAGTGAAATTACAGAAAGAGAGACTAGAAAAGCAACCACATTTACCATCACTCCAAAAAAATTAAGATACCTAGGAATAAACCTAACTAAAGAGGTAAAAGACCTATATGTAGAAAACTACAGGACACTGAAAAAAAGAGATAGAGGAAGATGTATACAGATGGAAGAGCATACCATGCTCATGGATTAGGAGAATCAACATCATTAAAATGTCCATACTACCCAAAGCAATCTATAGATTCAATGCCCTACCTCTTGAAATACCAAGGACGTATTTCACAGACCTAGAAAGAATTCTTCAAAGATTCTTCTGGAACAAAAAGAGACCACAAATAGCCACAACAATTGTGAGAAAGAAGAATAAAGTAGGTGGGATCTCAATACCAGATTTCAAACTATATTACAAAGCAAGTGTTCTCAAAACAGCCTGGTACTGGCACAAGAACAGACATATAGACCAATGGAATAGAAGAGAGTATCCAGATATCCACCCAAACCACTATGCTTAATTAATATTTGACAAAGGAGGAATGGACATACAATGGAGCCAAATAGCCTCTTCAATAAATGGTGTTGGGAAAATTGAACATATATATGCAAAAAAATGGACCTGGACCACCAACTTACACCAAATACAAAAATAAACTCAAAATGGATACAGGACTTAAACATAAAAGGGAAACCATAAAAATACTAGAGGAGTCCACAGGCAGCACAATTTCAGACATATGCCGAAAGATCTTCTTCACTGATACTGCTTCAAGGGCAATGGAAACTAAAGAAAAAATAAGCAAATGGGACTACATCAAAATAAAAAGCTTTTGCACAGGAAAAAAAAAACAACCATCAACAAATCAACAAGGAAGACGACTGTATGGGAGTAGATATTTGCAAATGTTAGCACTGATAAAGATTTAATCTCAAACATTTACAGCCAACTTATACAACTTAATAAAGGGAAGATAAAGGATCCAATAAAAAAATGGGCAACAGACCTAAATAGAACCTTTCGAAAGACGACAGAAGGAAGGCTAAGAGACATATGAAAACATGTTCAAAGTCACTAATTATCCGAGAGATGCAAATCAATATGACTATGCGATACCATCTTACAGCAGTCAGAATGGCAATCACCATCATATCAACAAAGGACAAGTATTGGTGAGGATGCGGAGAAAAAGGCACCCTTGTGCACTGTTCGTGGGAATGCAAACTGGTGCAGACATTGTGGAGAACAGTATGGAATTTCCTCAAAAAACTAAAAATGGATCTCCCATTTGACATAGCAATCCCACTCTTAGGAATATATCCTAAGAAATTACAAACACCAATCAGAAAGGATTTATGCACCCCTATGTTCACAGCAGCACAATTTACAATAGCTACCATTTTGAAACAGCCTAGGTGACTGTCAGCAGATGAGTGGATCAGAAAACTGTGGTACATCTACACAATGGAATTCTATGCTGCCATTAAAGAAAAGGAATTCTTACCATTTGCAGCAACCTGGATGGAACTGGAGAGCCTTATGCTTAGTGAAATAAGCCAGTAATGAAGGGGAAACACCACAGGATCTCACTCATTTGTGGATAATAAAGAACACTATACACTGATGAACAAAAGGATAGACACAGAAGCAGTAAAGCATCAAACAGACTGTCAAATTACAGCAGGAAGTTTAAGAAGAGGTGGGGTAGATAAGAGATCAACCAAAGAACTTGTATGAATGCATATAAGCATATCCAATGAACACAAGACACTGGGGGGTTGGGGTGTGGCTTGGAGGAGGGGGCAATGGGAAGATATATATATATGCAACATAATACAAATTTTTAAAAAGAAATTTTAATTAGGAAAACTTTAAAATATTCATTTAAAATTAAAAAAAGAAAATAAATAAATTCCAATCTCTGTTATATTCTTCACTAGACATCATGATTTGGCCCCTGCATTCTTGTCTAGCTTTCTCTCTCTGCCTCTTAAGCTGTTATTACCTCATTGAATTTTCTATTTTTTTGCTCTTTCACCCACATCACATACCATTCCTTCTGTTAGGAATTATCTCCTTCTTTTACTTTACTAAATCTTACCCATACTTCAAATTTAGAATTAAATTACCACCATTACAGTTATATCTTTCTTGGCAGTCATCACACTATATGATAATTTTTTCCATTAAATCATAAACGGCATAAGGGCAGGCACTATTGATTATCCATACTGTTTTTATTCTAGAGTAGTAATGTTCTAGTAAGTAAACACTGCTTTAATAAATTTGAGTGAACTGAACAGAAGGTTTGATAGTGTTTCTAAAAATTTTATGTAAGAGCACCTTCTGCAATTTAGTACCTGGTATTATTCTTGAGTTAGCTTGATGCAAAGCTTTTTATCAATTCTACTGAACTCTGAAATATAAACATCTTCGGTCATACACATCATAAATGAAAAAAAGTAACCTTCTTGGTTCTTCATCTCTATCCCTTGTCAATCTACATTCAAGTTGACATTATATTTCTATACTAGAGGCCCGATGTACAAAATTTGTGCAAGGTGCTTGGCCTTCACAGTCGCAGCTGCCTCAGCCATGGAAACCCTGGCTCCATCCAGAAGGTCTTCTGGATGGTCATTCTGCTGTTTGGTCTAATTAGCATATTAACTCTTTATTGTATACGATGCATCAATATCACGAAAACATTAGATTGCTTTCTTTCCTAAGGCCAACATGAAGAAATTATTCTGTGGTCTCCATAGTCATGTTCTCATATTGAGACTATAACACAAATTGTCATTTTCTGAATTTTCAATTCATATATATTTTAAGCCTTATTATCAGTACCAGCCCAAGGTAAATTATATCGACTTGAAGCATACATATTCATATCAGGAAGTTACTTCTACTGATTAAATGCAACTTTGTTTCTTACAATACACAGTGCTTTTTAGATTATTAGGCATGCCTATGTTATATTTTCCTTTGGGTATTTATTTTGAGAAAATTATACTTTCAAAGAATCAGTTCTTACAAACAGAGCAGCAGCTAATCTTTCCAAAAATAAATTCCAATACCTAGATTCTCAAAACCCAAAAAACAAATGGGAATGTATGGTTGTCAGTCAATAGTGTCATGTTCAAGTCAGTTTCACATCATAGGGAATAATCTATTTCACATCATAGGCAAATTCCAATTCTAAATATAATGAGAGACTACCATTGCTATTCTCAAATGTGTTGGCAATTGTCTTATTGCTGAATTGTACATGATAGATTTCTTTGACAACTTTTTATACTCTCAATTAACAAAACTGGACAACTAAAATGGTTTGATTAACAGTTTTAAAAAATTTCAAAACTTTATTATAATTACTTAAATGTAATTTCTTAGAGATGATAGAATAGGAAAGCCTCTAAACATGTCTAATGTTAATATAATAGACAACACAAAAGTTGCTAAATAATCACTAATAAACGTGTTTTAATTGTGTATCTAAGTATGTAATTCAACTTGAACACAAGTGAAAATATTACAATATTAACTCCATTTCTCTATCAGACTTTCAGTAACAAAGGACAAAAGTTAAATGTGGAAACTAATATTTGGGTAGCTGTTGATTTTTCTGGAAAGCTGTTTCATCTGAATTCAAAATGGCCTAAATTAGCCAGAATATACTGTAAATTTTTACCATAATGCCACATAAAATTAAAGTATATTGATAAATTATGATATTTTTTATTCTGTCCTATTGAGTTAGCCTACTTTGGAAGTTTGGAACAATATTAACAATAAACTTAAAACAAACACTCAAGTTCAAATGTATAACTAAGAAGTATTTTCTATATATAAAAAATATCATCAACTTATATTATAAATGGCTTCCACTAATTATTATTACCACTCAAAAAATCACCCTAACTCAATTAAGACAGGTATGGAAGAAAGTGTACCCTGAAGTGTGTTAACATTACAAAGATAAGAGATGAAATTTAGCCAGCAAAATTTCAAATAGGTATATATACAAACATTTGTATGCAAACTTTCATGAATAATGTATAGAAAATTATTTGTTTCAATAATTTTATATACAGCTTATATATATTTTAAAACAAGTAAGACTGAACATTTTCTATGTAAAAGCTACAATAAAGTCAAATAAAATACTAAATGATGGTCTTACAAACAGTCTCTTAGAATAATAACTGAGTAAATGTTATTCTAAGAAATGCATTCTTCTCAATCAATCATTTGTTTTAACTGAAAACACATCTGTCAGCATGTTTTTGAATTTCAGAACTTCTGAATTTCAAGGCATAACAAGCATTCCTCACTTTGGCCAAACTTTGTTTCAAGGTATATAGCCTCTTAGAAACCTCATGAGGTCCACTATTGCCAATGAATGAAAACTTATCATAAATATGACCTAAAATTGGTTCACTTCAAAGGTGGTGCCAATGTCACACTCCCCCGTTGATACACAACTTCATCAACTTTCCAGTTAAATCAACCACTTCCAGAAGGTAATCAACAGGTGTGATTTTCAATCTCCAAATACCAAACTGTTTATCCTGAGCCTCAGAAGTTTGTCTTATTTTCTTTCCCATTGTCTTCTATTGTAAAAACAATTTTTAAATTAATTTCACCCATAGTGATCATGTTTTCATAAAGTGTTGAAGTGAGAGAGCTTCCATATATTCCTGTAGTCCTGTAGTAATGGCTCTATGGAACTGATAATGGCTCTCTTCTGTCGAGAGCTACTGGGCCACCCATAATACCTTTTGTCTGACAACATCCCATTTAATTTCTGATTCAGCCTCTATTTCTTTCATATCAGGGACAATCATAATACTATGGAGCAGAAAAAAATTGCCCTTTTATTTTCTACAGTTATATCCCAACTAAGTTTTATAAATCTCTTATATTTGTCATGTCTTGCAATTAAGTTCCTGCTGGAATGATTTGAAGGCCAACATCATAGGTGAAGATAAATTAACATCATTCCCTTCTCTTCTCTGGTTATGTGAGAAATGTCATGCTTACTTTTCTGAACCTTCTTGATCCTTTTTTGTTGCTCATGTTGTCATAGAATGAGATGAGTAGATACTGAGGACAGAGTGTGTAAGGTGGGAAAATCTGCCAAGGCTGGACTACAAAATACAATTTTCACAAGACACCTATACCTGGCTGGTTCCATTATTTTCATTTTATTTTGAGAATAAATATAGATTTCAATTTTCAGCTGGGTTCCTAAACTTTTTTTTTGTTTTTCCTTTCCTACAATTTTTATCCAGATTAATTGGCTTGGATACAACATAAATCAACTTTTGGCTATGAAAAACAGTACTTAATGCAAAGTAAAGTGTTGTTAAGACACAGATCAATGTCTTATAAGTTGCATCTCCAAACACTGAATAACTATTTTGACATGATAAATAGAATTAATAATTCAAGATAGATGACATGATGTTAATTGCTATTGCAACTTATATATGTATTGTGATGTATTTGTGTCTGCTTGATTACTAAATAGAAAATAATTCTATTACTGGAAACTTATCATTCCTACAGTAAGACCTTGCTGCCTTATCCATTCTACACTAACCTCTAGTTTCACAATAGAATACTAAAGGCAAGGCTTATAGTCTGATTTTGGTTTTGGCTCTCCAAGCCTCAGTTTTCAAATATAAAAATACTAGAGACCAGGTGCACAAAATTTATGCATGGGGGGATGTCCTTCAGCCCAGCCTGCTCCCTTTCCAATCTGGGACCCTTTGAGGGTTGTCTGACTTCCCGTTTAGGACCAATCCTATCTAGCAGTTGGACATCCCTCTCACAATCCAGAACTGCTGGCTCCCAACAGCTTACCTGCCTGCCTTCCTGATTGCCCCTAACTGCTTCTGCCTGCCAGCCTGATCACCCCCTTAACCACTCCCTTGCCAGCCTGATTGATGCCTTCTTGCTCCCCTACCAGACTGTTTGCCCCTAATTGCTCTACCTTGTGGGCCTGGTCACCCATAACAGCCTTCCCCTGCAGGCCTGATCAACCCCAACTTCCTTCCTCTACTGGCCTGGTCACCCCCAACTGCCCTCCCTGCAAGCCTGGTCACCTCTAACTCCCCTCCTCTTCAGGCCTGGGTCCCCCCCCCCAACTGCTCATCCCTGCTGGTCACCTTCTGGTGGCCATCTTGTGTCCACATGGGGGCAGGATCTTTTGAACATATGGTGGTGGCCATCTTGTGTGTTAGAGTGATGGTCAATTTGCATATTGCTCCTTTATTAGATAGGATAGAGGTCTGGTGCATGGCGGGGGCTACCTGGTTTGCCCTGAAAGGTGTCCTGGAGCATGGTGGGTGTTCCCTTGGGGTGTGGAATGGCCTGGGCTAGGAGCCTGTGGTGGTTTGCAGGCTGGCCACACCCCCCGGCAACCCAAGTGGAGGCCCTCATATCTGGGATTTATTTATCTTCTACAATTGAAACTTTGTAGCCTGGAGTGGAGCCAAGTCTTCTGCTTGCACAGCCACTGAAACTTTGTTGCCTTAAGTGCCAACAGGGTGTGTTGTGGATAGCATGGCTTCCTCCGTTGCTAGGAGCAACCCAAGCCTCCATCCTACTCTCTCTGTGGCTGTAGCCATCTTGGTTGGGTTAATTTATATACTCACTCTGATTGGCTGGTGGGTGTGAATGGTGGGCATGGCTTGTGGGTGTAGCAGAGGTACGGTCAAATTTCATATCACTCTTTTATTAGATAGGATTACTGAAAAAACCCTTGTGCCATATTTCTTATCTATGAAAAATATTTTAAATATTTTATGGGCCATCAATAAAATCAATAATGTAAAACCACTCACCACTTGATGGAGGCTATAAACAAAAGCTATCAGACACTATGAATATTTTCTGAAAGACTACATGCATGGACTACCTAAAGGTAAAAATTATTTCCTCTTCCCTATAAGACAGCATTAATTAAAAGTAGAAATCTAGGTGTACTGCTTGGATTCAAAACCCAGATTAATTACTTACCAGATGTATGTATTTTGACAAGTAATCTAACTCCTCTATATTTGTTTCCTCATTTAAAACAATGGCAATAATTATAACACGTAACTTATATTGTTGTTAGGTTTAAATGCTATACTATAGGTAAAGAACAGCACTTGGCACAATGTAAGCACTCAATAAATGTTAATCAGTTATAACTGTGGTGGGGTGTTATTATAATTGAAGTAGTTGTAGGCATAGTAGCAACCATAGTAGCAGCAGTTTACCATCTTTGAATTATTACCCTAAACTCAGTGCACACATGAATACAAAAGTAAGGGGTACTATCTAGTAATACTATGTCAATGATTAGAGTAATTTTCTTTACCCAAACATCTTCCTAAGAAGACAACATTCAAAACCCAGTGTGTAGAATTGAAAGCAGTAACTCCAGGGGGTTGTTATTTCTAACCTTTCTGAGATCAGTGGGAAGAAACTTGAGAGAAACCAGGAATATGCCATGGGAGAGTTGTAAGACTCTACTTGATTGTTTTATAGTTGCAAACATGTAGAAAAATAAAATCTCATTTCTTGCAAAGAGATCAAAAAAGGCAGCAACCAGAAATGTTGTCTATGGTGACAGTGATGAAAAAAGAGGAAGAAAGAAGTAATATCTTGTAAGAAGAAAATCTTACAAGATATTTCTGGGTCTCTATAGAATGAGGCAAAAGTACATTTACAGTTGTGAGTATGTGAAATAGAGTTTATTCTTCTATCATTATTTATTAACTAGAGGCATGGTGCATGAATTCATTCATGAGTGGGGTCCGGCCAGGGTTAGAAGATGAGGGAAATTGGTGAGATGGCCCTGCCCCCATCAGGGTGGGGGAGTTGGTGGGGGGACGGGGCCAGACAGGGGAGGTGGTGAGGGGGGTCAATTGGGGTCCTGGCAGGGGGGAGGGCCCATGGGTGGTTGGCTGCCTGGCCCCACCCCCTGGTCAAAATTCTGGTTGTACTCCTGGTCAAGGGGACAATTTACAATTAGCCTTTTATTACATAGGATTATTGTACTATTTTCCATACAAACAACTGTATACCTACTTTTGCCACATTCTGTACCTGGCCTAAGCCATGGCTCAACAAGGGAAGATCAAAATACTTTCAAGGAAGAGGCACTGAGTAGCTAAATAAACCAAACAACTGGAGAGATGATAGGCAGAAAGTAGAGTTGACTGAACATCCTCAGTAGTTTTTGGAAGTAGACAAGCCAGGTACAGTCCACTGGAATGAAGGGTCTGATTGATCTGGCAACTGAGAAATAATTATCCCCATGAGGTTAGAACTACCTCAGATACTAGTGAACAGAATATTCTATTGTGACTTCCCCTGGGTTCCCACCCCTTCCCCAACTCTTTATCGCAGTTTAGAGCTCTGAAAAATATGTCACTATTATTGCTATACTAATTAGAATTGGAGACAATCACTTGCTTCTCCCACCAAAAGGTTCTATATTGATCTTTCTTAAAGGTATAATACACAGCTGAACTCTTTAGTGATTCTTAGACTTTAGTACAAAAGAATCTACCTGAAATACTTTTTAAGAATATATAACCCTCTGTCTTAAACTGCAGAAATTCTGTTAATAGCAGTAGGTTTGGAATGACAAGCATCTTAGGAATTTGAATTGTTTACAAGTTCCCTAGACAAGACTGATGAAAGTGATTCATAGACCACATTTTGAGAAACAATGATGTATCTGTTATCTCTGGGGTACCTTGTAATTCTTCAGTTGTCCAAAAATGTCTTAGTGCCACAATGTCTGAAATTTGACTATTGGAGCACTAACTTTTTCTTCTGTGGTAGCACATTTCCTTTGTGTGTGTGTGTGGGGGGGCATTTCAGAATTTCTAGGGTCTTTTTCAAATTGCCTCTCGATCTCATTGCCCTTTTATGGGGAATTACTGACACTAATTGAGCAACTGTCACTTATTAGTGTATGCTTTATCCTAAGTTGCATTGGAAGGGGAAAGTGTTACAGTATTACTATCTAACAATTTTAACTATGCACTGCTTGCCAAGTGCTATGATGATCACTTAATAGCACATGCCATAGAACCTATCATTATTTCTATCTGACAGGTAAGGAAACTAAAGATTTTAGAGGTAAAGATTTCTGCAAGGTACAATTATGATACAATAGAGATTAGAATACAAATCTCTCTGATACCAAATTCTATGTTCTTATCCACACTGCAAGAGTGCTTTGGAGACATTTCACTGAGATAAGCAATGCCTCTCCAAGAGACTTATATAAAGGACAATGAACCCGAAGAAGATTAGCACAATGTATCACTGACACCTCAGGGACCCAGTATAGCAAGTGAGTTGACCCTGCCAGGTTATTATCTTTTGTAAATAGTGAGTCTCTTCTGCTTGTCTGGGCAGAATGAACAAGTGAAGGGCAAAACTTGATAGGGAGGAAATAAATGTGCTAATCCAACTTGTCTGATGTTTACATCAAAATTAAAGTTTCAACTTCAAAGCAATGAATGTGTGTGCTTGAGAATTTATCAGAAATACTCTAATGTCTTGAATAGCTGTGAGAAAAAATAAAATGCAAGTTTTGGCAATTTTTTTTTCTGAGCTCTGTTGGAATATAATATATGAGCTTGGAGAAGCCACCTGCACTAACTTGCATAGAAGATGACTAACAACAGAAATTTTTAGAGCGATCAGTAAAGAACAGAGGCTTTTAGGATTCTCAGTTATATGGCAAAAATATTCCTCTACACTATGTTGAAGAGATATTTCAATAAAAAGTCATTTAAATCAAATAAGGTTGTCTTCATCAGTGATTCTTCTATTAAAAGTTAATCAGAAAACCTGTTTTGCTTCAGCCTTTATAACAGCACTAATTTTATAATATGCCTTGTATTTTTTTTGCAAAGGATAATACAATAAATATAACAATATTTCTCTTCTGAGTAAGGATATTATAGGATACCCATGTAATGATCATAAACACTAATGATCACTGTTTGTAGAAGTTGCCCTAGAAAAGATGTATGATCAATGTACAGTCTGGGATTGTGTCAGGGAATGCCTTCTAGTTTCCCAGACAGGTCAAGATGCATCACTCTTTCTAAATTCACTATGACCCATGGTTTAGTCTCACAATGCCAGGCTTAAAATTATGATATTATTAAATTTCAAGTACAAGAACAACTCTCAAGGTTGGTATATTGAGTAAAAGCATAAGTATTGATTTATATAATCAGAACATCAAAGTATTAATTATTATTGAAAGGTAGAATGTGCCAACCTTAAAATATGTTTTTGGCATTGGGATTACTTTAAGCTGATTATTTTGAGAAACAGTAAACACAAGAAAAGTTCTGAAGACAGAGTAAAATTTACCCTTTTTTAAGGGAAATTTAGATTCAGAAATTTTTATTGTAAGGTTCTCTCTCTCTCTCTCTCTCTCTCTCTCTCTCTCTCTCTCTCTCTCT
>JAAGEH010000015.1:34582215-34607075 GCA_011751065.1 Lasiurus cinereus | reverse complement strand
CTCTCTCTCTCTCTCTCTCTCTCTCTCTCTCTCTCTCTCTCTCTCTCCAAGAAAGGAAAGGATGATTAAATCATGAGAAGAAAAATCAGCAAGAAACTAACTGAATCTAAGTAACAAATCTTGCCCTTATTTATAATACTTTCTCTGGTACTCTCCCCATAACTTCCATACTCCATACACACATCTTTCTTTTTTGCCTTTAATTTAATGAAGATGGGTTGACACCAAAGTTCTAAGCCACCTCTATGAGCAACTCATTTTCCCCCTGGATATCTTCCATGTATACATGAGGTATACATGTTAATAAAATTTTGCTTGTTTTTCCCTTGTTAATCTGCCTTATTAATGCCAAAAGCTCAGAAGGGCAAAGGGAAAAATTTCCTCCCTACATTATTTTAAAAATAAAAGTGCCACAAAGACCAGAATTTTTACATTGTCAAAGCCATAACTATCAAATTCTGACTCAGTAGATATGTGCCTCTAAGAATGTCATCTAGACTAAATTAACCTGTTTCCTCATATTTAACATGGATACAAAAGTGGTAACTCGATCTCACAGGGTTTCTTTGAGGAATAAAGGAAAGACTGCATGTGAAGCTCTGAAAAGAATTCCTTGCACTTAGAAGTAAGTCCTCAAACAGTCCTATTAATTGTTATTATTAGTAAAGTAGAAATGTTGCTTGGTAAGATTGTTTGAGGTAGAATCATACTCTGACCCTGGATCAGCTCTTCTTGAAGATTCTGCAAAAGTTAGTACCCCCTTCCAAATCCTAAATCAACAGCCCACACTTTGGAGAGATTTCCACTAATTACAAAACCTATTATTTTAAAGTGGAAATTATAGTTGCTGACTTAAAGCACTATCACTTGAAAAAGAGCTAACCCAGTGTCCTCATGGACAATTCCTTTTGCAATTGCAACCAAAAGAATAAAGTACTTAGAAATAAACTTAAAAAGGTGAAAGACCTATATACTAAAAACAAACAAACAAACAAACAAAGCATTATAAAAGAGATTGTAAAAGACATAACAAAATGGAAAATATCCCATATTCATGGATTGGAAGAATCAACATAATTAAAATAGCCATATTACCTAAAGCAATATACAGATTTAATACAATCCCCACCAAAATCCCAATGTCATTTTTTAAAGAAATAGAATGTGAAATAAGTAGATTTGTATGGAACAACAAAAGACCCTAAATAGCCAAATCAATCCTGAAAAAAAAATATAAAGCTTGAATTATCATGCTACCTGCCTTTAAATTATACTACAGAGCTACAGTAATCAAAACAGCATATTGGCAGAGAAAGCAACACACAGACCAGTGGAACAAAATAGAAGCACAGCTATAAAACCACATGTATATGGTCAGATAATTTTTGACAAAAAAACCAGAAACACACAGTGGAGTAAGGAGAGTCTCTTCAATAAATGGTGCTAGGAAAACCGGAAAGCCACATGCAACAGAATGAAACTGGATTTCAGTTTTTTCCAATGTCACAAAAATTAATTCTAAAGAAATCAAAGACTTAAATATAAAACCCCAAACAATAAGTTATATAAAAGAAAATATAGATACTAAACTTAAGGACCTTGGTCATAGAGAACATTTTATGAAATTTATCCCAAAGGAAAGGGTAGTAAAGGCAAAAGTAAATGAATGAGACTATATAAAACTAAAATGCTTCTGTTTAACAAAAGAAACTGACAACAAAACAAAGAAACAGCCAACCAGATGGGAGATATTTGCAAACAGCAGCTCTGACAAAAGCTTAATTTCCAAAACATATAAAGAACTCATAAAACTCAACACCAAACAAACAACCCGATTAAAATGTAGGCAGATGACCTGAAAATACAACTCTCCCAAGAAGACATATGAACAGCCAATTAATACATAAAAAGATGTTCAACCTCACTAACATTTAGGGAAATACAAATCAAAACTACAATGATATACCACCTCACATCTGTTAGAGTGGCTATTATCAATAAGACAAGCAAAAACTAGTGTTGAAGAGGATTTGGAAAAAGGGAACCCTCATTCACTGCTGGTGAAATATAGACTGATTCACTGTGGAAAGTAGTCTGGCTATTTCTCAAAAAAATTTAGAGCTACCATAAAGCCCAGCAATCCCTCTCCTGAGAATTCTAGTATACACAAAAAACTAGAAATCATGTATTTGGAAAGATAGATGTACCCCCTATGTTCATTGAAGCATTATTCATAGTGGGCAAGACATGGAAACAACCAGTGTCCTGTAATAGAGGACTAGATAAAGAAGATGTGGTATGTATAAACAATGGAATTCTACTCAGCCATAAAAAAAGATTAAATACCTCCATTTGCAACAACATGGATGGGCCTTGAGAATATTATGCTAAGTGAAATATATCAGTAAGGTTTCACTCATATCTACACTAAAAAAAGAGTAAGATGCAAATTGACTATACCTTCATGATGCCCACCAGCCAATCAGGAGTGAGTATGCAAATTAACCCAACGAAGATGTTAGGTTAATTTGCATATGTAGGTGCTGAGCTGCCGGGTGTGGAGTGGGACACTTGTGTCATCACCATGGCAATGACACAGGGGCATTCCACATCACCCCAGCTGCTCCAGGCCTCTGCGCAGCGTGGGAAGGCAGAAAGGCGGCTCAGGCTGGAGTGAAGGTAGTGCTGGCAACCAGGGAAAGGAAGGCCCATTCTGGCAGGAATCTTCCTGCATTGGGCCTCTCCTGTGGGGTATAAAACTGAAACTGGTGAACACAAACACCAGTTTAGTGGTTGCCAGAAGGAAGGGAGAGGGGAATAAAGTGGTTCCTAAAATATGGTGACAGGAGAATATTTGACTTAGGGTGGTAAGTTCATGTAACATAGCAACCCACACCTGAAACATATGATCATATTAATCAATATCATCCCAATAAATTTAGTATAAAAAGGAAAAATAGTTCTTGCAAATATATGTGTCCATATGCATATCAGTATAGAAAATATTAATATAAATAAAATAATAAAAAGTAGGAAAATAATCCTAGCTGGTTTGGCTCAGTGAATAGAACATTGGCCTGAGGACTTAAGGGTCCTGGGATTGATTCTAGTCAAAGGTATGTGCCTCAGTTGCAGGCTCAATCCCAGCCCTTGTCAGGCCTAATGTGGGAGGCAATCAGTAGATGTATTTCTTTCACAGTGATGTTTCTCGCCCTCTGTCTCTCCTTCTCCCCTACACTACAAAAAATGAAGGAAAAATATCCTTGGGTAAGTATTAACAACAACAACAAAAACAAAAACAAACAAACAAACAAAAAACAAGTAGAAATATCAGTAAAAGTATCAGTCAGTATAAATAAGAAAATATTTTTAAAATATAAAACATAAATTGGATGATTAATATACTTGATAAAAAAGATAAACTTTTATGCATTAAACTCCATAAATTGCATGGCAGGTGTGACTCAGTGGTTGAGCCTCAACCCATGTACCATGAGTTTGCTGGTTGGACTCCTGGTCAGGGCACATGACTGGTTTTCAGGCTTGATTCCCAGTGAGGAGCTTGCAGGAAGCAGCCAATTGATATTGATGTTTCTCTTTCATTAATATTTCCATCCTTCTTTCCTTTCTCTATTTCTTCATTCCTCTTTCTTTAAAAAATCAATAAATGTATATATTTAAAATGTAAATTGAAAGGCAAATGGACACCAGGCAAAAAAAAATTACATACATTATACATAAAGGGTTACCATTTTTTATATAATAAGATTTCTGGTAAATAATAAGTAAAAAATGAAAACCTCAAAAGTAATTTGGACAAAGACATTACTAAAATACAAGATAAATACAATATAACATGTAAAAATGCCAAAGCTTATCTAAAACATGAATTAAATTGACATCAACATTTTTTTACTCTTAATACTTTCAAATATGTAAAAGCATGTCGGTATTCACTGTTGATGTAAATGGGGGATAAAATAGATTTTACATATTGGTTTGGAGTAAAAAGTTATAAAATATTTCTGGAAGAAAATCTCTCCCTATTATTCAAAAGTCTTAAAGTTTTTATACAATGTATCCTTTAAGGCAGTCTGACAATAGATATCAAAAACTTAACAATGTACATAAACAATGTTCTAAGACTCCATAAAATTATTAGACTTAATAAATGAATTCAGAAATGTAGTAGGATACAAAATTGATGCCAAGAAATTTATGGCATTTCTATACACGAATAGTAAACTTAGAGAAAGAGAGACTAGAAAAGCAATCCCATTTACCATCGCACCAAAAAAAATTAAGATACCTAGGTAAAAACTTAACTAAGGTGGTAGAAGTCCTATAAGCGGAAAACTACAAGACACTGAAAAAAGAGATAGAGGAAGACGTAAACAGATGGAAGAACATACCATGTTCATCGACTGGGAGAATCAACATCATTGAAATGTCCATACTACCCAAAGTAATCTATAGATTCATGCAATCCCCATTAAAATAACAACAGCATATTTCACAGTCCTAGAAAACACTCTCCAAAAATAAACCTGGAAAAAAAAACACCACAAACAAAAAAGAACCGGAATAGTCACAGCAATCCTGAGAAAGAAAACATATGTGGGATCTGAATACCAGATTTCAAGCTCTATTATAAAGCCACTGTTCTCATATCAGCCTGGTTCTGGTACAAGTACAGGCATATAGATCAATGAATTAGAATAGAGAATCCAGATATTGACCCAAACCACTATGCTCAATTAACATTTGACAAAGGAGGCATGAACATAAAATGGAATCAAGACAGTCTCTTCAATAAATGGTGTTTTGAGAATTGTACAGATACAGGCAAAAAATGAAACTAGGCTACCTACTTACACCATACACACAAATAAACTCAAAATGAATACAAGACTTAAACATAAGGTGGGAAACCATAAAAATACTGGAGGAATCCACAGGCAGCTAAATCTCAGACATATGCTGAAGGAACTTCTTCATTTATACTGCTCCTAGGGTAATGGAAGCTAAAGAGAAAATAAACAAATAGGACTACATCAAAATAAGAGGCTTTTGCACAGCCAAAGAGACCATCAAGAAAACAACAAGAAAGATCAATGCATGGGAGAACATATTTGCAAATGTTAGTGAAATAAGCCAGTCAATGAAGGAGAAGCATCTCATGATCGCACTCATTGGGGGATAATAAAGAACATTATAAACTGATGAACAAAAGGATAGATACAGAGACAGTAAAGCTTCGAACAGACTGTGAAATTACAGCAGGAAGATTAAAGTTAGGTGAGGTAGATAAGAGATCAATCAAAGGACTTGTATCTATGCATATAATCATAACCAATGAACATAGACACTGGGGGGTTGGGGTATGCCTGGGAGGGAGGGGGGGCAATGGGGAGAGATGTATAAAAATTAATTTAAAAAAAGCACTGATAAAGGTTAAATCTCCAACATCTATAGGCAAATTACCCAACTTAATAAAAGGAAGATAAATGAGCCAATAAAAAATGAGCAATGGACCTAAATAGAATCTTTTTGAAAAAAGCAAAAGGAAGGCCAAGAGACACATAAAAACATGCTCAAAGTCACTAATCATTTGAGATATGCAAATCAAAATAACAATGCAGTATCATCTAACGCCTGTCAGAATGACAATCATCAACAAATGTACAAATGACAAATACTGGTGAGGATATGGAGAAAAAGAAACCTTTGTCCACTGCTGGTAGTAATGCAGGCTGGTGCAGCCACTGTGGAGAACAGTAGGGAGTTTCCTCAAAAGACTAAAAATGGAACTCCCATTTGACCCAGTAGCCCCACTCCTAGGAATACAGTGGTACCTCAAGATACGTGTGCCCTAACATATGAGATTTTTGAGATATGAGCCGTCAAGTGAGCAATTTTTGCTTTGAAATATGAGCAACATTTGAGACAGGAGTAATCGCGCGGATCCGCTGGCTGCACACGACCCACCAGTTTACCGCAACTCGAGCGTCTCATAGTTTCCCATGCTTCAAGGTTATGGAACGAATTAAACTCGTATCTCAAGGTACCACTGTATATCCTAAGAAACTAGAAACACTATCAGAAAGGATATATGCACCCCCATGTTCATAGCAGCACAATTTTTAATAGCTAAGATTTGGAAACAGCCTAGGTGCCCATCAGCAGTTGACTGGATCAGAAAACTATGGTACATCTACACAATGGAATTCTATGCTGCCATCAAAAAGAAATAATTCTTACCATTTGCAGCAACCTGGATGGAAGTGGAGAGCATTATGCTATGTGAAATAAGCCAGTCAATGATAGAAAAATACCACATGATCTCACTCATTAGTGGACAATAAAGAACATTATAAACTGATGAACAAAAATATAGATACAGCCGAAACCAGTTTGGCTCAGTGGATAGAGCGTCAACCTGCGGACTGAAAGGTCCAGGTTCAATTCCCATCAAGGGCATGTACCTTGGTTGCGGGCACATCCCCAACCAAGGGGGTGTGCAGGAGGTGGCTGATCAATGTCTCTCTCTCACCGATGTTCCTAACTTTCTATCCCTCTCCCTTCCTCTCTGTAAAAAATCAATAAAATATATTTTAAAAATATATATAGATACAGAGGCAGTAAAGCATAAAACAGATTGTCAAGTTACAGTGGGGCCGAGACCGATTTGGCTCAGTGGATAGAGTGTCGGCCTGTGGACTGAAAGGTCCCGGGTTCGATTCTGGTTGGGGGCATGTACCTTGGTTGCGGGCACATCTCCATTGTGGGGCGTGCAGGAGATGGCTGATCCATGTCTCTCTCTCATCCAATGTTTCTGACTTTCTATCCCTCTCCCTTCCTCTCTGTAAAAATTCATTAAAATATATTTTTAAAAAAGTTACAGTGGGAATGTTAGGCAGAGTTGGGGTAGATAAGAGATCAACTGAAAGACTTATACGGATGCATATAAGCATAACAAATGAACACAAGACACTGGGGGGTGAGGGCATGGATGAGAGTAGGGTGGGAGCAATGAGAAGATATGTACACATGCAATACATCAATTAAAAAAATGGAACAAAACAAATTAAAATATGGGCAAAGGACCTAAATAAAATCTTTTTGAAGAAAGAAAGAAGGAAGGCCAAGAGACACATGAAAAGATGCTGAAAATCACTAATTATCTGAGAGATGCAAAGCAAAAGACAATGCAGTACCATCTCACACCTGTCAGAATGGCAATCATCAGCAAATCAACAAATGACAACTACTGGCGAGAGTATAGAGAAAAAGGAACCCTTTTGCACTGCTGGTGGGAATGCAGACCGGTGCAGCTAGTGTGGAGAACAGTATGGAGTTTCCTCAATAAACTAAAAATGGAACTCCCATTTGACCCAGTGATACCACTTCTAGGAATATATCCCAAGAAACTAGAAACACCAATCTGTAAGTATATATGCACCCTTATGTTCATAGCAGCACAATTTACAATAGCTAAGCTAAGATTTGGAAACAGCCTAATTGCTCATCAGCAGATGATTGGATTAGAAAACTATGGTACATCTACACAATGGAATACTACAATGCTATAAAAAAGAAGGTATTCTTACCATTTGCAGCAACATGGATAGACCTGGAGACCATTATGCTAAAGTGAAATAATTCAGGCAATGTAAGAAAAATTCCACATGATCTCACTCATTTATAGAAAATAAAGAACAGTATAACCTGATGAATAAAAAGATAGACACAGAGGCAGTAAAGCACCAAAAAGACTGTCAAATTACAGCAGGAAGGCTGGGGAGTGTTGGTGAGGGAGGGAAAAAGGTCAACCAAAGGACTTGTATGTATTCATATAATCACACCAATGGACACAGGACACTCGGTGGTGGGTGGGAGGAGGGCATGCGACTGGGGTTAGGGGTGCTGGGGGAAGGTCCATGGGTAAAAAAGGAGATATATATACTAATATATGTAATACTTTAAACAATAAATAATTTTTTTTTAAAAAAGGAATACAAAACTATTCAATGGAAGGAATGGAAGACATGGAGAAAGGATTTAACATCCTGTTGATAATGTTAGAATTATTGTATGCATTACTATAGGTTTCTTTACTGGGTTAAATATTATCCTCTCCAAACTTCATGTTGACTTGGAACTGGTGTGGAAGTAGGGTCTTTGTAGATGTAATCAAATTAAGATAAGGTTATACTGGAGTACAGTGGCTTCTAATCCAATAAGTAGTGCCCTTATAAGAAGAGGGAGATTTGGGCACAAACCTACCCAGAGGGAAGATGGCCATGTGATGATGGAGGCAGATATTTGAATTATGCTGCCTATAAGCCAAAGAATGCCAAGGATTGTCACAATAACCAGAGGACAAAAGAGACAAGGAAGTATTCATCTCTAGAGACTTCAGAGGGAGCATGTCCATGTTGACACCTTTATTTCAGACTTTTAATCAGAACTGAGTATATACATTTATATTCTTTTATGCCACCTGGTTTATGCTACTTTGTTATGGCAGCCCTAAGATAACAAATACAGTTATGTATTCTGAATGCAATGTAATGATATATAATATAGTGCTAGAAGATTAATTTAGCTTTGTAAAATTGAGTTCCTCAAAAGATAATTTCTTTAAAAATATGATCCCAATAATGATGAATGAAGGGCATATATTTAAAAAAATGACTGTGATCCTTGGGATGCTGGATTAAAGGAGTGAGATGAGCATACAGGAGAGAGAAGCACAGACCACTCAAAAACTGGGAGACTAATATTACACTTTACCTGAGGACTTAAACAAATTCTAGGGATATAAATAAGATTTTTAAAGCCAGGATGTCCAACCATCCAAGTTTTTCCAGAACTGAGAATTTTTCCCAGACAGGAGACTTTCAGTGTTAAAACTGAGCCACTCACAAGCAAACCAGGATTTGTTTAAATTCTCCTTGAGATATATCAGGCAAAGTTACACCACAATTACACACCTCTTATGTGATTCCTATATTCTCTGTTAATGAGAATTGTTTTCACTTGGAAAATGAGAAGAAGGTTTGAATTTCAGTTAAGACCGATATTCAACCAGTGTGCCATGGCACACAAGTGTGCTGCTATAAATTTTAAAACATGCAGTACCTGACTATTTAGCCAGGGGAACTGATGTCTTTTCTCTTGGATTGTCAAATAAAAAACTGACAACACAACAAGAAAGCCCACTGCATGGGAGAACATATTTTCCAATGTTATCTCCAATAAGGGTTTAATCTCCAAAATTTATAGAGAACTCATACAATTTAACAAAAGGAAGATAAACAAATTAATAAAAAATAGACAAAGGACCTAAATAGACACTTTGTGAAAGAGGATATACAGAAGGTCAGGAGACATATGAAAACATACTCAAAGTCACTAATTATCTGAGAGATGCAAATCAAAATGACAATAAGGTTTGATCTCACACCTGTCAAAATGGCTGTCATCAACAAATCAATAAAGGACAAGTGCTGGCAAGGATGTGAGGAAAAAGAACTTTCTTGCACTGCTGGTGGGAATACAGGCTGGTACTGCCACTGTAGAAAACAGTATGGAGTTTCCTCAAAAAATTAAAAATGGCCCCAGCCAGTGTTGCTCAGTGGTTGAGCATCGACCTGTGAAACAGGAAGTCATGGTCTTAGATTCTACAGCAGCGGTTCTCAACCTGTGGATCACTACCCACAGGTTGAGAACCGCTAAGGCTTATAGCTTTCTAGTGACATCCAGAGTTACGGCATGTCTCTCTTTCAGACATGACATTCCAGTAAAGTTTTGGTTAGTAAGAGTACAATTGGAAACTTATTTATGTCTTTTTTATGAAGAAATCAGATTCTTATTGGATATGTCTAAACACATTATCATGAGAATGATAATTGCTAAAACTATAATTGTTTTTAGATAATTTAGTCCTTTAATTAAATAATTTTTCTCCTGATTTTGCTTGCCAGTATTTCTATAACTCTAGATATTCTATAGAGTAATATAAAGGACATGGAATCTTGCCCTTTTTGTAAAAGATGCTATTCCACAATATTATAACTTATAACAACTAGTTAAAAATGAAAGCATAATAAGAAATATTTAACATGCATATATAAATAAAATATAATTATTATTTTCTTATTTGATAGAGCTTCTCATATACCTTAAGTATAAAATTTCCATCATAAGAAAAAAAACAAACCTTAAAATTCAAACCCTGGGAAGGTAGTCAAATGTATTATATTATTATATAGTATTGTTATTATTATTAAGCAGTATTAAATCTATTCATTTACAATAATCCACTTCCTGATTAACATAATACAATTATTTTAATATATATAAAACTCTTACTTTCTAGGCAAATAAAGGAAACACCTTTTTTCCTTACTTTCAGAAATGGGCTTATTTTTCTAATGGAAAACAAACTCACATTCTTAGGAAACATAACAGAGATAGTGAATTCCTTAGTTGAGAAACAATTCCCTCAAACTTGGAAATCACAAGCAAGTTCCAATGACTTGCTGTACAGTTACATTCATTTTCTTACTTTTCATTTTTTGAGGGTACTATTGCTTTTAGTTGCATTCCTGGCTCCTCACACAGGGGCACCACTTTGCTAGGGCTGATCGGCAGACCCTGAATGATGGATGAATGATTACTCTGACACATGTTTCTGTGAAAGAGAAGCTAAGGGGCTAGTTGTCATAAGAATAATAATAAATAAATAAATAAAAACCTCTCTATTGCCTGCCTTGTTAGCCTTTATTGTGATAACAGCTTGAACTAAAATTAACCTTTACATTGGATCAGTAGGGTAAGTATTCTTGAGAAAGCACATGCTTCTACAAGATTGGGTCTTTAAAGACTAAATATAGAGATTCTAACAAAACACCTGGGGGACTGGACTTGTTTGGAAAACTCAAGGTAAAGACTGCCGCCTTTGGCAAGGTCCCCCCCAAAGGCCCTCGGCCTTTTGGAGAATCCTCTTTTAAAGTCATTCCAGCCAAGTCTTGTGCTTCCCCATAGGGGGGTAAGAGATCAACTAAAGGACTTGTATGCATGCATATGAGCATAACCAATGGACACAGACAGTAGGGGGGGTGAAGGCATATGCTGGAGGGGTGGGAGTGGCCATGGAGAGGTCAAAGGGGGAAAAAGGAGACTTATGTAATACTTTAAACAATAAAGAATTTAAATTAAGAAAGCTGACAACACCCAACACAATTTTAGCTGTCCAGTGTGAATTAATCAAAATTATACCTATTTTTGTGAGATTGGCAAATAATAAAATACATTTTTTGATGTGCCACAGAATTTTAATAATTAGTTTGTGTGCCATGAGATGAAAAAGTTGAAAATCGCTGACTAAAGTATAGTTTGTTTGTTTTTACATTTTAGTTTCTAGATTTTCTCCTTTTACCTTGATTTTTCATGTTCTTATTGAAAAATTTTGGATGTTACTGTAATCCCTGAGCCCTCTTCATAAGTGGCTGCTTTCCTTTTCAGAGTGTCCTAAGAGTCCCCTCTGGGTTTGGGGTCTGTCTCTGTAGCAAGATATTCACAGAACTTTGGAAAAAGCCCCCATGCCTCTGCAGTGTAATAATAGTGTCTTGGAATGCTGGTGTGCATATCAGTGAGCAATGCCCAACAAGCTTCCATGAGACTTTGCACTTATCAAAGAAGGGGTGTAAAGCTTAAGAGTTCTTCGGAGATACTGATAACCAGACATTTAGGACATTTATATTTGTCAATTAATTTATTGGCAACATCATGCCAGAGATTGGACCCAAGATGTCCTATCAGGTCAGCATACAAAGAGTGATAGTATTGTGTGAAGTAGTGACACAGAGACCATAGGCAGGCCTCTGGTGTATTTTCCCTCTGGTGGAACCATTTCTTTCTGGTGGTTTCTGGTTGCAAGGTTATTTCACTCTTCTGAATTAGAAAACATAATCTGTATATGAGCCACTGACTCAGTATTGCAGGTGGAGGTCTCTTGTCTTCCTCACCTATAGGAATCTTTTCCTATTGCCTTTAGCCCAGAGCCTCTCTTTGGGTGGTGACAATAGCCTTGCTATACAGTCTATTCTCCTTAGCTCACCTTGGCCAGGATACTCATGCACATTACTAGTCAATTAAGACCTTTACAATTAGTTTTTCTAATTGACTTGTTAGACCAGATCTGCTCTAGGGAGATTATTGGATTGTTATGGCAGTTATGACCATTTGGGTAGGATACTACAGGCCACACACAACAGAGGCGATATGCACAAGAGTACAGCATTGGGGCAGACCCTAAGCAAGTGGTGCTCCTTTCCCAGATGGTGTTACCCAAAACTGTGTTAAGTATTTTTTAAAGTTACATGTAAATGACATTCCCCTAGGGCAGTGGTTGGCAAACTGCAGCTCCTGAGCCACGGTTTACTGCTCTATTGACTAAGGAATTCGCCGACCACTGACCTAGACTCTCAATTCCAATAATTACAGGCTGTTGTTGTTCCTTGTGATTAAGCCCCTACCGGTGATTGCAAGGGCAGTCATGCATTCTTGCCCACTATGGCAATTATTTTGTGCTGCTGTTCACCTATCAATAACCAATGTTTGGGCTGGGTTTTATTATGATTGCAGATGCCCTCGGCAATAACCATCAGGAAACTTAGAAAAAATAAAGATTTATTACTTACAGAACCTGGAAATGACACAGCACACCTGAGGCTACACAACAAGGTAACAGGGAGAGAGAACATGAGCAGGGGACATACTTGGCCCTGGCGGTTTTCTTTTATTGGTGTAGAAAGGAAGGGCCTAGGGTTTTGTTCGCTCACTATTTATTGGTGAATTTAATACTTAAGAGCAGGAATTTAAAGCATGGGAAGAGAAAAAAAAAACAAGTGACCTAAGTGGTCAGTTATTGAAATCAACCAAGATCTCTAAAAAAAAAGAAGCCTCAGTGGGGGGGAGGTGGTCTTGCTCCTTATCTAGTTCCAAGTCTGGTAATGTCTTTATTTGAGATAGCAAACTTTTTATTGGATGCCTCTTCGAAGTGGATGCCTAGCTAGTTGAAGTTTAAGTTAATCATTTGTGTTATAAAAACAAAACAAAACAAAACAAAAAAACAGTCAGGGTATACACTACAAGAGCTCAATTATTTGCTGTTTCTACCCTCCCAAATACAGCCAATTTCTCCTTCCTTTAGGTCCCTGGTCCCAACCTTCACTGTGTTCTTTTGTAGGGGAACACACTTAGAGATGAAATATGGCTCCAGTAATACAGACATCTGGGAAATGTAAGACTCTCTGTTTAACCTATGACTGTTTAACTCTCTGTAGTCTCAGGTTTAACTGACTACCCAGAAAGCCAGAATGTCACTCAAAGATAAATGTCATGCCCCCAGGAAGGAGGTTAATGAATGTATAGAGTGTAGATAATTGCCTGATGTTATCTGTTAACTTAGAAATGCATTGTTCTTTCTGATGATCTATATGACTACCCACCATATGGTTTTACTGCTAAACCCCTATAAAAAGAGACCGTATCCTGGGAGGGTGTGGATTTCTTCCCAGCCAGCCATCACTGGGAATAAGAACCTACTTTGCCCATGTATGTCATTTCATCCTATTAAAGCTCTTATGAATTTGAATAAGGCTATCTGTAAGTTATTCAGAATTGATTCTGAATTGAGATTTTTGGGGCTTTTCCCCAACACTATGAATCTGAGTCTATTCCTTCAATTGAAACTTACTTAAAACTCAACCTACTTCTGTATCCTGGAAATTTGCTAGGAATAGATTTCAGGTGTTCTCACCATACACACACACAGATCCACCTATAGGAAGGGATGGATATTTTAATTAGCTTGACTCTAGTGATCATTTCACTATCTATATCAAAACACTATATAATCATAACCAATGGACTCAGACACCAAGGGGTGAGGACACTAGTGAGGGGATAGGAGGACAAGTAGGAGGTAATGATATGTAATACCTTAATCAATAGAGGAAAAAAACCATCATGTTGTATACATTAACCAAATACAATTTTTATTAAAAAAATAAATGTCACTCCCTTTAAGAGGTTTTTCTTAATCAAGCTCACTATACTCTAATCACTCATTTCATAACTCTAAGTTTTTATATATCACACTAAGTATATTAATTGGAACTGCTATGTTTAAAATTGTGATTGTGGGTTTTGTTCACAATCCATGTGATGTTCACCAGTTTCAGGATTATGTATCCGATAGAAATTAAGGTGTGAGTTGCAAAAGGATAGGATGATTTTCTGTGCTCATTTGTTTTACCTTTTATTTGCTTTTAATAACTTTCTCTCAAGGGAAGAGGTAGGATGTGTAATCTCTATCAGGGGGTAGCAAGGTTGGGGGCCTAGTGTTCTGTCCTGTGCACTATGTTGTTGATGACTTGCAAATTCTCTGGCCTGATTTTTTTAAACTACTTATGATTTTCTTAAGCAAGACTGCTTTGCCACACAGGGAGGGTTGTAGGAATGCCTCACATGACTTATATTTCAGTCTTCAGGGTCAAATGAATGATTTGCTGCTCTGTTGGCTAATGAGTTTGCCGACCACTGATCTAGGACATTGACAAATATTGCTTAACTGCCCTAAAAGCTACCATACCTATCTACTTTTATTTTAGCATCTTCATATCGAAGCCTTAATCTCTTATGAATTCAATGAAAATGTTTTATGAACATGTTTAATAGGTGTAAATGTTTCTATTTTACTCTCATTATAAATTGGGTGGTGGAAAATTAGAACTAAGCCAGAAGCATCTCAACATTTAAGAGACAATGGTGAGTCTGACATTGATCCTGAGCCAAATTCCAGAATGATTTATTATAAGCATAGTTTATGAGCCACTAGATGCAATCACTAAGGGCTAATTTGCTCTTACTGAAAATGAATCATGCCAGTATAGCTTATTACTCTTTGATACCAGGGAAATTCACAATACAAGTGAATTTGAACTTCATCAATGATATTCTAGTTGATATTTTATAGACATGGAATGAGATAAATGTAGAAAAACTGGAGAATTTGGGAAATTATTAGCTGCTTGAATGGCTACAGCCAAAGGGACTGATTAATAGACTGCTATGAAAGGTATAATTATAAAATATGTGTGCATGAAATAATTGGAAAGAAAAATAAATTAAATGACAGAATCAAAATATAATGCTCTATGACCTCAATATACTAGAGTGATGGTCAGATCTAACAAGATATAATTTAACATGGATAAACCAGGTTATATATTTATATCCAGAAAACCAACTGTATACATACCCATTTAGAAAAATACATCAGCTGCTATGAATAAGAAATTTAAATATTTTCACTCATTAGTATCTGTCAGTGCTGCTAAGGAAGCTAGTCTGATCCTAAGATATATCAAGCGAAATTCAGTATTTAGATGAAGGAAGCCCATATCACATAATCTTTTGTGTTTTACAGACTACATCTGGAGTATTGTGTTAAATTCTGGGTCCTACTTTGTAGGTGAATCTTTCCTTTTAATTTTATACCATGAAGGCAACAGTTATAATTCCACCTGGAAAATTCATGATTCTCAAATCTACACCTTTAGCCAGAACCTTTCTCTGGTTCTCTGACATACATTTTTTTCTATTTTTAACTGCTCACTAAACTTTTTTAATTGGTTGTGCTCTTGCCATCTCAAATTCAAGACATCAAATATTAAAGTCATTGTTTCCATCCCATATGACAGTATCTACTACCACAGTAGTGCTCACACAATAAAACTTCTTATTCTATGAATATTTTAAATTTTTGATCAGGAGCCCCATTTGCTTTAACTATATTTTGAAGCCTGGGAATCATCCTTGATTCATTTTATCTCACTCCATACACCCAATGTTAGTCACAATTTCCTATCATTTCCACTCTTGCATCTTTTTTTAGTCCCTCTACTTTCTCCAACTCTACTTGTCACTAGAACTTTGAAGATTCTACTTAGGCATCACATGCTAAGCTGTCTGTGAATATCCCCTCTGTCACCTGTTAAGCCCTGTCTCTTTCAAGTATATTTAGATATTCTTTACTCCATATCCTTAAAGTATCATATTTATAATTTTGTTATAGCACTTGTCACAGAACTTTGTAAATATTTGCCATTTTCCCCCATTAGACTAAATGTCCTGAAGAGTGAGGGATTTTATACTGTTCATTATAGTACCATTTTACCTAGCACAGTGCCTGACACATAGAAGGTATAAAAATCTTATTTGATAGTGCATGAGATTGCTTGAAACCATGTTTTCTAAAAGATAGTTGAAAGAACTGAAAATATTTATCAAAGGGGAAAAAGAATCTCAAGAGTGGCCAACTGTCTTCAGATATTTGAAGGGTTGACATAGGAAAGAGGGATTTAACTTGTTTTCAGTGGCCACTAAGAGTAGGATGAATAGAAGAAAATATCAAGGAAAGTGAATTGGTAAAATTTGATAAATGGTTTACTAAATGATCAACGCAAACATCAAATGAGCTGTCATTTAGGTTGTGACAGTTTCTTGCTACTGAAAATGTTGAGTGATAAGATAGATGACTGCTTGTGAAGGGCATTGCAGATAGCATTTACCTATAAAGTATGTGGCTAAAATTGATTATCTTAAAATTCTTATCTATCCTGAAGGCTTTTATCATCATGTTTTAAAATTCCATGAATTATCAGTTGAGCACATGTTTCTAAGTCAGCAAATCCTAGTCATAGGATCTTGGTCTCTGAAAAGATATAAAAATATAATTATATTTGTCAGATTTAGCAAATAAAAAGACAGGATTTGAATTTAAGATGATAAAGAGTAATGTTTTAATATATGTTTAAATCATGTAATAATTGGGATGTACTTATAATAAAAATTATTATTTATCTAAACTTAAAATTTAAGTGGTTATCCTATTCAACTACTAATATCATTTATGATTATATAGGAGTTGGAGTTTTAATATTTTTTCACACAGGAAATATCATAATACTGTTTCTGTATAAATAAATAGGTTCCATTTCAGCTCATATTTTAAGAGAAAGTGACTTTCCTCATTAAAAATAGTTTACAATGTACTACCATTGCAACAGTGACAGAAGAACATTTAGCATGGAGACACTGAGGACAGTGCATCTGATTTAAAGAGACACACAACTACAGCATCATGCAGCTTTAGGAAGCATGTTATTGAGCATATATAGAAGTAAAGCTGCCCTTAGAAGTAAGTATACTTAAAAAACCTCAATACTAAGAATTTTAAGTTTGTACACAAAAGCAAAAATGAGTAATAAAGTCTTGAAGAAAGAAATGGAGAGCCCAGTGCATACCAGATGCCACAAGACAACTCATACAATAAAGGATTAATCACCTTAATATATAATGAGCGTCCCCAAATGAATAAGAAGTAAGCTAGTAGAAAAATAGGCAAATAATATTAACAGTATGCAGAAAAATAAGTACACATGGCCTTTGTAATTAATTTAATCATATTTATTCATAAGTGATATGCTAAAGTTATGTTGAAATGTCATTTATAATTTTTCAGAATGAAACAAATCTAAAGTATAGTGAGGCTGTGGTATAAGGGAAATAGATGCTCTTACATGTTGCAGATACGAGTGCAAAATGGCACAATCTGTATGTAGTTCAACCAAATGAAATCTCTCAGTATTCAAATGTGTTCACTTCTATGAAATAAATCTACAAATATACTCACAAGGTGCAAAATAAAATATGTATTGATATGTCTATATACATAAAAGCCTAAGCAACCATCCGACTGTCCAACTGGTAGCTATGACATGCAGTGATTACTGGGGGCAGATGCTCCAACCAGTAACTATGACATGCACTGACTACTATTATATAGCTGTTTTAAAATAAGTGAGAAATATCTGGATTCACTGATAAAGGTGCCAACATATACTAGTATAGTTAAATGAGAAAAATTTTAGGAAAATTATGTTTAGTATCCTGCCATTTTTATAAAAGTGGGGAGTAATGAGAATAATAGTTGATATTTGTCTCATCTTAAAAACCACCAGTGAGATACAGAGAAAATAAAAAAAAAGCATTTAACTGTGAGGTTGGAATTGCAGAAATTTTTAAAAAGATATGAGATGGAGACTTTTCACTTCATATTTTTCATACTTAATTTTTTTATCAAGTGACGGATCATTTTTAAAAATGCTACAGAAATAATTTTGTTACATTATCTTTGGTTGAGCAATAAACATTTCAAGTGAAAACCCCTCTTATCACAACCCCATAGACCTACTCATCTAAAAAAAAAATAGGGATACTATTTTGGGTTAGATTGTTGCAGTACTAGTGCTGTTTATAAACAATGAGAAGAACTTACCTTTTAATTTTATAAGTCTTACTATCCAAAACATGAATGTATTACTGTGAAATTTTAAATTGTTCCTCTATGAATATGTTTGATTAAAATTGTGGACTTGCTCTAACTCCTTTGCTTTGTTACATAATTTCCCTTATTCACCTCAATTCATTGCCCTAATTTTTCAGGAAGCATCTTTTAAAATTTACCTTGTTTTATATCATCTCACCTCACCTCTTCCTGCCCCATCTCCCTGCCTTTAATTTGCACATTCCATCTCTATTTATCATTTTCAGTATAAGTGTATGCATACAATTGCAAAAATTCACATCTGCTTGGAATTGTTTATACTTATTTCCAGGTTCTCCTGGGAATCATTCTTTGAAGCATCAACCTACTCAAAAATCCATTATCACTCTAATTTTTCCAAATATCTTCCAGTGGAAAAAAGTACCTATAAACTTACACTACTTTTAGAACTTTATATATATATATATATATATATATATATATATATACACACACACAGTGGTACCTCGAGATACGAGGGCCCTAACATATGAGATTTTCGAGATAGGAGCCATCGAGCGAACGATTTTTTGCTTTGAAATACGAGCAACATTTGAGATACGAGTAATCCCGCGGATCGGTCGGATGCACAGGGCCCACCAGTTTACCCTGACTGGAGCTTTTCATAGTTTCCCACGCCTTAGTCAGTGTGCTTGTTTACCTCGTTGTCGAAGCATCTTTTGTGCATTTACATACTTTATCACATTTATTTTTATAACCATGGGTCCAAAGAAAGCGAGTGGAAAGGTCAGTGCTCAGAAGAGGATGATGTCTATTGAATTAAAGCGTGAAATCATAGAAAAATATGAGCAAGGTGTGCGAGTGGCTGACTTGGCGAGGCGATACGGGAGTAGTACTTCAAAGATATGCACTGTGCTTAAACAGAAGGAGTCGATAAAGGGCATAACGCCAGCTAAGGGCGTTACAATAATTTCTAAGCTTCGTAGCTCTCTCCATGAAAAGATGGAGAATCTACTGATGGTGTGGGTGATGGAAAAGCAGCTTAAAGGAGATACATTAACACAGGGCATGATATGCGAGAAGGCGCAAGCGATTTACGGTGATTTCCTGGAGCAGACCCCGAGCACTTCCACGGACGAAGCATCAAAAGAATCATTTAAAGTCAGTAGAGGCTGGTTTGATAACTTCAGGAAAAAATCCGGCATTCACTCCATTGTCAGGCATGGTGAGGCAGCAAGTTCGAATGTGAAGGTAGCTGAGGATTACCTCAAAACGTTTTCCGAACTGATAGAAGCCAAAGGATATATCCCCCAGCAAGTCTTCAACTGTGACGAGACAGGGCTTTTCTGGAAGAAGATGCAGAATAGGACTTTTATAAGGGCAGAGAAGGCGATGCCAGGCCACAAACACATGAAGGATACGCTAACTCTCGCACTGTGTGCCAATGGGAGTGGCGACTGCAAGATCAAGCCTCTGCCCTTATACCATTCGGAAAACCCCAGAGTCTTTAAGTCACATAAGATTTTTAAAAGATAAACTGCAAGTTATGTGGAGGGCAAACCCGAAGGCATGGGTCACCAGGCAGTTCTTTGTGGAGTGGGTAAACCTGGTTTTCGGCCCTTCTGTTAAGAAATACCTACAGGAAAACAACCTAACCATGCAAGACCTCCTCGTCCTCGACAATGCTCCTGCTCACCCACCAAACCTCAAAGATGAATTCCTCGAAGTGTTCAAGTTTATAAACGTTGTCTACCTACCTCCCAACACCACTCCTCTACTGCAGCCCATGGATCAGGAGGTGATTTCTAATCTTAAAAAGCTGTACATCAAGCACCAGTTCTGGCACTGCTTTGAGGTGATGAGAACACAAACCTCACCCTTCAAGAGTTCTGAAAGAACCACTTTAACATCGTGATATGCCTCAGAATTATTGATCAGGCCTGGCTGGGTGTTACAAGGAGGACTTTGACCTCTGCAAGGAAGAAGCTGTGGCCTGAGGCCATAGCCGAAAGGACCTTGGAAGGATTCGAACCTGAGGTGCCAGTGGAGGAGGAGATAGTGTCTCTGGGAAAATCCATGGACAGGAGGTGGATGAGAGAGACGTGAATGAGCTCGTCCAGGAGCACTCTCTGGAACTCACCACGGAGGAGTTACAAGAGTTGCAGTCTCAGCAACATGCGGAAGTTCTCCAAGAAATTGCTTTGGAGGAGGAGCCAGAGGTGGAGGAGATCTCTACAAGTGAGATAAAAGAGATCTTAGGAATGTGGGAGAGGGTGTCACATTTCGTGGAAAAGAAGCACCCCAAAAAAGTGTGTACTGGTCGTGCATCAGAACTGTTCAATGAAACTTGCCTCACCCATTTCAGAAACATTCTGAAAGGGAGGAAGAGGCAAACCTCGTTGGACACGTTTTTTTTGAAATTGGCCAAAAATGCAAAGACCAGTAGCAATTAAGTTCAGTGAAGATTAGTAAAGTGTAGTATTAAGAGTGTAACGAGTAGGTAAATACACTTTATAAAACCAGTTTATTCCTTTACATTCTCTTTTACTATGTTTTTATACAATATTTATCATTTATAAATATATTTTTCTTATTCAAAAACAAGTAACAAGAACAACTGGGGTGGCATTTTGGGGGCTGGAACGGATTAACGGCATTTCAATTGATTTCAATGGGGAAATTAGCTTTGAGATACGAGCAACTTGATATAAGAGCAAGGTTATGGAATGAATTAAACTCGTATCTTGAGGTACCACTGTGTGTGTGAGTGTGTGTGTGTGTGTGTATTATATATATATTATATATATATATTATATATATATTATATATATATATATTATATGATAATCTGGTTGCTTGGAATAAATAGTATGTGCTGTTGAAAAGAGGACCATTTTGTCTTTCTTATGGTCTGTGGGATCACAGTAGGAGCCACTAAATGTTGATAATATGAATCATGATTTTGTTGCAATTGGCTGAGTTTACAAGTTGGCCTATTAGATAGAGAAAGTGAATAGTGAAAGCAATCAAACAGGGGCTTTGGCAGAGTATTTGTTTGATGGAGGATTAATGTTAGCTCTTTAGTGGCCTTTTACCTGAGCCAAAGATTGTATTCTTAAATTAGGGACAATTTTAGCTGTGGAATTCCTGACATCAGCCTATACGTAAGGACTATATTTTTTGAGGATAAGGAAAGTGCATAGGGTCTTTTTAAAAATTCCTCTATGCCCTAGTCAGTTTGGCTCATTGGATAGAGCATTTGCCTGTGGTCTGCAGGGTTCCAGGTTCAATTCTGGTCAAGGGCACATGTGTGGGTTGTGGGCTTGATCCCCAGTAAGAGTCATGCAGGAGGCAGCCAATCAATGATTCTCTCTCATCATTGATGTTTCTATCTCTCTATCCCTCTCCCTTCCTCTCAGAAATAAAAATATATTTTAAAAATTTCTCTAATATTGACCTAGGTTGGTGCCTCTGTGAAAGGTTAGTCTTGTTCACCTCACGTTTCTATAATCTATTGACTTGAATTAAGAAAAAAGGGGCAAAAACACTAATGGGAACTTTTAGCTTATCATTAATTGGCATGGCTCAGCATTAGCAGAGGCAGCATTGAATGGATAGTGAGAAAAAGGGGGTATTGATATGGGCACCTATCAGTGTCCAATCAGGGTTGATGGAACTGTGGGTATAACTAGGGACCCAGTGCACAAAGTTCATGCACATTGAAAGGAAATTAATTAGAGGAAATATTTTAATATTGCTATTTGCCCTTTCTCTATAATACAAGTGTGAGAGAGAAAAGAAAATGAGTACAATGTATATGAAAATAATACATAACTTTATTAATAAATAAACAATAACAAAATGTTATAACAATAATAACAAATTCATGATGTAAAATCAACATTAATGAAAATAATGACTGATAAAGTGATTAAACTTATTCTTTTTTTAAAATTTTTATTAATTTTTATACGTATCGCCCCATTGCCCCCCTCCCTCCCAGGCATACCCCAACCCCCCAGTGTCTATGTTCATTGGTTATGCTTATATGCATGCATACAAGTCCTTTGATTGATCTCTTATCTACCTCACCTAACTTTAATCTTCCTGCTGTAATTTCACAGTCTGTTTGAAGCATTACTGTCTCTGTATCTATCCTTTTGTTCATCAGTTTATAATGTTCTTTATTATCCACCAAGGAGTGAGATCCTGTGATGCTTCTCCTTCATTGAAGGGCTTATTTCACTAAGCATAAGGCTCTCCAGTTCCAATCAGGTTGCTGCAAATGGTAAGAATTCCTTCTTTTTAATGGCAGCATAGTATTCCATTGTGTAGATGTACCACTGTTTTCTGATCCACTCATCTGCTGACGGGCACCTAGGCTGTTTCCAAATTGTAGCTACTGTAAATTGTGCTGCTATGAACATAGGGGTGCATAAATCCTTTCTGATTGGTGTTTGTAATTCCTTAGTATAAATTCCTACAGGGTCAAATGGGAGATCCATTTTTAGTTTTTTGAGGAAACTCCATACTGTTCTCCACAGTGGCTGCACCAGTGTGCATTCCCACCAACAGTGCACAAGGGTTCCTTTTTCTCCGCATCCTCACCAACACTTGTCGTTTGTTGATTTGTTGATGATTGCCATTCTGACAGGTGTAAGATGGTATCGCATTGTCGTTTTGATTTGCATCTCTCGGATGATTAATGACTTTGAACATGTTATCATGTGTCTCTTGGCCATCCTTCTGTCGTCTTTTGAAAAGGTTCTATTTAAGTCCCTTGCCCATTTTTTTATTGGATCCTTCATCTTCCTGAAATTAGGTTGTATAAGTTGGCTGTAGATTTTGGAGATTAAACCTTTATCAGTGATAATATTTGCAAATATGTTCTCCCATACAGTGATCTTTCTTGTTGTTTTGTTGATGGTTTCTTTTGCTGTGCAAAAGCTTTTTATTTTGATGTAGTCCCATTTTTTATTTTTTCTTTAGCTTCCATTGCCTTTGGAGCAGTATCAGTGAAGAAGTTCTTTTGGCATATATCTGAGATTGTGCTGCCTGTTGATTCCTCTAGTTTTTATGGTTTCCCTTCAAATGTTTAAGTCCTGTATCCATTTTGAGTTTATTTTTGTATTTGGTGTAAGTTTGTGGTTCATTTTCAACTTTTTGCATTTATCTGTCCAATTTTCACAACACCATTTATTGAAGAGGCTATCTTGGCACCATTGAATGTTCATGCCTCCTTTGTCAAATATTAATTGAGCATAGTGGTTTGGGGGGATATCTGGGTTCTCTATTCTATTCCATGGGTCTATATGTCTGTTCTTGTGCCAGTACCAGGCTGTTTTGAGAACAGTTGCTTTGTAGGATAGCTTGAAGTCTGGTATTGAGTTCCCACCTACTTTATTCTTCTTTCTCAGAATTGTGTAGCTATCTGTGGTCTTGTTTTGTGCCAGAGTAATCTATGAAGAATTCTTTCTAGGTCTGTGAAATATGTCCTTGGTATTTTAATGGGTAGTGCGTTGAATCTGTAGATTGCTTTGGGTAGTATGGACATTTTAATGATGTTGATTCTCCCAATCCATGAGCATGGTATGCTCTTCCATCTGTTAACATCTTCCTCTATCTCTTTTTTCAGTGTCCTGTAGTTTTCTGCATAAACGTCTTTTACCTCTTTAGTTAGGTTTATTCCTAGGTATCTTAATTTTTTGTTGCAATGGTAAATGGGATTGCTTTTTTAGCTTCTCTTTCTATAATTTCACTATTAGTGTATAGAAATGCCACAGACTTCTTAGCATTAATTTTGTATCCTGCTACATTGCCGAATTCATTAATTAAGTCAATTAGTTTTGGAATGGAGTCCTTTGAGTTTTTTATGTACAATATCATGTCCTCTGCAAACAAGGACAGCTTTCCTTCTTCTTTTCCAATTTCGATGCCTTTTATTTCTTCTTCTTGTCTAATTGCAATGGCTTATACTTCCAGTACTATGTCGAACAGGAAAGGTGAGCATCCCTGTCTTGTTCCTGTCCTTAGAGGAAATGGTTTTAGTTTTTTCCCATTGAGTATGATGTTAGCTGTGGGTTTATCATATATGGCTTTTATGATGTTGAGGTATGCTCCTTCTATTCCCACTTTGCTGAGAGTTTTATCAAGAAAGGGTGTTGGATTTTGTCAAATGCTTTTTCTGCATCAATTGATATGACTATCTGATTTTAATCTCTTAATTTGTTTATGTGATGTATCACATTTATTGATTTGTGGATATTGTACAATCCCTGCATTCCTGGGATGAATCCGGCTTGTTCATGATGTATGATCTTTCTGATGTACTGCTGGATCCGGTTTGCTAGAATTTTGTTGAGGATTTTGGCATCTATGTTCATGAGAGATATTGGCCTATAATTCTCTTTCATTGTGTTGTCTTTATCTGGTTTTG
>JAAGEH010000015.1:34517834-34581815 GCA_011751065.1 Lasiurus cinereus | reverse complement strand
TATTGGCCTATAATTCTCTTTCATTGTGTTGTCTTTATCTGGTTTTGGTATTACGGTGATGCTGGCTTCATAGAAGGTGTTTGGAAGTGTTCCTTCTTCTTGAATGTTTTTGAATAGTCTGAGGAGGATAGGTTTTAATTCTTATTTGAATGTTTGGTAAAACTCTCCTGTGTAGCCATCTGGACCCAGGCTTTTATTTGCTGGAAGCTTTTTAATTAATGCTTCAATTTCTTCCATAGTTATTGGACTATTCAGATGTTTGGCTTCCTCCTCATTGAGTTTTGGGATGTTATATTTTTCTAGGAAAATGTCTATTTCTTGCAGGTTGTCCAATTTGTTGGAATAGAGTTGTTCATAGTATTTTTTAACAATCCTTTGTATTTCCACAGGGTCTGTTGTTATTTCTCCTCTGTCATTTCTGATTTTGTTTATTTGGGTCTTCTCTCTTTGTTTCTTGGTGAGCCTGGCTAGGGGTCCATCAGTCTTGTCTATCTTTCAAAGAACCAGCTCTTTGTTTTGTTGATCTTTTGAATTGTTTCTTGGGCCTCCAAGTTGTTTATCTCCGCTCTGATCTTCACTATTTCCTTCCTTCTGAGTACACTGGGCTTTTCTAGTTGCTCTCGTTCTAGCTCTTTGAGTTGTAGGTTTAGGTAATTTATTACCATTTTTCCTGTTTTTTGCAGTAGGCTTGTAGGGCTATGAACTTCCCTCTCAAGACCGCTTTCACTGGGTCCCATAAATTTTGTATTGTTGTGTTGTCATTGTCATTTTTTGCCATGATGTTTTTTATTTCTTCCTTGATCTCTCTGGTTACCCAGTCGTTTTTTAATAGCATGCTGTTTAGTCTCCATGTCTTTGATTTTTTTCTATTGTTTTTATTATATTTGATTTCCAGTTGTATGCCACTGTGGTCTGAGAAAATGCTTGATATGATTTCTATCTTCTTGAATTTGAAGAGACTTTTCTTATGACCCAACATATGATCTATCTTTGAAAATGACCCATTTGTACTGGAGAAGAATGTATATTCTGTGGCTTTGGGGTGAAATGTTCTGAAGATGTCAATTAATTCCATCTGGTCTAGGGAGTCATTTAGGATTGATGTTTCTTTGCTCATTTTTTGTTTAGAGGATTTGTCCAATGGTGGCAGTGGGGTATTAATGTCTCCTACTATGATTGTATTGCTGTCAATCTCTCCCGTAATATCCTCCAAGAGATTTTTTATGTATTTAGGTGCTCCTATATTGGGGCCATATATGTTTACCAGTTATTTCTTCTTCTTGGATTGTTGCCTTTAATATTATGAAGTGGCCTTCTTTATCTCTTGTTATGTCCTTCACTTTGAGGTCTAATTTTTCAGATATAAGTATTGCAACCCCAGCTTTTTTTTCATTTCCATTTGCCTGAAATACCATGTTCCATCCCTTCACCCTCAATCTGTGTGCATCTCTTTTCTTAAGGTGGGTTTCTTGCAGACAGCAGACATATGGATTATGTTTTCTTATCCAATCGGTTACCCTATGTCTTTTGATTGGAGCATTTAATCCATTTACATTTAAAGTTATTATTGATAAGTACTTATCTGTTGCCATTTTTAGTCCTCACCCCTGAGTTCCTGCTTCGCTTCCTCTTTTTATTACAGCAGACCTTTTAACATTTCTTGCATTGCTGGTTTGCTGGTAATATATTCCCTTAGTCCTTTTTTGTCTGTGAAGCTTTTGATTTCACCTTCAATTTTGATTGAGAGTCTTGCAGGGTACAGTATTCTTGGATTCAGACCCTTTGCATGTCTTTGTATATTTCATTCCATTCCCTTCTGGCCTGACGAGTTTCTGTTGAGAAATCCGTAGCTAGTCTTATGGGGATTCATTTGTAGGTAACTTTCTGTTTCTCTCTGGGTGCTTTTAAGATTCTTAGTTTGTCTTCGGTGTTTGCCAATTTAATTATAATGTGCCTCAGTGTCGGTTTGTTGGGGTTCATTTTGCTGGGACTCTGTGAGCTTCTTGGATTTGTGTGGGTTTTTTCTTTCCTATATTGGGGAAATTTTCTGTCATTATTTCTTCAAACACGTTCTCTAATCCTTGTTCAGTTTCCACTCTTTTTGGAACCCCAATTATGCAGATGTTGTTTTGGTTCATGTTATCCCAAAGTTCCCTTAGACTCCCCTCTTGCTTTTAACTTTTTTTTCTTGAAGCTGCTGTAGTTGGGTATTTTTTCCTACCGTGTCTTCTAGCTCACTGATGTGGTCCTCTGCTTCTTCTAGTCTACTTTTGATGCTTTCTATTGGGTTCTTTAAAGCAGTGATGTCATTTTTTATTTCTTTGTGAATTTCTTCTTGCTTCTTCTTCATTTCCTCTTGGCTCTTACTCATATTGTCGAATTTGTCTTCCATTCTTTTCATCCACCTTATGATCATTTCTCTGAACTCTTTCTCTGGCAGGCTTATTTCTGCTTCTATTTTGTTTACTTCCTTTTCTGGTGAAACCTGCCTTTCTGTATTATGTGGGCTGTTTCTTTTTCTGCCCATGGTCTTTCTTCTCCGGGTGTCTGGTTATGTAGTTCTCTCTCCTACGTTGATTGAAAGGCACAAACTACAACACGACCTGGTACAGCACACAAGGCACTTTCCGTGTGCTCTGTGGATCTCAGGTTCCGTCGCGTGTCCGTGCTGATTGGAGAGCAGAGTTCTGGGTCCCTGGGTCCCTGGCTGTTCAATGGGTGCCGAGCCGAAGGCTTGAGACCGCCTCAGACATCCACCTCCCACTGCAAGATGGCTAGAGCTCTGCCTTTGCGCTGGTGACTCTGGCCAACAAAAACCCCGTGTCAGTGGGGCTGGCTGGTCAGGAGTGCCCCTTACAGCAGTTCTCAGCCTTCTCCTGGAGGATAACTGACTCTTAGCTTGCCAACAAACACTCCCAATGCGACTCTCAGCCGCTCCCTCTCCCTCTGCCCAGCGACAAAGCTCCAGATGCATCTGTCTACTCCGCTGCCATTTTCTCTCCTGATTAAACTTATTCTAATATCTCCTGTATATCACATTAAAAGTGAAAACACTTTTAGAGTGCTTGACTAATTTCCTTTGGATAAAGTATTTAAAACTTTAACTTTAACATCACATGCTCTTCGAACTCTAGAGAAAGTGACATATAACTGACCATGTGTGAAAACGGGTTCAGATAGGAATATTCCTACTCTGTCTAGAGTTCGTCCTTGTGATTTATCAATACTCATTGCAAAAGCCGGCGTCATGGGAAACTGTTGTCAAATTAATCTAAATGGGAGGCCAGTGTCAGATGGGGATAAATCAATTCTTGGAATCAGAACAGCCTCTCCCTCTGCAGATCCTGTTAATACTTTAGCTTCGATAATGTTAGGTCATAATCTTTGGATAATAAATCTGGTACCATTACAAATACCCCATTTACTATTAAGATTTCTCAACAGCATGATGATTGCACCCACTTTCAATTTTAATTTACAACACAACATTCCTGAAGGAGTAATACTATTAAGAAATTCAATGGAATGTATCACGTTTATTGATTTGCAGATATTGTACCATCCTTGCATTCCTGGGATAAATCCTACTTGGTCATGGTGTATGATCTTTCTGATGTACTGCTGGATCCAATTTGCTAGAATTTTGTTGAGGATTTTGGCATCTATGTTCATAAGAGATATTGGCCTGTAATTCTCTTTCATTGTGTTGTCTTTATCTGGTTTTGATATTAGGGTGATGCTGGCTTCATAGAAGGTGTTTGGAAGTGTTCCTTCTTCTTTAATATTTTTGAATAGTCTGAGGAGGATAGGTTTTAATTCTTCCTTGAATGTTTGGTAAAACTCTCCTGTGTAGCCATCTGGTCCCAGGCTTTTGTTTGCTGGAAGCTTGGCTTGGATCTGGCTGGCAGTATCAGGCGCTGCCCCACACTGCCTGCCCAGGTGGGCAATTGAGGCTTGGACCTAGCATTGAGCACTGCCCACCTGCAGCCTGCATATTCAAATTTACCTGCTGTCTTTGCTGGGTTAATTTGCATAATACTCTGATTGGCTGTGGGCATAGCGGAGGTACAGTCAATTAGCATATTACTCTTTTATCAGATAGGATGGGTAAAAGCATGGCTAACCAGATCACAGGCTAAAGATAGTGTCAGTGTTTCAATCATATGGGAAAGATCCAGTAGATGAAAAAATTGAGTCGGATGTATATGGAAGATAGGTAAGTGGGTACTAGTCATCATCTGGGAGATCTGTGCATAAGGAGACATTTGGCTGAGAAGGGAAAGGCAGAGAAATTAGTTCATTCTTCTCACAATACCATATGCATCCACTCTGTTGGGTGTGCAGCTTAGGAGACCAGAGGATCAAGCAGGCCAGTTGGGTGATCAAGGAAAATATTAACAAGAAGTAATATTTAGCATGTCCTTATTATGCTAAGATACTTCCTTAAAAGCATGAAATGTATCATCTTATTTTATGTTCCCAGTGACCCTATGAGGTATGTATCATTTTAAAAATTGAAGTTAAAAGAAACTAAGTTATTTGTACAAACTCTCATAACAAGTCAGTAGTAGAGTTAGGATATGAACCATGAAATATGATTCTAGACCATAAGCTCTTAAACTTAAAAGACCAAAGCAAAAACTATAGACTCAGTACTGCAGTAGCAGTGGCAATGGGAGGCTGTAATCTGGAGGCAAGCAAGGCACATAGAGTTTCTTCAGACACAAAACCACTGGCATTTCTTGCTGCCATGTAAAAGTTGGAAAGAAATTAAGAGACCCTAACTTGTGATGAATTAAGGCAGGGATTGGTGACTTACTTCTAAGCCCTACTGACTGCTGCAGTTCAGATTACAGATATAAGTGTATCAGTCAGGATCTGGGGCACACCCGGGCCTAAGAGAAACACCCGGAAAATTCAGCTTTGACTAACAAAAAGAAGCAAGCCAACATTATGGGTTAAAAATCCCTGCTTTCTCAGTCTAGTGCAAGACCTTTTCACACAGGTTGGAGGCTGGAAGTAGTGTCAAGCATGGGGAAAGAGAGCAGTTAGTGTAGTGTTTTATTTTCTTTTGCTTGGAAGTCCTGTTATTTTGTATTTGTAATTCAGGTTATGAAGTCTTCTTTTGGATTTAGAAAGCTCTGCCTGAGCATGACTATATCTCTCAGGTCATCATGGGGCTCTTCAATAAACAACTCAGCATCTGTTCAGTTGGATTCCTTATGAAAGGCTAAACATTCATTATGAACTTGAATACCATTCAGAAGCTACCAGAGGGAAGCACAAACCCTTCGATCTCAGTGAAAGCACTCTTCCACAGCAGATTTGGGCCATCTAGCTTTCACAGAACAGAAACGGCTGCTGAAGGGGGACATTGGCTTTCTCTTTTTATGAATCACTAGCAACCACAAATATTTCAGGAAGGATGTTGAATTATGTATTAGAACATTGATTGACATCAATATATATTTGAATCATCTGTGCCTCCACCTTAAGCATTAGCACCCCTTTGTAGATACTGATTGGACTTCCAACAATGGTGAACAAGCAGGAACATGTGTCTGCACATATGCTTTTTCTATGTTTGGGTAAGAAATAAATATAAAATTATACTCTTTATTGGTTGAGTCATCATGTGCTTTTTTCTAGGTTGAGTGCAGTAGTACAATGGCAGGCTGAAATGAGCAGTTTCAAAACTCAGGAGGCTGGTGCTGTCATTTGTTCTGCAATCAGTTAATGGGTAGATTTTGCACAACTTTTTCACTAAGGACATTTGAACTTCTCACAGAACAACAGGTTGTGCAAGATGAGAAACAAAAATAATGCACACAAAAATCACTAGAGCTAGGGACTTCAAGTATCTTTCTTCCTCAGGAACTTTTCTAAGTTCCCATAGTTTGTCTTGTTTTATAGTTGCATTGAGAGAGGTGACACTATTGATGGGTGATTTAGTCAGTTATCCAGGATGAAACTTAGCAGGTCTACCTTGCACTCCTTTTGCAGAGCTCTCTTGACAGATACAGAAATCATGTGCATCAGTCATCTGGATGCTCTTAGAGGACAGAAAATAAGCAACACTGATGGATGAATCAAGAAAGTTTTCAAAGATCACCCACTGCCTGTGAGCAGCCAAAAGAAAAAGTATTGCATACAATGACCTAAAATTTCTGTGCTCATAAATCTGAAGGACTTGTCAATTGTTCTGCAGAGAGAGAGAGAGAGAGAGAGAGAGAGAGAGAGAGAGAGAGAGAGAGTAAATACAAACCTACTGCTTTATTAAAACTCCAGGTGAAGGTCTCCCTGAACTAATCTTTTACTTAAAGGTGAATCTCTGATCATATCCCAGTGGCCTCCCCCTAGAACACAGCATTAGAGTCCCTGATTGGAATTCGGTTGGGGAGGAAGTATTGTGGTGTTATAGTTCTGAGTTTAGATTCAGAAAATCTATTTTCAAATCCCAATCCACAATCACTTAGCAGTAGCAGTGCCTTTATCACTACTTTCCCCTACTCATAGTTCCTATTACCTACTAATTAAAGTCATCTCTATAATTCCATCTAATAATATAGTAATATGCAAATTGACCATACCTCGCTATACCCAGAAGCTATGCCCACCATCCATGCCAAACAGAGCAAGTATGCAAATTAACCCAACCAAGATGGCTATGGCCACAAAGAGAGCAGGAAGGAGGCTTGGGTTGCCCCTGTCAATGGAGGAAGCCAAGCTTTCTGTACACCCTGGCCGGTTCTTAAGGCAACAAAGTTTCAATGGCTGTGCAAGCAGAAGGCTTGGATCTGCTCTAGGCTACAAAGTTTCATTTGTAGAAGATAAATAAATCCCAGATACCAGGGCCTCCACTTGGATCACTGGGGTGTGGCCAGCCTGCATACCACCACAGTCCCCTCCCCCAGGCTACCTCACACCCCTAGGGAACACTCACCCTGATCCAGGACACCCTTCAGGGTAAACCAGCTGCCCCCCCTCATGCACCAGGCCTTTACCCTATCTAACAAAAATAATATGCAGATTGACCATCACTCCAACACACAAGATGACTGCCCCCATGTGGTCAAAAAATCTTACCCCCATGTGGACACAAGATGGCCAGCAGGGAAGGGCAGTTGGGAGGGACCAGGCCAGCAGGGGAGGGCAGGGGAGAGCAGTTAGGGGCAAACAGGCTGACAGAGGATCAGGCATTAATCAGGCTGGCAGGAGAGTAGTTAGGGGGTGATCAGGCTGGCAGGCTGAAGCAGTTAGGGGCAATCAGAAAGGCAGGCAGGTGAGCAGTTGGAAGCCAGTAGTCCTGAATTGTGAGAGGGATGTCTGATTGCCCGTTTAGACCTAGGCAGGTGGACATCCCTCAAGGGGTTCCAGATTGGAGAGGGAGCAGTCTGGGCTGAAGGACACCCCCCCCCACACACACACACACATGAATTTCATGCACTGGGCCTCTAGTCTCAGATAATAGTTTACTTTGCCAACAAAACCAAGACAAGTCCATTTGTTTTCCATTCTTAAATTCTTCCCTTACAGAAATAAATTCCAGAGTTATTCTTTGATCTTGGTCCAGGTACTTAAGTTTTCATTTCCACAAAGGTGATAATGTCTGACTTATTTTTAAGGTGGTGAGATTGAATTAAGTAATATCTGTAAAGAACGTAGATATTCACCACCCAGTAAATGGTAGCTCATTATCACCTTTAAAATAGTACTAATATTTTTAATAAAAATATACTCTTCATTGGTTGTGCTTAGCTTGACTCAAAGAAATCCTTTTTAGTCTCACTTTCTGTGCATAGAAATGCCATACGTTTATTGGTGTTAATTTTGTATTCTGCTACATTGTCAAATTCATTCATTAAGTCTAATAATTTTTGAGGAGTCTTTAGAGTTTTCTATGTACAGTACCATGTCATCTGCAAAAAAAGGACAGTTTCACTTCTTCTTTTCCAATTTGGATGCCTTCATTTCTTATTCTTGTCTGATAGTAATGGCTACTACTTTGAGTACTATGTTGAACAGAAATGGTGAGAGTGGGAATCCCTGTCTTGTTCCTGTTCTTAGGGGAAATGGTTTTAGTTTTTGTCCATTTAGTATGATGTTGACTATAGGTTTGTCATATATAGCTTTTATTATGTTGAGGTATCATCCTTCTATTCCTACCTTGCTGAGAATTTTTATCAAGAAAGGGTGTTGGATTTTGTCAAATGCTTTTTCTGCATCAATTGATATGACTATGTGATTTTATCTCCCAATTTGTTTATGTGATGTATCATATTTATTATTTTTCAGAAAGAGATCAATTGAAGGATTTTTATGCATGCATATAAGCACAACCAATGGACACAAGACACTGAGGGGTGGTGGGATGAGGGCATGTGACAGGGAGTAGGGGAGGTTGGGTAAGGTCAATGGGGAAAAAGGAGATATATATACTACTATATATAATACTTTAAACAATAAAATAAAATTAAAAAAAATTAAAAACCGTGGTACATCTACACAATAGAATACTATGTTGCGGTAAGAAAGAAAGAATTCTTACCATTTGCAACAGAATGGATGGAACTGGAGAGCATTATGCTAAGTGAAATAAGCCAGTTAGAGAAAGATAAATATCACATGATCTCACTCATTTATGGAATATAATAAACAACATAAACTGATAAACAAAAATAGATCCAGAGACATAGAAACATCAATCAGGGTGCCAAACCTCAGAGGGAAGGTAAGGGAGGCTGGGGGTAAGGGGGAGTGAACAACCAAAGTACCTGTATGCATGCATATCAACCTAACCAATTGCCACAGACACTGGGGTGGGGTGAGGCCATGAGTGAAGCGGGTGAGGGGCAATGGGTGGATAAGGACGCATATGTAATACCTTAATCAATAAAGAAATTTAAAACATTGGAAACATTTTTAATAGTCATAAAAAGTAGTCATTAAATACAACAGAATAATGTAAAAATGTTAAAAAGAAAACAATTGCTCTTTGGGTACCAATATGGGAAGATTCAGAGCAGTATGATTAACATGATCTGATTTACTCATTCAGTGAACACTTATTGAGCCTGGCATTATGGTAGGCACTGAAAATCCAACAGTGCTAAAGACAGACATGATCACTGCCCCATGAAGTTTACATTATAGCACGAGCAGTTAAGATTCATAAGATGACAGCACTCTATCAATTTAACTGATAAGAAAATAGAATGTGTAACAATTAATGACATTGTAGGTTTTATGAGATATAATAAATATATAAAGGAAATAATCATAAATTGTAATGTGTAATAAAGACAATCACAAAAAGTAAAAGGAGAGAGCTGAGAGAATGAATAATAAAATCAAAAGGGCTACTTTAGAAAAGGAAGGTTTCTCTTGGAGTTCACACTGAAGTTGAAGTCAAAGGAATGAGAAAGGGCCAGCCAAAATAATAATTCAAGAAATATAACTCTGACTTTTTAAAAACATGGGCCTGTATTATTTGTATAGTTACAAATATTATTCATCAACAAGTTACTAAAAAAATAATCCCACCATACTTGTTATTTTATAGTCAGTATTTATTATTCTAATATGTAATAATGATGCCATTGTTTTTTGACATGGATAATCCAAGGGCACATCCAATTGTCAGATTCCTTGTGGGCCAGAATGGGTTGCTCTCTGAGTTTCCAGGGGACTTGAGATACCTGCTTCACAGTGGTTTTTTATGTTAGGCTAGAGGTTCAGTGCACACATTTGTGCATGAGTGGGGTCCCTTGGCCTGGATGGCGACTATGGGGGAGATTTTTCCTGCATTCTCAGTCTGATCCACTTTACAGATGTTCCTATATAGTTGTTGTCTACAAGACAGAGAGTTAGACTGATTTGCAAGGATTCTATGCATGACTTGAAAATGTTCTAGTAAATTTTATTACTTGGTTTGGGAAGTAGTACCACTAACTTTCAATTGTCTGTTTGGGTCAGGAGGTAACATACTTTTGGAGAAATCAACTGTGATATAAATGATTCCATTGCTCCTCTGAGTGACTTCAGGTTGCTAAGCAACTCAGTTCTGTGTTCCTGTCCTGCTGAGTCTTCCCAGTCTATTGTTAGATTCAAGTTATTACAGCACTTCAGTCCATTGGTAGAACAAGATTATTTATCAGCAGAGTATTGTGGGAAGAGTGAGTAAAGAAAACAAGATGGCATAAAGTGATAACATTGATGGAATTGAATATATTGGAAAACATTTTTGTGCATAAAGTCATTGTCTTGAAGCATTGCTGTTTCTAGACTTTTGGGAAATTTCCCAGTTCAACCATGACCCATCTTAGAAATCATATGTGGGGAATAACATTTCAAAATATCTTTCTCTGTAAAATACAGCACAGGGGATATAGTCAATAATATTGTAATATTTTTATATTGGGTATCAGGTGGGTACTACTCTTATTGAGGTAATTACATTTCAAGATATATAAATAACTGATTACTACACTGTACACCTCAAGCTAATATAATATTAAATGCCAGCCAGACGAACCTTGGAGCTGCCCTGCAACCCAACAACCACTCCAGCCAGAGTCCTGCTGCCACAGCTGCAGGCTTGCAGACCCTGGGACTTCTGCCTCCAAATCAGTGAGTGCAACCTCCCCCTCTCCAGCAATATTGATGAAATTGAGGTACACACTGATTGCCCAGCCTGCAGTATGCCCTCATCCCTGGTTTATGGAGCACCCTGGTTGCCACATTTGCTACGCACCCTGGTCACCCCATCTGCGCTTGCCCTCTTCGCCAGTTTACAGTGCACCTTAGTCGCCACAATTGCTGAGTGCACTAGGCGCCCCGTCTGTGGCATGCCCTCATCACTGGTTTGCAGAGCGCCTTGTTAGTCCCGTTTACTTTGCGCCTTAGTGGCTGCATTTGCGGCGTGCACCAATTGCCAGGTTACAAAATGCCCTTGTAGGCAGAACATTTATAGCCCTCGCAGGTCTGTACCTTTCTTTACAGCATGCCTTAGTCAGCAAGTTTACAGCCCGCCCACATCAGTGTGTTTACAGTTCACCCTCAGCAGTGCGTTTCTGCTGGTCCATTTCCTAGGCAGAGCCTGGGAGCCACAGGGAGCCCCCATGACAGTGATTTTGTAACTCTAGGCACCACAGTAATGCCTCTCCAAGGAGTAGGCCCCCTGAACAACATCACCCTGACAGATGGGTCCTTGGTGCCACTGTGAGTCTCCGCTTGGCAAGTGTGATCTCAATTAAGGATGCAAAATAGCAAATATAGGGATACTCCCCTGCACAGCTCCAGACTCCTAGACACCATAGGTGTGCTGCTCAAGCTCACAGATCTAGCAGAATCCAAATAGCTCAAATAGGGAACGACAATAGATTAACAAACATAGGAGAACTGAGAGAATACAGCACCCTGGTTGCCACATTTGCTACGCACCCTGGTCACCCCATTTGTGCTTGCCCTCTTCACCAGTTTACACCATCCCCCATCCCCCCCAAAAAAAAACTTGGGTAGAAAAGCAATTAGATCTACAATTAAAAAATTATAGGAAAACATGGGAAGACATAAAAGCAATCCCCAAAGGAAAGAAAAAGAGGAATCACCAGAAATGAAGTTAAATGTAATTGAAGCCAGAAGCTTATCAGAGAAAAAATTCAGACTAATAGTTTTAAGGATGTTTAAATGGATGAAAGACAAATACACACAACTCAATGAGAACTGTAAGGAGCTGAATGAGAATTTCACCAACATAAAAAGAAACCAAGAGGAGATGAAGAATAGCATAGCTGCAATAAGGAACGCAATGGAAGGCTTAAACAGTAGAGTAGAAGAGGCTGAGGATTGCATCGGCGAATTAGAAGATAAGGTAGGAAAAAACACACAAACAGCAGCAACTGGAAAAAAGACTTCAAAAACAAGAAGAGGGCCTAAGGGAGTTTTGGGATAACACAAAACAAAACAACATTCACTTAGTTGGGTTACCAGAAGGAGAAGAAGAAAACCAAAGAATAGAAAACCTATTTGAAGAAATAATGACAGAAAACTTCCCTGATATTAGCAAGAAAAAAATCTATGCAAGTTCAAGAAGTACACAGAGTCCCAAACAAGCTGAACCCCAAAAGACCAAAACCCAGACACATCATAATTAAATGGGCAAACACTAACGACAAAGTAAGAATCTTAAAGGCTGCCAGAGAGACAGAAAATTATCTAAAAGGGATCTCCTATTAGAATATTAACTAATTTCTCAACAGAAACACACCAGGCCAGAAGGCAATGGAATGAAATATATAACGTGAGGCAAAACAAGGGTCTGAACCCAAGAATACTATAACCAGCAAGGCTATCATTCAAAATTGAAGGTGGAATTAGGAACTTCACAGACAAAAAAGGGCTAAGAGAGTTTATCACTACCAAGCCAACAATGCAAGAAATGCTAAAGGGACTGCTATAAAAAGAAGAAAGAGAAAGGCAAGAAAAAACACACACACTAAGGAAAAATATGACAACAAAAATGAACTTGTCAATAATAACAATAAACGTAAATGGGTTAAATGCACCAATCAAAAGACATAGGGTAGCTGAATGATTAAGAAAACGTGACCCATATGTTTGCTGTCTACAAGAAACCCACCCCAGAGCAAAGGACTCACACAAACTCAGAGTGAAGGGATGGAAAAACATTTTTCAAGCAAATAGAAATGAGAAAAGAGCTGGGGTGGCGAGACATATATCTGATAAAATAGACCTCAAAGTAAAGGCTTAACAAGAAATAAGGAAGGCCACTACATAAAACTAAAAGGAGCAATTCATCAAGAAGATATAACTCTGGTAAACATATATGCACCAAATAAAGGAGCACCTAAATTCATAAAAAAATTCTGGAATATATAAAGGGAGAGATCCATAACAATACAATCATATTAGCAGACTTTAATACACTACTAACATCACTAGATAAATCCTCTAGACAAAAAATCAGCAAAGAAACAGCAATTCTAAATAACTCACTAGATCAGATGGACCTAATTGACATCTTCAGAGCATATCACTCCATAGCCAGGAAATACACATGGGACATTTTCAAAAATAGATCACATATTGGATCACAAGCAAAGTCTCCCCAAATTCAAAAAGGTTGAAATCATATCAAGTATTTTTTCAGATCACAATGGCATAAGATTAGAAATAAACTACAATAAAAATATTACAAAAAATTAAAACACTTGAAAGTTGAATAACATGTTACTAAACAATAAGTGGTTTATCAATGAGATCAAAGAAGAAATTAAAAATATCCTGGAGACTAATGACAATAAAAACACAACAATGCAAATGCTATGGGGCACAATTAAAGCAGTGCTGAGAGGGAAGTTTATAGCTCTACAGACCTACCTAAAAAGAAAACAAAAAAAAACAAAGAAACAAAAAAAAACCCACAAAAAAACAGGAAAAAATGGTAATGAATCACCTAATTCAACAACTCAAAGTATTAGAAAGAGAGCAACAAGTAAAGCCCACTGTGAGCAGAAGAATGAAAATAATAAAGACCAGAGAAGAAATAAATGAGAGACAAAAAAATAAAATAAAAATGCCCAACAAAACCAAGATCTGTTTTTTCAAAAGAATAAACAAGATTAATGAGCCTCTACCAGGCTAAACAAAAACCAAAGAGAGAGGACCCAAATAAACAAAATCAGAAATGAGAGAGGTGAAATAACTTCAGACCCCACAGGAATGCAAAGGATTCTTAAAAAATATTATGAACAACTCTATTCTAACAAATTATACAACCTAGAGGAAAAGGACACATTCCTAGAAAACACAACCTTCCAAAATTTACCCAGAAAGATTCTAAAATTTTCAATACACTGATAACTATGGATAAAATTGAAGCAATCATCAAAAAGCTTCCAGCAAACAAAAGTTCAGGGAAAGATGGCTCAAAAGGCAATTTTACATTACATTCATGGAAGAACTAAAACCTATCCTCCTCAGACTAGTCCAGAAAATTCACGAGGAAAGAATACTTCTAAATTCCTTCTATGAAGCCGGCATCACCCTACTACCAAAACCAGATGAAAATAACACAATGAAAGAGAATTACAGACCAATATCCCTCATGAACATAGAAGCCAAAATCCTCAACAAAATTCTAGCAAATCGAATCCAGCAGTACATCAGAAAGATCATACACCATGACCAAGTAGGATTTATCCCAGGGATGTAAGGATGGTACAATATTTATAAATCAATAAACGTGATACAACCCATAAACAAATTGAGAGATAAAAATCACAGTCATATCAATTGATGCAGAAAAAGAATTTGACAAAGTCCCACCCCTTTCTTGATAAAATCTCTCAGCATGGTAGGAATAGAAGGATCATACCTCAACATAATAAAAGCCATATATGACAATCCTACAGCCAATATCATACTCGATTGGCAACAACTAAAACCATTTCCCCTAAGAACAAGAACAAGATAGGGATGCCCACTCTCACCATTCTTATTCAACATAGTGCTGGAAGTACTATCCATTGCTATCACACAAGAAAAAGAAATAAAAGGCATCCAAATAGGAAAAGTAGAAGTAAAACTCTCATTTGCAGATGACACGATACTGTACATAGAAAACCCTAAAGACTCCATTAAAGTTTTTAGATGTGATAAATGAATTCATCAATGTAGCAGGATAGAAAATTAACACCAAGAAATCTATGGCATTTCTATACATGAATAGTAAACTTACAGAAAGAGAGACCAAAAAAGCAATCCTATTTACCATCGCACCAAAAAATCTAAGATATCTAGGAACAAACTTAAGTAAGGAGGTAAAAGACTTATATGCAGAAAACTACAGGACACTGTAAAAAGAGATAGAGGTACACATAAACAGATGGAAGAACATACCATGTTCATGGATTGGTAGAATCAATATCACAAAATGTCTATTCTACCCAAAGAAATCGATAGATTCAATGCAATCCCCATTAAAATACCAAAGGCATATTTCACAGACCAGAATGAACTTTCCAAAGATTCATCTGTAATAAAATAAGACTCCAAATATCAGCAGCAATTTTTAGAAAGAAGAACAAAGTAGGTGGTATTTCAATACCAGATTTTAAGCTGTAATACAAAGTCACTGTTCTGAAAACTGGTACAGGCACAAGAACAGACACATAGATCATTGGAATGGGATAGAGAACCCAGAAATCAACCCAAACCACTATGCTCAGTTAATAGTTACCAAAGGAGGTAAGAACATACAGTGGAGTCAAGACAATCTCTTCAACAAATGGTGTTACGAAAATTGGACAGATACCTGCAAAAATGTAACTAAACCTCCAACTTACACCATACACAAAAAGAAACCCAAAATGGATAAAGGACTTAAACATAAGATGGGAAACCATATAAATATTAGAGGAATCCACAGGCAGCAAAATCTCGGACATATGCCAAAGGGATTTCTTCACTGATTCAGCTCCTAAGGCAATGGAAACTAAAGAGAAAATAAACAAATGGGAGTACTTCAAAAGAAAAAGCTTTTGCACAACAAAGGAAACCATCAACAAAACAAGAAAGCCTACTGCATGGGAGAACATATTTGCCAATGATATCAATGATAAGGGTTTAATCTCCCATATTTACAGAGAACTCATACAACTTCACAAAAAGAAGATAAGCAACCCAATTAAAAAAAATGGGCAACTGATCTAGATAGGCACATCTGGAAAGAAGACAAAACGATGGCCAAGAGACATATGAAAACCTGTTCAAAATCACTAATAATCAGAGAGATGCAAATCAAAACAACAATGTAATACTAAATCACACCTGTCAGAATGGCTATCATCAACGAATCAACAAAGACAAGTGTTGGCAAGTATATGGAGAAAAAGGAACCTTCATGCACTGCTTGAGGGAATGCAGACTGCTGCAGCCACTGTGGAGAACAGTATGGAGTTTCTTCAAAAAACTAAAAATGGAACTCCCATTTGACCCAGTGATCCCACTTCTAGGAATATATCCCAAGAAACTAGAAACTCCAATCAGAAAGGACATATGCACCCTATGTTCATAGTAACACAATTCGCCATAGCTAATATGTGGAAACAGCCTAAATGACCATCAGCAGATGAGTGTATTAAAAAACTGTGGTACATCTACACAATGGAATACTACCTTGCAGTAAAAAAAAAAAAAGAAAGAAAGAAAGAAAGAAAATAGGAGCTCCTACCATTTGCAACAACAGGGATAGAGATGGAAATCATTATGCTTAGTGAAATAAGCCTGGCAGAGAAAGATAAATATCACATGATCTCACTCATCTGTGGAATATAATGAATGACATGGACTTATAATCAAGATCAGATCCAGAAAATGAGAAATGTCGATCGAAACATCAAACCTCAGGGAAGGTGCGTTTGGTGGGAGTAAGGGGTAGAGATCAACAGAGGAACTTTCCTACATGCATAAGAGCATAATCTTTTGGCACAGACAATGGGGGTGGTGGGGTATGAGATCCAGTGGTGGGTAATGGGAGAATAGGAACACATGTGTGTGTGTGTGTGTGTGTGTATATATAATAAAACATTAAATCTAATCCATACAGTGGTCACCATAACCTTAAGAGAAGATGTTTCATGTGACAGATTTTTAAATGAAACTTTTTTACAATGAAAATCATTTTAGAAAGAAATAAAGAGAAGTTTCCTTCAAATGTTGTAAGGATTGTAATTAAAACTAAATATATTTGGCCTCTTGAGCTAAGGTAAGTAAACTGTGTTTTTGCCTCCCTGAAAAAGTTTATATAAAGTTACAAAAAGAAATTGACAGCCAGTTTGAAATTGAATTGCCATGGCCTAGAGCAAAGAATATCCTTATATGATATTATTCTACAATGTTATTTAATTTTTGATATTTCACAAAAGCATATTGTACAATTATCCCAAACAAAATCACAAACTAATTCATTGAATGTTTAGCGCAATTTAAAAAGAGGACATGAAAGGATTTTATTCCTTTCAGAAGGAATTAAGACACTGGGAATGTACTTGAGCATTCTATACTGGCTCCTCTTACCTCTTTTGTCAAGAGTGACCCTCTTCTCACAATCCAATTTGCCTCAGCTGTATACTGAGCTCTCTGTTCACCCTGAGGTTGAAGCATCGAGGTGGCTGGTATAATGGATCTGTCTCTCGCCAAATGGTGTAAGCTGGGCCATCCTTGGAGAAAAAAACCTGAATTCTCCAAGATATGTGATCTGTGCCGGGGCCACTGCCAGCAGTCCAGAGGATCCTAAGGCAGGTTCTGGGCATGGAGGCCATGGGTGCATAGGCTACCATGGAACAGAACTGAACCTCACAACACCCTGCTTGTCCCCAGAGGATGACTGGTCAGCCAGAGATGGGTAAGATTCCTCAGGTAAGGAACAACGTAAAGCAGGCACAGTCGCAGAGGGGCCATCAGGAGAGAACTTGGGGGTCAACAGAGGTGGAACACAGACCCTCTTCCCCCCAACCTTGCAGGGGTCTGAACCCTTACCCCTTCTGAGGGAGGTCTCCTGCCCCCATGACTACTTTGCTTCCCATACCCAGCACAGATCAGGACCCAGGTAACAGACACAGACTGGGCCCAGCTCAGATCGGGACCCAGGTAACTGACAGAGACTTGGCCTAGCTCAGATCAGGACCTAGGTAACAGACAGAAACTTAACGATAGCAGCTGCCCTATATCTAAATTCAGCCTAGCACTAGGAAAGCTCAGTGCCTACTGAAGAATGCAAATAAACCTTTCCACTAATATTTACAGAGTAATCTGAAATCGTTGGTAGAGTATTAAGTTTGACAGTAAAAGAATAATCAAGCTTTCAGATTAATTTAAATTGGTGAATTGAAATAAGTGAATACAATTACAGAAAATGTAATTGCACTGGACAAAAAGCTGTTTCTAAAGTATTAACTAAAATTTCTATTGGTAGTTCATCTCATGGTAAAATTTTTTAACATGCAATAAACATAAAACAGGCATATTTGTGTGCAAAAAGATTAAAATTTAAAGTTACCAAGATTGCATTAAAAATTTTACAAAAGCCTCCATGAATAAAAAAATAGGAAGGGGGGAAGTAGGATAATATCACTTAAGGAAAAATATCCGGTAAGTAAATTACATCTAGAAAATTTTTACTTTAGAAAATTAATTTTCATTTGTAATACTAACAGCAAAACACCCATGAAAAACACACATGGTGTCAAAATAAGCCAAAGGAAAAATAAATCGGGTGGGCAAAAATAAAAAAGATCCCAAGTCTATTTTAAAGAAAAGATTCTTTTATTAACTTTTGATTGAGAATATGTTTATATACTTTCAGAAAACAACTCTAAGACCAAGTGGACTCCTACAACAGAGAGGAATTGACAGGTCTGCACCAACCATGAAGACAAGAGGAGAAACAGTCCAGAGATGGAAGACATTGATGAAGCCTTGCCATGCTAGCAGTCAGCAGCTACAGGATGCCTAGGACCAAACCAGAGAGGGTTAGACCTATATTGCCACCATTTGTCTACCATCCAGATACCATTGATGACGTGTACACATAAGGAACTGTTTGACATTGAAACTGGGACTCGTAACTCTTGGACATTGAAATTGTGGCTCAAACATTTTTTTGTTCTTGTAAGTTTATTTCTAGCCTACAGAGGTAAGATGTTTTAAAAACAAGACAACAATCGGTGGGGAGAGGGGCGGGGAGTGTGGGGGTGTGGAAATAAAACAAAACAAACAAACAAAAAAGATACAGAGGCAAAGAAGCAATGAATAGACTATCATATTACAGCGAGAAGGCAGAGGAGGTTGGCGGGGGGCCTGTAAGAAATCAACCGAAGGACTTGTATGCATGTATATAAGTATAACCAATGGATACAGTGCATTGGTGGGAGGGACAGGTGAGGGCATGCACTGGGGGATTTGGAAGGCCAGCGGGAGGTCAACAGGGGAGAAAAAAAAGGAGACATATGTACTACTATTTGTAATACTTTGAATAATAAAATATATAGTAAATAAATAAATAAATAAATAAATAAATAAATAACAAAACAAAAATATTATATGCAACTATACTTAAAATAAATTTAACAAGCAAAAAAAGACATCTTACTTTTATTTAGGTACAAACAAATGTGTGCTGGAAATTTTTTAATAACTCGAGGGGAAGAATGACAGAGGCTTATTTTAGCATTTGCTGATTACTATGATGTAAATACTACCACCAAGGCTGATTTCAAGTAACTGACATAACACTCCTGAATTCAGATTGGGAAGAGATATTCACAATCATCTTTTGAGATAGATCACTGTTGATTCTACCAAAACATGGTAAGTGTTGGGCCTGAAATTGCCACTGGTCTTATGTTCCAAATAATCCTTGTCTCAGGTTCTACTTTCAGGAGAACTGGTATAATACAGCCCTCCAAATATGTTTTGCCTTCCTCATGTAAAAAATTGCTAAAACTATTTGATAATATTTATTGAGATCTTACTATAAATCAAACACTATTCTAAGTACTTTTTCTTATTTAAGTTATCCATTCTAATGAAAGAGTAATATTCAAATTGACCATATCTCCTCTATACTCATAAGCCAACCCCACCAGCCAATCAGGATTGATTATGCAAATTAACTCAACCAAGATGGATACAGCCATGGAGTGAGTAGGAGGCTTGGAGGAGGCCAAGCTTTCCGCACATCCTGGTAGGCCCTGAACTACTTGAGGCCCTGGTAGGCACTCAAGGCTGCAAAGTTTCAATTAAAGAAGATAAATAAATCCCAACAAAAATGATAGCAGCCATGGAGCCAGAGAGAGCAGGAGGCTTGTGTTTCCCCAACAATGGCAAAAGCCAAGCTTTCCACACACCCTGTTCTGCCTTGGCCTCTACTAAAGGCTACAAAGTTTCAATTATAGAAGATAAATAAATCTCAGATACCAGGGAATCCACTTGCATCACTGGAGGCAAGGGCCTGCCTGTAAGCCACCACAGACCCTTAGCCCAGGCCTTCCCATACCCCAAGTGAACCCCAACCCTAATCTGAGACACCATTAAGGGCAAACCAGCTGGCCCCAACCCATTCACCAGGCCTGTAGCCTATCTAATAAAATACTAATATGCAAATTGACCATCTCCAACACACAAGATTGTTGCCACAAGTTAGCCAGCAAGGAAGGGCAGTTGGAAGGGAACAGGCCTGCAAAGGAGGTCAGTTGTGAGTGATCAGGCCAGCAGGGGTGGGCAGTTGGAAAGGACCAGGCGTGCCAAAGAGGGCAGTTTGGGATGATCAAGCCCTCAAGGGGGGGAAGTTAGGGGTGACCAGGCTGGTAAAGGAGTGGTTAGGAGGTGATCAGACTCATAGGCAGAAGCAGTTAGGAGTAATCAGGAAGGCAGGCAGTTGAGCAGTTGGGAACCAGCCATGCTGGATTGTGAGAGGGATGTCTAATTGCCCAGTTAGGCCTGATCCTTTGGAGATTGGGCCTAAACAACCAATCAGACATCTCTCGAGGGGTCCCAGATTGGAGAGAGTATAGGCTGGGCTGAGGGACACACACCCTTGTGCATGAATGTCATGTATCAGGCCTCTAGTTTCATATAATTCTCATAGCCACCTATGGTAGGGGTATTATTAATCACTAGATGACCAGTGCATGAAATTCGTGCATAGGGGGTGGTCCCTCAGCCCAGCCTGCACCCTCTCCAATCTGGAACCCCTAGAGAGATGTCTGACTGCCCATTTAGGTCCTGGTCCTGTTAGCCTGATCCTGATTAGGCCTAAACTGGCAGTCAGACATCCCTCTCACAATCCAGGACTGCTGGTTTCCAAATGCTTGCCTGTCTGCCTTCCTGATTGCTCCCAATCACTTCTGCCTGCCAGCCTGATCACCCCCTAACCACTCCTTTGTCAGCCTGATTGATGCCTAACTTCTCCTCTGGCAGCCTGTTTGCCCCTAACTGCCCTCCCTTGCAGGCCTGGTCATCCCTAACTGCCCTCCTCGGCAAGCCTGGTCCCCTCAAAACTGCTCACCTGCAGACTTGGGTCCTCCCCAACTGCCCTTCCCTGTAGGCCCAGTCTCCCCAACTTCCCTTCTCTGCCAGCCTGGTCACCCCTAACTGCCCTTCCCTGTAGGCTTGATCACCCCCAACTGCCCTCCCTGGCAGGCCTGGTCCTTCTCAACTGCCCTCCCCTGCTGGCCTGATTGCCCACAACTGTCCACCCTTGCAGGCCTGGTCCCTCCCAACGGCCCTCCCCTGCTGGCCATCTTATGGCAGCCATCTTGTTTCTACATGGGGGCAACCATCTTTGGCCACATGGGGGCAGCCATCTTGTGTGTTGGAGTGATGGTCAATTTGCATATTACTCTTTTATTAGATAGGATAGAGGCCTGATGCATGGGTGGGGGCCAGCTGAATTGCCCTGAGTGGTGTCCCAGATCAGGGTGGGGGTTCCCTTGGGGCTTGGGGAAGCCTGGGCTTGGGTTCTTTGATGGCTTGCAGGCAGGCCACGGCCCCCAGTTACCCAAGTGGAGGCCCTTGTATCTGGGATTTATTTATCTTCTATAATTGAAACTTTGTAGCCTTAAGTGTAGCCAAGCCTCCTGCCTGCTCCAAGGCCATATCCATTTTTATTGGGATTTATTTCTGTAATTGAAACCTTGTAGCCTTGAGTGGAGTCCTGGGCTTACCAAAGTGTGCAGAAACTTGGCTTCCTCCATTGCCGGGGAAACCCAAGTGTCCTGCTTGCTCAGTGGCCACAGCCATCTTGTTTGGTGTCAATTTGCATAGTCACTTCTGATTGGCTGGTGGGCATGGCTTGTGGGTGAAGCAGAAGTAAAGCCAATTTTCATATTACGCTTTTATTAGATAGGATAATTTTATAGATGAGAACATTAAGGCTTAGATGAATTAATTTTTCTAGTGTCACAGTTTTAGATGGTATATCTGTGCTTTAAGAATACAGTTTTATCTGTTTTTAATGCTTCTGTGTTCTATGAAGTGGTCTTGAGGCTTATGACATGCATTTTCTGAGATAGCGCTTCCATTCCTGTCTTTCCTTCATAATTTTGCAGACACAGAAGCAAACTGCGGGCCTGTAAGTTGTCTCATTAGCTGTCTAACTGAGCTTTCCAAGTTTTCCCTTTACACACAATATGTTAGTCCTGCCCACATGCCTTGAATTGCCTGACTGTCCTGGCTCTCTCCATTAGAGAAGGTAAATAAAATTGAACTTTTCACCACACAATTGCCATCTGCTCACAAATGCCTTTTTAGCTGTTTGTGATCCAGGGACACTTTGAAAACCAGCATTCAGCTACCAGGGAGATATTTTAGTACTGTGATGCTCTGTACAAATGCCATGATGCCTGAATATGCAAATTAGGAAAGTAGGAGTCTATCATACCCCAAGAGAGACATTTTCTATTTTATTGTCCAGAAAAAAACAATTGTATATAGAAACTGCTTCTCTCTCTAGTTCCCTAACGACCCTCTTGCTTTCTCTCCCCCCTTTGCCCTCAGACTTATTTTAAGCTTATGAAAAACTCTTAATTTTCTGACCAAGAGCTCCACAATTCATCAAGAATGATCTTATAGTTGGTGTTTTATCAAAGGGTGACTGGATTGGCCTTCAAGCATGAATGAAAATAATTTAGTTTAAGAACATGTCAATAAGCAATTGACCCAGCCCTTGTACACTTAATAACATCTATCAAATTTTTTTTCTTAAACATTTTCTGGCCTTCCTGTAAGGTGTTCTCCAAAATATATAGGTTCTGTTTATCACATTGATCAGGAAGATTCACATCTATCTACTCATTTCACTAGTTGACAAATTAGTTCAATAATTAGTAGAAAGATCAATAAAGTTTCTAAGTTCACCATTTTGTATTATGTTAAGGACTGTGTCTTAAGTTACTTTTTAAATATCAGAACATTATTTTGCATGCTTTCCTTTGGCATGCAAAGGAAAAAATAATCGGTTACAAAACCTTGATATTATCTTTTAGTATGAAAGATCAGTAAATAAACAGGTAAGTCAATTATGCAATTTGGATATTTAACATTAAAATATAATTTTAATGAGTTAGCCATTAAAGTATTTTTCAGTTGTCATAATATGGAAAAATGTCATGGGAATTTTACAACTTGTAATTCTTAGTTTTATAAAGATAGCTTGTGAAATTGGATTTTTTTAAGGATCTAGATTTTTCTGTAATTTAGATCAATTTAAATCCTTGAGGTAGACTTTTTTAATTTTAATTTTTTGTATGTTTTTACCTTAATCAATTTATTTTTTATTTATATATGGTCATATCTTCCCATTGTCCTCCTCCCCACTCCACTCCCATACTTGCCCACACCCCCAGTGTCTTGCATCCATTGGTTATGCTTATATGCATGCATACAATTCCTTCAGTTGATCTCTTAGAGGGAGAGACTTTTTAACTCTTGAAAAAATGTAGTCTTTTTCTTCTGAGGAAAAGAAGAGATTACAAACACTGACATGAACATTTAATTTAAAATTGACACTATAAAATCTTCCTGAATACCTAATGTACTATTATATGTAATAGTAAAATTAATTCAAATAAATTCTACTGGCATCTGAAATTAGAAAATGAATCTTCCTTAAATAGAAGCATGAAATTAACCCATATTTGGGAGTGTTTTATTAATAGTTTATAAACTGATAAGATTCACACTGCTCTCTACAACTTATTTCAATAATTTCAACTAGAATGTCTGAAGAATAAAAGTAACGTCCTTGATTTCTGAATCAAGACAAAGAATATCAATAAATCCTTTATTGGCTATATGAATATCACTTTATTTTATTTACTAAAATTCCCACATTTTTAGGGTACAAGCAATAAAAAACTTTTCAATAGTAGTATATACTTTTCCAATACTTTAATCTTTTAAAAAATATTCTAAAGCTGTTCAGCTCTCCAATCTCTCTGTCACTGAGATGGAACTTTCAGATGCACCAAAAAAATGAATAGATGGTGTGTTGCAAGAGTTAGAATATTAAAGGACCTTACAGAATAAAAATAATATTTTTATGAGTCCACTGTGAATTAGCTGAAAGGGCAATTAATTTTCATTTATCTCAAATTATATGTGAATATAGTGATTTCTATTTAATGTCATTTTGCCAGAGGTCCTTCCAAAACAAATTGGGAATATGCAATGCAAATGTTCATACTCAGACCAAAGCCTGAACATTAAGTTACACCAAGTTTTTTGTCCAAAACTAATTTTTCAAATGTTTACACTGCCGAGACAGGTTTGGCTCAGTGGATAGAGCGTCGGCTTGCGGACTGAAAGGTCCCAGGTTTGATTCCGGTCGGGGGCATGTACCTTGCTTGCAGGCACATCTCCACTGTGGGGCGTGCAGGAGGCAGCTGATCGATGTCTCTCTCTCATCGATGTTTCTATCTCTCTCCCTTCCTCTCTGTAAAAAATCAATAAAATATATTTAAAAAAATGTTCACACTATTCCATTGTGCAACTTTGAGAGTATTCATTTTCATCTCCTTTTTCACTACTCTTCCAAACTCCTTTATTTCCCAATTGTATATAAAGTTATCTTTCCTTAAAAATGTCTTTAAAAAAATCAGGGAGAATATTAGACCATACAATTTTTTCTTAAAAATCATGGGATTGCTGGCCAATTGATATGTTTCCAGCATAACCAAAATCATGAGTCATTATGTCAGAACACATTAAATAGAGCCTATAATATAGACTCCTGAAGTACATCAGGATCACATGATAAATGCCTTCAAATTTATATTCCTGGACCTCAAATCCCAAGGGATTCTTTTACATTAGGGATAAAGTTGAGCTCAGAAATGTTCTCATTTTTAAAAATCACTACCTTTTGAAAAACTCTAACATAGTGTTTATAAAGTTCCATCACTATAATTTTCACCATGTAACTATTTTTTGTAACTCTTCATTTTTTACTTATATTGTTGCCTATTCAATTAGGAGTCAACTTAAATTCAGTTTCTTATATGAAGCCTTCCACGAGTTCTGCCCCCAGGCACAAAACTGTGATCTCTGGTGTTGTGATGATATGGAATGCTAGTCTCTGCGTGTGTGTGAGAGAGAGAAAGGACAGAAGTTGGGAGGTTATGAGTACATACTTGGGTGTTAGATGTTGATAGGAGATATCTTAACTGCATCTGGAGTATTTTATTCTGAGATTTTGTATCTCAGATTGTGTAATGGAATTGATATTGTAACTTGGGCCAACTAACAACAAACACTGCCTCTGACTGATTGAAGCAATAAAATCTAACCACATCATTTTTATGTCCAGGGAGGAGGTTTTGCAGACATTTATAATAGTGCATGAAGGAGATGTACATTACCCAATGAGGTAGCTCATATAAAATTCACCCAACCAGAGAATGGGAAATTTTATATATTTCTAATAATATCTATATGTGTGCATGCTTTCCAGTTATCAGCAAATTGCTTCTCACCAGGGTGTTGCCTTCCTCACCTATTGAAGTTTATTTTAAATATATATATATATATATATTAATCAAAAGCTAATTTTTAAAAATAAAATCCAGTTACAAAGCAATTTTCTACTACTGTTTGGTAACTTGCCTGGAATGAAAAAAATCTTTCCATATTGTTCCATGTCACTGAGTCCAATGGATGATTACTGTAGGTAATTATTATAGGTCTAAAACCTTGAGAAAGTCTTTAATTCCTCAAAGAAGAAAATAAATGAAAGTTTTTTTTCTAGAAGAACAACAACCACAATAGTAACAAACAACAACTATTATTATCTAACTAGTGGCCCAGTGCATAAAATTTATACTTGGAAAGGGGGGTCCCCTCAAGCCAGCCTGTAACCTCTTTAATCAGGGACCCCTAGGGGGATGTCCAACAATCAGTTTAGGCCCAATCCCTCTCACAATCTGGGACCGCTGGCTCCTAACCACTCACTGGCCTGCCTGGTCTAATTAGCATATTACCCTTTTATTTGTATAGATAGATTATATAGGATAGGAGATTATATAGGATAGGATTGCTTAAATGTGGGGGGATTCTTTTTCAGCAGGTGGAGATGCTCTTAGCAGACAAAAATACATAACCCCTATATCTGGATTGGCTCTTCACAGTTCACCCAGATTTGGTTCTGATTGGTCAGTTTCTATGCCAGTCAGTGTCAAAAGCTCTGGCTCCTCGTAGTTCACCCAGATTTGGTTCTGATTGGTTGGTTTCTATGACAGTCAGTATCTTTGGGCCTATCTCTAGGCCTGATCAAAGAGGTGGAGCTAATAAGCAGCTCCCATGGAGGCCCAGAAAGAAACAGAGATGTGGCTGCTGGTGAAGCCCAGAGAGAAAGAGAGAGGTAATGGCTGATCAACAGGCTGATCAACAGGCTGATCAACAGCTGCCACAGAGGCTGCAGATCAGACCCTGCTACTCTCTCCCTGAGCCCTTTCTCTGGGTCTTACCAACTATCACTCCCCATTCTATTTAATGTATACTTAAGGTATATATAATTTTTCCTAAGATAATAAGGTTCTTGAAAATAAGAATCAGATCATATTCATATTTGAACCTTCTCAAGGTACATTGTGCATAATAGAAATTCAATATATTTGCTAAAAGAGTGAATGGATTAATGGATAAAAATATTTAGGGTATGTCCCTACACAAGAACATTGCTATTTTTTCTTTTCTTTTACATATTCTTATACTTAATAATCTATACTAATAAAAAGGTAATATGCTAATTAGACTGGGAAACCTTCCAGGAGACCTTATGGATGTCCTCTGGACAAAGCCATGGTGGCAGGGCTAAGGCAGAGGCAGTTAGGGGTGATCAGTCCATCAGGAGAGGCAGTTGGGGGTGATCAGGCCAATGGGGGGCAGTTGGGAGCAATCAAGCAGGCAGTCAGGTAAGTGGTTAGGAATCAGCAGTCCCAGATTGTGAGAGGGATATCCAACTGCCCTTGAGGGGTCCCAGATTGGAGAGGGTGCAGACTGGGCTGAGGGTCACCCACCCTGTGCATGAATTTTGTGCAATGGGCCACTAGTCTGAACATAAAAGTTAAATAGAAAGATCTAAGTTTTAACAGTTAAATAATACACTTAAACAAAACAATATTCTAAATCTACTACTTACACTCTTTTTTAAAATATCATTCTGAGTTCTATATTTTCTTTAATTATTTCCAATAGTTTTTTTCATCCCAGTAATTTAATCCTCAAAACTGTTACTCCTAAAAATATATATTCTAGTTTATTACTGTACCATAGAGTCCTGCAATTCACCCAGTGTGGACATTTAGGCTTTAGATTATTTTTAGGTACTATAAAAATTATAAACTTTTTAACAAAATATAACTTTTTAAAAAATAATTTATTTGGGTTATAGTTGCACGGTAATATTACCAATTCAAACGCTATAATAAAAAATGATCTCAGTAATAAATGTGATTTTTTTAATTCCAATAGTTTATACATTTTACTATAATTTTTTTACACATGTGAGTATTTTGATATTTTAATAAAGAATAAGGAACTTGGGTCAACCATAATGCTCAGACCCAAAGGAACAAACTTTTTACTGTAGCCCTGCATGATGTCTCTGAAGCACACTGTAGAGGCAGCACCTACTCATTAGGCTGCCTCTAGTAATCACTGTATAGATTAGTACAATCAATAGCTCCATTTCGTAAATGGCTTCTTGCAGAGTTACAGGGATTTACAATCTATGAAATAAAAGAAGCTTTGTCAAGTATTCCTGCTTAATGACCCAGCACATCAATTTCAAAGTTATTTCACATTTCCCAATGGAGGTAAGATATCTGTGATTTCAAAGAGAAATATTGTTTTTTTTCCCCTGTGGACACTCTTAAGTCTTCAAGTTTCTAAGAATTTTATAATTATATTTAAGGAGTCAATTCACTTGAATTTAAATAAACTGATGTTCTCAAACCAAAGCATAAAACATGTTCTATGTTAGGCATTTCCTCCCTCTATTCCCTTTAAAAAAACACCTTCACTGTATTACATCTGAATGTTTGTGGTGATGATTTTTTCTGAGGGTTAATCATCTGTGCACAAGCAAATCAGTCATCCTGTGTCTTACTATCAAATTTTTGCTTATTATTTTATTGATGCAGTGTCAGAGGAGTGTTAGACCAAATTCATTAGTATTTGTCATTCAGTACAACTTGTTTATTTCTATGAGTGAGCAAGTACATTTGGATAGATGGTGTAAAGTATCTTAGTATTGCTCAAATAGCTTGTTTGTTTGTTTGTGATAGTGTCCTGTAGAGAAAGTCTTACAAAAATTCATTTGCAAAAGATTTCAAGAGATAAAGAGAACCTGAGTTCTCATGGTCATCTATCTATACTAATAAAAGCCTAGGTAGCCCTCCCGCCCTCACATCATCACAAAATTGCTGGCCCCATGTCATCACAATATGACCACCCCCAAATCATCACAAGATTGCTGCCACAAGATGGCCATCCCATGTTTTCACAAGATGGTTTCCACAGCTGAAACTGGTTTAGCTCAGTGGATAGAGCATTGGTCTGTGGACTGAAAGGTCCCAGGTTCGATTCCGGTCAAAGGGCATGTACCTTGGTTGCAGGCACATCTCCAGGAGGGGACATGCAGGAGGCGGCTGATCGATGTCTCTCTCTCATCGATGTTTCTCACTCTCTATCCCTCTCCCTTCCTCTCTGTAAAAAAATCAATAAAATATATATTAAAAAACCAATAATATGTATTTGGTTTCTACAAAATTGCCACAAGATGGCCGGCGGGGGTGCGGGGGGAAGTTGGGGATGACCAGGCCAGCAGGAGAGGGTAGTTAGGGGTGACCAGACCAGCAGGTGAGGGAAGTTTGAGACAACCAGGCCTGCAGGCAAGGGCAGTTGTGGGGGACTGGGCCAACAGAGGAGGGCAGTTGGGGTCAATCGGGCTGGCAGGGGAGTGGTTAGGGGGTGATCAGACTGGCAGACATAAGCAGTTAGGTGCAATCATGCAGGCAGGCAAGCAGTTAGGAGCCAGTAGTCCCAGATTGTGAGAGTGATGTCCCCTGAGGTGTTCCAGATTGGAGAGGGTGAAGGCTGGGCTGAGAGCCACTCCCTAGTGCACAAATTTTGTGCATCGGGCCTCTGGTATATGTTTATGTATACATATAAATAGCCAATGACTGGCTCTAACTGGTTTGGCTGCAGACTGAAGGGTTCCAGGTTCGATTCTGGTCAAGGACATTTACCTTGATTGGGAGCACATTCCCAGTAAGGGGTGTGTGGGAAGCAGCTGATCGATTGATATTTCTAACTTTCTAATTGATATTTCTAGCTCTCTATCCCTCTCCCTTCCTCTATGTAAAGATCAATAAAATGCATTTTTTTAAAAAGGCAGTGACAGGAATGCTGTAATGACCAAAATGATTGGTCACTATGATGCCCACTGCAGCCAATGAACTGGCTCAATCTGGGAGTGGGGCCATCTGGCCAACCTCCCATGGCTCCTCTCCCCACCCCCCTTCTGCTGATTGGCCTCTCCCACCTTGATCAGGGGCAAGTCTGGCCAGTCAACTACCTGTGGCCCCTTCTCCCAGCCAGCCCCATCCCAAATGGGCCCCCACCACCCCAATCAGTCCATGGCACCTCCCCCCAAGCAGCTCCATCCCAATCTCACCCCTCACACTAACTAAGGGTGGGGCTGGCCGGCCAACCTCCCATGGCCCCTCCCCTGGTCACTGAACCCCAATGTGTCCCTCCAATCAGGGGCAAGGCCCACCAGCCAATCCTCCACAGCCCTTCCCTCCAGCAGGCCCAACCCTGATCCACCCCGAATTGGGGCCGGGCTGGCTGGATCCCACCCATGCATGAATTTGTACATTGGGTCTCTAGTATAATATAAAATAAACTCCATCTTGGAGTAAGATTGACTTTCAGATGGGCAGATCAAAGGAAATAAATTCAAGTTTGTGTGCTTGGCATAGCGAAAATGTAGATCAAAGATTCTTTTGTGTAGCTGGACTGAAGAGCTCATGATTTAAGTGTTTTTCTAAGGGAACATAATTGTTATATTTAAGAAATTTCCTAGAACTAATAACCACATGAAAAAGACCAGTTTGTGTTCTTCCACTCACCTATAGAGATAGAAATAAATCACACAGATCATATTCTTAAATAATGGATCACAATTATTCATGGTTCCCTAATCTGTATGCTGTTAGATAGGGAACAAAAGAAAACTGAATAAAAATGCCCAATATGGAGTAAATCTATTTGTCAAATATATCTTGTCACATAAAAAATTTATATTCACACACTAGGAAAAATCTTGGGTTAGAATTTTGAATAGCTGCCTTGACAAGAAAATTATGCACCCAAATCTTTTCACATAAAGGACTATCAGAACTCTGTCAAAATGTGGTTTGTCACACAGGTTTCTGCTATTTCTTTCACCCTGACAACATTCATTTGTGCTCTTATTCAGATCCTATCCTGGTAATCTCATTTTGTTTAGTTTATTTCTTTTCTTCTCTGTTAGCAGATATTCTTTCTCAACCACATTGGCTGTTACATCCCTGACAAGGAGTTCTGTTTCCTCCTTACCAATGAGACCTCATTCTCTCCCTATGACAAATGAAGAGATATTTTTGTCCCTAATTTCTGTTCAGCTATGAGAATTTTGTCCATATAAAGAAATTCATCATTTTGTGGTACTCACTTGCTTGTTATCAACAACTTTCCCCCACTCCCCCCCAAAAAAGACTTTTGGGTCAAATTAGTGCTTTGGTGGGTGGCCCAGTTTGCAAAATGGGAATAGTTGATTCAGTTAACTGGATTACTGGATATTACCATCAACTTGCTATTAAAGGGCTGGCTAGTCAATCCATATTTAGAGAAGTGTGGATCTTTTAGGCCTCCCTTCTCTATATCAACTCTATCAAAGTGGGCTTGGAATCCAGACATATCCATCAATTAGACCTAACCACAAGCAAACAGCCTGGGCTACATGCAAATATCTAAACTGGTTTTCTCAGCCATACTGAAAATAAGGTCCTTTTGTTTGAATTAAAATTCTGTCTCTCTCACCTTATTTTTTATCTTCTCCCTTCCCTCTCTCTCCTCCTATGTATTCACTTATACATATGCACAAAATCAGTAGGGTTAAGCATAGGTAATGTTGAAATTGAATAGCTGAGTAAGATTCTCAACTATTCAATTTCAATAGTTGAGAATCTTACTGCCTACTGAGTGAACACTGCTGCAAAGTCTGGTGTTTGTTTGTTTCTTCCCCTTTTCACTTGCCAAGTAAGGGTTTGCTGCCAAACATCACAGCTTCCTTCTATTTTGCTTCTTTAATGAGAATTTAGGCAATTTTTCAAGAGTCATTTTTAAGAGCTCTTTCATTTTTCTAATCATCTTTTTATCAAAATGTAGCCTTCTATTTGGAATAATATTTACTGGCAAAGAGGTAGCCAACAGTGATTACAGATCACAATAAGGGGATCTTAGCTGCATCTTTAAGTTTGCCTAGACTCTAGGCTCTGGCTATCCAGGTAACTTCTTACATAATAATGTGCTAACATTGTAATTGTATTAGACTGGCAAATCTCATTCTTTCTCTTTATCACAAAATAGTTTGAGAATCATTTTGTCTGCCCTTTAGAAGAGGTTACAAAAAGTATCAGTGCTCTGAGTTTTGGTTCCATGTTGCTAAGCATCTGGATGAAAAATGAAAACTGCAATCAATTATCTAGATTTCTCTAAATATGTTGGTGTACAGTATCATGGATAGGGTCTGCCTTTCTTTATAAAGTTAAGAGTACTTTGAGTTTGATCTTCATGTCACTCTGGTTAAGAAACACTGGTAATTTGGATGTTCTGACAATTACAATAGAAGTGTGGAATTATTTATAAACTACCTGCTATCTCTTTATGTTGCATGTTTAGAAACAGCCTTTGCCAATATCAGCATCAGCAGTTAGAATGCTTTACATATTTGACTTTTTCTCCCTCTGCATTGAATTCAAGCTCTTTGATGTAAAATTTGTTTCTATTTGAGAATAGCAATTTTCACTTTCTAAAAGAGGATGTAATTCTTCAACAAAGTTATAGGAGATATTTTAAAGTATCTAGATTATTAAAAAAGCAAGAACATTTTGGAAGAAAAAAAGATGTGGCATTATATGTAACCCATACGGAAATGTTAGATGTCTAAGTAAATATAGTGAACTCTGTTTGATGAGCAGTCAATGCAAATCTCTCCCCCATGCCATGCCTGCCCTCTAAGTTGAGTATCTTTCCAGAAGTCTTTGCAGAATATTATGGCAGACTAAGTTGGGATTGTGCCTCTGCATTGAAGGTCATCTTCCATGAGAGTTCAGAAATTCAATGTTTGATGGAATGAATCTCTTGTCCTTCCATGGCATTTATTAGTTGCTCTCATTCCCCAAGACACAAACTGAGGTTCTCAACCATCCTGCCATGTGAAACACCTAACAACTCTGCAGGTTCAAGTTACTTTCTTATTAAATGTCACTCAGTGTTTCCTAAATTTGCTTTTGTATATCCTGTATACAATTGTATTGGTATTTTTCCTCATTGTCTGAGATATTGATCATTAAGTATAGTAGTCCCTCCTTATCTCAGGTTTTGCTTTACAGGTTTTCAATTATCTCCAGTCTAAAAGTATTAAATGGGAAACTCTAGAAATAATTAATACGCTTTAAATTGCATACTATTCTGAGTAGCATAATAAAATCTTGCTCTCTCCAACCTGGGATGTGAACCATCTCTTTGTCCAGCATTTCATATTGTGAACTCTCTGCCAACTAGCAGTCATTTCAGTTATCAGAGGGAGAGGCCATAATTATATAACTTTTGTTACAATATATTATTGTAATTGTTCTATTTTATTACTAGCTATTGTTATTAATATCTTACTATGCAGAATTCACAAATTAAGCTTCATCGTGTGTGTGTGTGTGTGTGTGTGTGTGTGTGTGTGTGTGTGTATAATATATGTAGGTTTTGGTACTATCCTATATATATTATTGTTTCAGGTATTCACTGTGGGTCTTGGAATGAATCTATAATAAATAAGGAGGGACTACTATATTAATCTGATATTATTTTTGCATTATGAATTGATAGGCAAATATGAACTCAAGTCATAGGTAGGAATTGTTTATCATGAGGCTGCCTTTTATAATAAATATCATTTCCCTAAGGTTCTTGATGGATTTGAACATGGTTAGAAATAGAGGCTTGGCCTGGAATAAAATGTACTATATTGATTGTTTCTTTTTTTTTTAATATATTTTTATTGATTTTTTTACAGAGAGGAATGGAGAGAGATAGAAAGTCAGAAACATCGATGAGAGAGAGACATCGATCAGCCGCCTTCTGCACGCCCCACTGTGGAGATGTGCCCTCAAGCAAGGTACATGCCCCCAACCGGAATCGAACCCAGGACCTTTCAGTCTGCAAGCCGACGCTCTATCCACTGAGCCAAGCCGGTCTCGGCTTGATTGTTTCTTTATCATATTAATTGCCTACATGGTAAATCAAACTTTGGAGATATGATGGGTTCTTCTTGGATAAAAATAGAACCTCTGAGCATGAACAATTTTGCTAATAACATTTAGTAGTAAAAAGTGGAATTAAATAAAATGTTGAGCAAATATGCTTTAGTGGCAAGATTAGGTGGTAATGTCTGTTTTGCCTCAGTGGATAGAGCGTCATCCTGTGGACTGAAAGGTCTCAGGTTCAATTCTGATCAAGGGCACTTACCTTGGTTGCGGTCACATCCCCAGTGTTCTAACTCTCTATTCCTCTCCCTTCCTCTCTGTAAAAAATTATATATATATATATATATATATATATATATATATATATATATAGTAGATTGGGTGGTAATGAGTTCATTAAAATAGTAAAATTAAATTAAACACCAAGTTAGGCAACAAAGAAGGAAAAGACAGGAAATATATGTGTTGGTGGAGATAAACTAGTTACTTCATTCATTCAGTAAATATTTATTTCCTATTTTGTGCCATGTATTGTTATTAGTCTTAGGGACATAGTTATGAATAGAACAGTTCAGGAAACTTTCATACTGCCTGAGGGTGGGGGGTGGATGTGTACACAGAACCATAAGAAAGGCTTGATAGTGTTTTTCTTAGAGTGTAAGTCATACTGTTTGAATCAGAATTGATGGAGGGGCAGAAAGGGGTTTTGTGAAAATATATTTGAACTTAAAACTCAAAACTATACTGGTGCTCACTTCAGCAGTACGTATACTACAAAATTGGAATGATACAGAGAAAATTAGCATGGATGACAAGGATGCTAATTTGTGAAGCATTCCATATTTTTGTAAAAACAAACAAACAAACAAAAAACTACACTGAAACAGAAGCCAAACTTTCTAGAACTATAGGTTATAATGAAAGTTGGGAAATCTTAAAAATAAAGACACAAACAGAAGGTGAAAACACATTTTGGCCTTGAGGAACAAATAAAACAATTGTATCAAAGGTTTGGAGCTCCAAAAAGAGCCTGCAGACTTAAAGTGACACTAGAAAGAAATGGTTCTATATCCAGAACTGAGACAACTGCAGCATTGTGAGCTCATGTACTTCTTAATTATATTTCACACATCACAATGCACTGACAAGGCCAGGAAACTCATTACATAATCATTGAGCGAAAGTAATCTGACTACTTTGTATTTTCAGCACACATATTTGGTACTTTACTGGTAAGAATCAACATGCTGTAACAGATTATTTGATCCTCCCAAATAAACTCTGAACAAAATGGTAGGTGAGGATTGCCACCAGCCAGGAGAATGTTTGGAAAGTCCATGAACCAGAAGCATAACAACAACCCTTGATCTTCATTAATATACTTACCATGAACCAGGCACTAATCTAAGGACACTTTCCACATTATCTTATTTACTCCCCAGAACGAAAAATGAGAAAGGTTATAGTCACATTGTAGAGAGGTAGAAATTGAGGCAAAGAGAACCTGTATATATTTTCAGGATCATACAGCTAGGTTGCAGATTTTGGATTTAAACCAAAGGATGGTAGCTTCAGAATCAGAATTCTATTATGTTAAATTCCCTGCTTTCATTTTCACATGGTAAAAGCAAAAACTACCCAAGACATACTGCCAAACCATCTTGTAATAATTTCATCTTAGTTCCTTCTGACAGAATGAAAATCCAATCATCTTAAAGTTAACACAGAGTAAAGAATTAAACATATTTTTTATAGTGAGATAATTCCTTATAAAGACATGTACTCAAGTCAAAATTGAGGTGTGTTTTTTCCTGCTAGCTATCTCTAAATGTATTGGTGTGTCATTATGTGATATTTGCACATTTGAAAGTTATAACCATTCATGATGAGGTCAATCAAAAGAAGTCATTTTTTTGTTCTAATGAACAAATTAGACCAATTTTTTGTCTAATAAAAAACTCAAGTTGAACTACCTCTGCCTACAGTAATAACTTCTTGTGAGGGTGTTAAATGTTAAATTAGACACACTTTAATGAAGAAATATTAAAATATTAATTTTGGGGGAAAGACTTTTGCAGAATCTTGTATCTTCACTGAAAAAGAGCTTTATTCGGGGGTTTTATATAGTTTTCTCTGACCTTTTAGAATTGCAGGCGAATAGATTGAATATGATTAAAATAATTACCTTTCCTTTGTCAGCACACTGTCTCATGCTGCTTCTTTCCCATTCCAGTTAATTATATTATTGCCATGTCCAATATTGAACAAGTCATATCACGAAATGGCATTTTATTATTTCTAGAATGCTTATATTCATAGCTGAATATGATTAAGTTGAATGTTCCTCACTTTCACAAAAATTAATGAAAACCAATTTCATGACCAATTTAGCATTAAATATGTGTTAGTCAAAGAAGTGTTAGCAGAGTATTCCAGAATGGGTCTTTTGTGTGGTTTGAACAGTAGTGTTCAATATATAGTATGGTTATAAATGAATAAGGAGTAGGGATATTCTGTCATCCAGGCAGTTATAATTTTTGCATTTGCAGAAGAAAGTCATTATGTTTTTCTTTCTTTTGAAAATTTATTTTTATTACAAAACATTATATGTACACTGCATTGTGTGTTCACCACCCCAAGTCAATCTCCGTTCACCATTTCCCCCTTATACCCTTCTCCACTTCCCTTCACCCCACCCACCTACCAGAAAACCACACTGTTGTTCATGTCCATGAGTTTTCTTTTTTTGCTCAGTCTCTCCACACTACCCCACCTAACCCACACTTCTCTTACAGCTGTCAGCATGCTCTCTATGAGCCTGTCTGTATTTTGTTTGTTAGTTAATTCTGTTCATTAGATTCCACATATGAGTGAAATCATATGGTACTTGTCTTTCTCTGGCTTATTTTACTCAGTATAATGTTCTGTGGGTTCATCCATGCTGTGACAAAGGGTAAGATTTCCTTTTTCTTTATGGCTGAGTAGTATCCTATAACTGTCAGAATGGCTGTAATTAATAAATACACAAACAAGTGTTGACAAGGATGTGGAGGGAAGGTAACCCTCATGTACTGTTAGGGGAATACAGATTGGTGCAGCCACTGTGGAAAGCAATATGGAGTTAGCTCAAAAAATTTAAAAAATGGAACTGTCTTATGACTCCGAGATTCCAGTTCTGGGAACATATCTGAAGAACCACAAAACACTAATTCAAAAGAATAGATGCACCCCTATGTTTATTCCAGAGTTATTTACAAGAGCCAAGATTTAGAAGCAGACCAAGTATCCATCAAAAGATGAGTGAATTAAAAAAGCCATGTACATTTCACAGTGTTTTCAAAGTATGGTCCTTAAATACTTGCATCAGAGTTACCTGTGTTGGGTGTTAAAGATGCTTTTGGCTTCACCCAGAAATAGTGAACCAGAATTTCATTGGATAAATGGGGGAGTGACATTTTAGAACTACTGCCTTACATACATATGCTAACATGTGTTCTACATATGCATATGCCTTGCTAGGCTGATCCTGCAACTGAAATATGGATGATTCCAACTATAAGAGCCCTTAGAAGTTACCTATGTCAACCTCTTCTGAACTTATCATTTTATCACAGGGTCTGCTAGATTTAGCAAATAAAAATATAGGACTCCCAGTTAAATTTGAATTTCAAGTAAACAAAATCTTTTTAAAAATATAGCAAAGATGTATCCTGTGCAATATTTGGCATATACTTATATTAAACAACTTTTGTTTATCAAAAAATCAAATTAAACTTGGAGTTATGAATTTCATTTGGCACCCTCTGATAAGCAAATTGAGATCAAGAGAGGTGGACTTCAATAGTGAAGGCCTGGATCAGGATGAGGGGTTTAATGGGATTACAAGGAAGACCTCTGCAACACTTTCAACAACAAAGATAAATTTAAAAAATAAATAGAGGTGGAATTCTAAAATGCTACGGTGTCTGTAAGACTACTAGAACTACATAATTTCTACCTTTTCTATAACTCATTGATTTCTGCTCTACTGAATATTGGCAAATGAATACTGTTGTAAAAATTCATGGCTATAGCATCAACTAACTTTCAAATGTGTAAAGACCAAAAGTATTTGTTTTATAATAGAGAAATTACTATACATCAAAGTGTCTTTTCATAAAATATTCAATGATATTTAGTAGGTCACAAATTAAAAAAAATGATAGCAATATGATTCTAGACAAGTTAATTTCCTATAGCCTTCCCCTTCTTACTGAGAATTATATAAAAGTCCTTTTTAAAATATATTTTTTTGGGAGGGAGAAAATGGCGGCAGAGTAGACGGATGCGTCTGGAGCTTTGTCGCTGGGCAGAAGGAGAGAGAGCGGCTGAGAGTCGCATTGGGAGTGTTTGTTGGCAAGCTAGGAGTCAGTTGTCTCCCAGGAGAAGGTGGAGAACTGCTGGAAGGGGCTCTCCAAGCCAGGCAGCCCCACTGCCATGGGGCTTTTGTTGGCCAGAGCCACCAACGCAAAATCGGAGCCTGAGCCATCTTGCAGTGGGAGGTGGATGTCTGCAGCGGTCTGAAGCCTTCGGCTGGGCACCCATCGAGCAGCCAGGGACCGGGGACCCAGAACTCTGCTCTTCAATCAGCGCACAAACGCGACAGAACCAGAGATCCACAGAGCACACGGACAGTTTGTGCCTTTCAATCAACGTAGGAGAGAGAACTACATAACCAGACACCTGGAGAAGAAATACCATGGGCAGAAAAAGAAACAGCCCACATAAGACAGAAAGGCAGGATTCACCAGAAAAGGAAGTAAATGAAATAGAACCAGAAAAAAGCCTACCAGAGAAAGAGTTCAGAGAAATGATCATAATGTGGTTGAAAAGAATGGAAGACAAATTTGACAATGTGAGTAAGAGCCAAGAGGAAATGAAGAAGACGCAAGAGGAGATGAAAAACAGCAAGAAGAAATGCAGAATAATCAAGAAGAAATGAAAAATGACATCACTGCTATAAAGAACTCAATAGAAAGCATCAAAAGTAGACTAGAAGAAGCAGAGGACCGCATCAGTGAGCTAGAAGACACGGGAGGAAAAAATATCCAAGTTCAGCAGCTTCTAGAAAAAAAAGTTAAAAAGCAAGATCAGAGTCTAAGGAAACTTTGGGATAACATGAAAGAAAACAACATCCGCATAATTGGTGTCCCAGAAAGAGTGGAAACTGAACAAGGATTAGAGAACGTGTTTGAAGAAATAATGACAGAAAATTTCCCCAATATAGAAAAGAAAAAACCCACACAAATCCAAGAAGCTCACAGAGTCCCAGCAAAATGAACCCCAAAAAACCGACACCAAGACACATTATAATTAAATTGGCAAACACCGCGACAAAGTAAGAATCTTAAAAGCAGCCAGAGAGAAACAGAAAGTTACCTACAAAGAAACCCCCATAAGACTAGCTACTGACTTCTCAACAGAAACACGTCAGGCCAGAAGGGAATGGAATGAAATATACAAAGTCATGCAAAGGAAGGGTCTGAATCCAAGAATACTGTACCCTGCAAGACTCTCAATCAAAATTGAAGGTGAAATCAAAAGCTTCACAGACAAAAAAGGACTAAGGGAATATATTACCACCAAACCAGCAATGCAAGAAATGTTCAAAGGTCTGCTGTAATAAAAAGAAAGAGGAAGTGAAGAAGGAACTCCAGGGTAAGGACTAAAATTGGCAGCAGATAAGTACTTATCAATAATAACTTTAAATGTAAAAGGATTAAATGCTCCAATCAAAAGACATAGGGTAACCGATTGGATAAGAAAACATGATCCATATCTCTGCTGTCTGCAAGAAACCCACCTTAGGAAAAGAGATGCACACAGATTGAGGGTGAAGGGATGGAAGATGGTATTTCAGGCAAATGGAAATGAAAAAAAAAGCTGGGGTTGCAATACTTATATCTGACAAATTAGATCTCAAAGTGAAGGACATAACAAGAGATAAGGAAGGACACATCATAATACTAAAATGAATGATCCAACAAGAAGAAATAACTCTGGTAAACATATATGCACCCAATATAGGAGCACCGAAATACATTTAAAAAAAAAACTCTTGGAGGATATTAATGGAGAGATTGACAGCAATACAATCATAGTAGGAGACTTTAATACCCCACTGTCACCACTGGACAAATCCTCTAAACAAAAAATCAGCAAAGAAACATCAATCCTAAATGACTCACTTGAACAGACGGAATTAATTGACATCTTCACAACATTTCACCCCAAAGCCACAGAATATACATTCTTCTCCAGTGCACATGGGTCATTTTCAAAGATAGATCATATGTTGGGTCATAAGAAAAGTCTCTTCAAATTCAAGAAGATAGAAATCATATCAAGCATTTTCTCATACCACAGTGGCATAAAACTGGAAATCAAGTATAATAAAAACAATAGAAAAAAATCAAACACATGGAGACTAAACAGCATCCTATTAAACAATGACTGGGTAACCAGTGAGATCAAGGAAGAAATAAAAAACATCATGGCAACAAATGACAATGACAACACAACAATACAAAATTTATGGGACACAGTGAAAGCAGTCTTGAGAGGGGAGTCCATAGCCCTACAAGCCTACTGCAAAAAACAGGAAACAATGGTAATAAATTACCTAAACCTACAACTCAGAGAGCTAGGACGAGAGCAACAAGAAAAACCCAGTGTATGTAGAAGGAAGGAAATAGTGAAGATCACAGCAGAGATAAACAACTTGGAGACCAAAGAAACAATTCAAAAGATCAACAAAACAAAGAGCTGGTTCTTTGAAAGGATAGACAAGATTGATGGACCCCTAGCCAGGATCACCAAGAAGCAAAGAGAGAAGACCCAAATAAACAAAATCAGAAATGAAAGAGGAGAAATAACAACAGACCCTGTAGAAATACAAAGGATTGTTAAAAAATACTATGAACAACTCTATTCCAACAAATTGGACAACCTGCAAGAAATAGACATTTTCCTAGAAAAATATAACGTCCCAAAACTCAATGAGGAGGAAGCCAAACATCTCAATAGTCCAATAACTATGGAAGAAATTGAAGCATTAATTAAAAAGCTTCCAGCAAATAAAAGCCTGGGTACAGATGGCTACACAGGAGAGTTTTACCAAACATTCAAGGAAGAATTAAAACCTATGCTCCTCAGATTATTCAAAAACTTTCAAGAAGAAGGAATACTACCAAACACCTTCTATGAAGCCAGCATCACCCTAATATCAAAACCAGATAAAGACAACACAATGAAAGAGAATTATAGGCCAATATCTCTCATGAACATAGATGCCAAAATCCTCAACAAAATTCTAGCAAACCGGATCCAGCAGTACATCAGAAAGATCATACACCATGACCAAGCAGGATTCATCCCAGGAATGCAGGGATGGTACAATATCCGCAAATCAATAAATGTGATACATCACATAAACAAATTGAGAGATTAAAATCACATAGTCATATCAATTGATGCAGAAAAAGCATTTGACAAAATCCAACACCCTTTCTTGATAAAAAGTCTCAGCAAAGTGGGAATAGAAGGAGCATACCTCAACATCATAAAAGCCATATATGATAAACCCACAGCTAACATCATACCAATGGGCAAAAACTAAAACCATTTCCCCTAAGAAGAGGAAAAAGACAGGGATGCCCACTCTCACCTCTCCTGTTCGACAAGGTACTGGAAGTATTAGCCATTGCAATTAGACAAGAAGAAGAAATAAAAGGCATCCAAATTGGAAAAGAAGAAGGAAAGCTGTCCTTATTTGCAGATGACATGATATTGTACATAAAAAACCCAAAGGACTCCATTCCAAAACTAATTGACTTAATTAATGAATTCGGCAATGTAGCAGGATACAAAATTAATGCTAAGAAGTCTGTGGTATTTCTATACACTAATAGTGAAATTATAGAAAGAGAAACTAAAAAAGCAATCCCATTTACCATCGCACCAAAAAACTTAAGATACTTAGGAATAAACCTAACTAAAGAGGTAAAAGACCTTTATGCAGAAAACTACTGGACACTGAAAAAAGATATAGAGGAAGATGTTAACAGATGGAAGAGCATACCATGCTCATGGATTGGGAGAATCAACATCATTAAAATGTCCATACTATCCAAAGCAATCTACATATTCAACGCACTACCCATTAAAATACCAACGACATATTTCACAGACCTAGAAAGAATTCTTCATAGATTCAACTGGAACAAAAAAAAGACCACAGATAGCTACAGCAATTCTGAGAAGGAAGAATAAAGTAGGTGGGATCTCAATACCAGACTTCAAGCTATACTACAAAGCAACTGTTCCCAAAACAGCCTGGTACTGGCACAAGAACAGACATATAGACCCATGGAATAGAATAGAGAACCCAGATATCCCCCCAAACCACTATGCTCAATTAATATTTGACAAACGAGGCATGAACATTCAATGGAGCCAAGATAGCCTATTCAATAAATGGTATTGGGAAATTGGACAGGTACATGCAAAAAATTGAAACTGAACCACCAACTTACACCAAATACAAAAAATAAACTCAAAATGGATACAGGACTTAAACATTAGAAAGGAAACCATAAGAATACTGGAGGAAGCCACAGGCAGCACAATCTCAGATATATGCCGAAAGAACTTCTTCACTGATACTGCTCCAAAGGCAATGGAAGCTAAGGAAAAAATAAACAAATGGGACTACATCAAAATAAAAAGCTTTTGCAAAGCAAAAGAAACCATCAACAAAACAACAAGAAAGATCACTGTATGGGAGAACATATTTGCAAATGTTATCACTGATAAAGGTTTAATCTCCAAAATCTACAGCCAACTTATACAACTTAATAAAAGGAAGATGAAGGATCCAATAAAAAAAAATGGGCAACCCTAAATAGAACCTTATCAAAAGACGACAGAAGGAAGGCCAAGAGACACATGAAAACATGTTCAAAGTCATTAATCATCTGAGAGATGCAAATCAAAACGACAATGTGATACCATCTTACACCTATTAGAATGGCAATCATCAACAAATCAACAAAGGACAAGTGTTGGCGAGGATGCGGAGAAAAAGGAACCCTTGTGCACTGTTGGTGGGAATGCAGACTGGTGCAGCCACTGTGTAGAACAGTATGGAGTTTCCTCAAAAAACTAAAAATGGATCTCTCATTTGACCCTGTAATCCCACTCTTAGGAATTTATACTAAGAAATTACAAACACCAATCAGAAAGGATTTATGCACCCCTATTTTCATAGCAGCACAATTTACAATAGCTACAATTTGGAAACAGCCTAGGTGCCCGTCAGCAGATGAGTGGATCAGAAAACTGTGGTATATCTACACAATAGAATTCTATGCTGCCATTAAAAATAAGGAATTCTTACAATTTGCTGCCACCTGGTTGGAACTGGAGAGCCTTATGCTTAGTGAAATAAGCCAGTCAATGAAGGAGAAGCATCACATGATCGCACTAATTGGGGGATAATAAAGAACATTATAAACTGATGAACAAAAGGATAGATACAGAGATAGTACAGCTTCGAACAGACTGTGAAATTACAGCAGGAAGATTAACGTTAGGTGCGGTAGATAAGAGATCAATCAAAGGACTTGTAGGCATGCATAGAAGCATAACCAATGAACATAGACACTGGGGGGTTGGGGTATGCCTGGGAGGGAGGGGGGGCAATGGGGAGATATGTATAAAAAATTAATAAAAAAATTATTGATTTTTTCCAGAGAGGAAGGGAGAGAGATAGTAAGTCAGAAACATCAATGAGAGAGAGACATCGATCAGCCTCCTCCTGCATGCCCCACTGTGGAGATGTGTCCGCAAGCAAGGTACATGCCCCCAACCGGAATCAAACCCGGGACCTTTCAGTCCGCAGGCCGAGGCTCTATCCACTGAGCCAAACCGGTTTAGGCTAAAAGTCCTTTTTATCAACCTATTTACTTATCTACTTACCTAACTAGCTCACAGTGTATCATTAGCTGATCGAGGGAGCATGAGTAGAATTGTGAGATCTCAATTCTATGAAATGCCAGAATTATGAGTTTCCAGAAACTAAGGCCGGTCATCTGAATATAGGATATTAGAACATAGGCGGTTTAGACACGGAAAGCAAAGTTTCCTTTATGCTTTACAAAAAATTGTATTTAGAAACAGGGTCAAGAAGGTCATCAACTCACCTCTCCCCTTGTATTTTAAGGATAGATATGTCAGACAATTTTTAAAATATATTTTCTCCCTCCTGGCCGGCATGGCTCACTGGTTGAGTATTGACCTATGAACTAGGAGGTTAAGGTTCAATTCCAGGTCAGGGAATATGCCTGGTTTGTGGGCTCAATCCCTAGTGTGGGGCATGCAGGAGACAGCTGGTCAATGATTCTTTCTTATCAGTGATGTTTCTGTCTCTCCCTCTCCGTTCCTCTCTGAAATCAATAGAAATATTTTTAAAAGAAAGCAATAAAAATATTTTTAAAAGAAAGCAATAAAAATATTTGTAAAAGAAAGCAATGAAAATATTTGTAAAAGAAAGCAATTTGATTTAATTGAATTGCTTCTTAGAGCATTTGATCTAGTTTCATACATTCATCCAAAGTGTATCATTCTCTAAAAATTTCAAATAGTTTTGGAAAAGAGCATTGATGCATACAGGTATTAGTGTTCATTTAATACAACAAGGACCATTTTTTTTTCTGCAACATGTTTCATATACATGTCAACTTCAAATAAAATACTCCGTTTCTTTGTCCATATAAAAACCTTCAAAGGAGTGGTTAGATCTTACCTGGCCTCTTCTCTAAGCTCAGTTCAGGTGCTAATAAATGCAATGGAAGAGGTTAAGAAGATTTTTGTCAGGGAGTATTTGTCTTATTTGCCTAACAAAGTCTTTACAACTTGCTTTTTTGTAGCAGTAATCTTTTAGGCTTCTATTGAAGTTAGGAAGTATCAATTTGCTTTCACATCTATTATCTCACTTAATTTTGACAACAGTCCTGTGAGTATGCAGAGCAACAATTAAAATCAGATTTTACAGTTTACACATTACAAAACTAAGGCTAGTTTAAAGAAATTAACTAAACTGCTTGAGGTTGCCTAAGCATTGTGGCCAAAACCCATGTTCTTAACCACCATTCCACCACCACCACCAAAATCATGACTGCCACTTCTTTTTAAAAACATATATATATTTTATTGATTTTTTACAGAGAAGAAAGGAGAGGGATAGAGAGCCAGAAACATCTATGAGAGAGAGAGAGACATCGATAAGTCACCTCCTGCACGCCCCCTACTGGGGATGTGCCCGCAACCAAGATACATGCCCTTGACCAGAATCGAATCTGGGACCCTTCAGTCCCCAGGCTGATGCTCTATCCACTGAGCCAAACCGGTTTCGGCTGATTGCCACTTCTTTCTACTTCTATGTCTCTTCTTCCTATTTTCCTCCATCATTTTCTCCCCCCAATTCTCTTCCTCTCCCTTCTTCTCCCAAAATAGAATTTGTTTGTTTTTAAATATATATATTTTATTTATTTTTTACAGAGAGAAAAGGAGAGGGATAGAGACTTAGAAACCTTGTTGAGAGAGAAAGATTGATCAGCTGCCTCCTGCACACCCCCTACTGGGGATGTGCCTGCAACCAAGGTACATGCCCTTGACCAGAATTGAACCTGACCTGGGTCCCTTCAGTCCATAGGCCTAGGTTCTAGTCACTGAGTCAAACCACTTAGGGCCCATTTTAGGATTTGTTGAACTTAAAAGGTGACAGTAATGATGATAAGTGCTTTAAAGACACATTTTCATTTAATTTGTACAATGACCTTATGATTGTCCTCATTAGCTAGATGTGGATACTGAGTTGAGAAGAGTGAAATGTCATTCAGTTAATATGTGATGAGCCATAATTAGAACATAGGCCTTCTAATAGCTAGTTTAATCTCTGATATGAAAATCTGAGACATAAAATCATACTCTCTATGTATAATAATGTATGTTCTGGCATTGAGATCAGATGAAAAAACATGATGCAGAAAACCTTGTCTCTGGAACTTGTATTTCCTCCACTTTGTTTGACTCTCTTGATTTCCTCACAAGTTGAATGTTCTAATACTATAATGGTATAATAAATAATGGTAATGGATAAAGGCACTGTCCTGTTACTTAAAGTAGGGGGCAGGTCAATGTGAATGGCAGTATTTCTGACTTGATACAGAATCAAGAACTTTGCATCTGTAAGTACGGTTCTTATAATTAACACATCTCAAAAATAGGTTTTCCCTAGAACTGCAAAACAGGCTGAATCTGCAGGCAGAAGTTGCTTTTGCTGAAGATCCTGACAGTGGAGATAGTAAGCGAGGATTGTCATTATATCATGTATATAACGTGCTGCTTTCAGGCTATGAGACATAAGAAAATGATAACCTGCCATAAACTCAGTTTGTAAGTATTTGCATTCCCCACTGCCTGGCAGATGAGCATACAGACCTTTAATAGCCTGTTATAGTTGTCTCTAGTTTGCTTTGGATGAACTCTGGATGCCAAACTATCATATAAGTATTAGTATTTCCTACATATTCTTTTATTAATTTAAATTATTTATTGTTTAAAGTATTACTTAAGCTTCCTTTTTTCCCCATTGACCTAGCTCCAGGAACTACCATCCCCCAGTACATGCTCTCATCCCTCTACTGTCTGTGTCCATTGCTTTTGCTTATATGCATACATACAAGTTCTTTGATTGATCTCTTACCCCCTCCCTCCTCTGGCTTCCCTCTGAGGTCTGATAGTCTGCTGGATGCTTCTGTGTCTCTGGGTCTGTTTTTGTTCATTATATTCTACAAATGAGTAAGATCATGTGAAAAGCCATATTTGACTGGTTTATTTTGCTTAGCACAATGCTCTCCAGGTCCATCCATGCTGCTGTGAATGGTAAGAGTTCCTTCTTTTTTTACAGCAGCATAGTAGTATTCTATTGTGTAGATATATCACAGTGTTTTAATTCATTCATTTGCTGATGGGCATTTAGGCTGTTTCCAAATTTTAACTATGGTAAATCATGCTGCTCTGAACACAGGAGTGCATATGTCATTTCTGACTATATTTCTGATTCCCTGGGATATATTCCTACAAGTGTTTTCCACAATGGCTGCACCAGTCTGCATTCCCAGGAGCAGTGCAATAGGGTTCCCTTTTCTCTGCATTCTAGCTAACATTTGTCATTTGTTGATTTGTTGATGATAGCCACTCTAACAGGTGTGAATGGTACCTCATGGTCCTTTTGATTTGCATCTTTCAGATGATTAGTGACTTTGAGCATGTTTTCATATGTCTCTTGTCCCTCCATATATCCACTTTCAAAAAGTGTCTATTTAAGTCCTTTACCAATTTTTTAATTTGATTGTTTATTTTCCTTTTGTTAAATTGTATGAGATCCCTGTAAATTTTTAAAATTAGGCTCTGTTCCATTGGTCTATATGTCTGTTCTTGTGCCAGTACCAGGCAGTTTTGAGAACAGTGGCTTTGTAATATAGTTTCATATCTGATATTGTGATCCCTCCAACTTTGTTCTTGTTTCGCAGGATTGCTGATGTTATTCAGGGTCTTTTTCTATTCCAAATGAATTTTTGGAGAGTTTATTCTAGGTCTGTGAAATATGCCATAATAGTAATGGCATTGAATCTATAGATTGCTTTGGGTATTATGGACATTTTATTTTATTGATTTCAGGGAGGAAGGGAGAGGGAGAAGGAGAGAGAGAGAAAAAAAATCTATTAAAAGAGGGAATCATTGATCGGCTGCTTCCTGCATATCCCCGACTGGGGATAGAGAGCCCCAGCCCAGGCGTGTGCCCTTGACTGGAATGGAACCCGGGACTCTTTAGTCTGCAGGCCAGTGCTCTATCCACTGAGCAAAACCAGCTAGGGCGAGTATGGACATTTTAATGATGTTGATTCTACCAATCCACAAACACTGTATATTCTTTCATTTGTTTATGTTTCCCTCTAACTATTTTTTCAATGTCCAGTAGTTTTCTGAGTACAGGTCTTTTACCTCCTTAGTTAAGTTTATTCCTAGGTATCTTAATTTTTTTTTCGTTGCAATGGTAAGTGCGATTGTTTGTTTGTTTTCTGTTTCTCTTTCTGTGAGTTCATTATAGGTGTATATAAAAGCCATAGATTTCTGGATGTTAATTTTGCATCCTGCTTCATTGCCAAATTAATTTACCTATTTATTTATTTAAATATATTTTTATTGATTTCAGAGTGGAAGGGAGAGGGAGAGAGAGACAGAATCACCAATGATGACAATCATTAATCAGCTGCCTCCTGCATGCCCCATACTAGGGAACAAGCCCTCAACCCCGGAATGTGCCTTTGACTGGATTCAAACCTGAGACCTTTCATTTTGCAGGCTGATGTTCTATCCATTGTGCAAAACCAGCCAGGGCCAAATTAATTTAAGTCTGTCTTTTTTGATGAAGTCTTTGGGTTTTCCATATACAACATCATGTCATAAATAAATAATGACAGTTTTACTTCTCTCCACTTTTGATGCTTTTTATTTCTTCTTCTTGTCTGATCTTTATGGCTAGCCCTTTAGGTAGCAAGTCAAACAGGATTGGTGAAAGTGGGTATCTTTGTCTTGTTCCTGTTCTTAGGGGAAATGGTTTTAGTTTTTGACCATTGAGTGTGATGTTGGCTATGGGTTTCTCATATATGGCTTTTATTATGTTGAGGTATGATCCATCTATTCCCACTTTACTGAGAGATTTTTTCAAATGGTTTTTCTGTATTGAGTGATATGATTATGTGACTTTTATCTCTCAATTTGTTTATGTGATGTATCATGTTTATTGATTTGTGAATATTATACCAACCTTGCATCCCCAGAATAAATCCCAATTGGTCATGATATATGATCTTTCTAATGTAAAGCTGGATCCAGTTTGCTAGAATTTTGTTGAGGATTATAGGATCTAATTTGATCAGAGATATTGACTTGTAATTCATTTTTTTGTAGTGTTTTTATCTGGTTTTGGGATCAGGGTAATGCTAACTTTATAGAAAGAGTTTGGAAGTCTCCTACTCTTGAATTTTATGGAATAGTCTGATGAGGGTAGGTTTTAGTTTTTTGAATGTTTGGTAAAATTCCCTTGTGCAGCCTTCTGGGCCAGGGCTTTTGTTTCCTGAAAGTTTTTGATTACTACATTAATTTCCTCCATAGTTACAGGCCTATTTAGATTTTTTATTCTTCCTGAATGAGTTTTTTTAGATTGCATTTTTCTGAGAATATAACCATTTCTTCTAGGTTGTCCAGTTTGTTGGAATAAAATTTTTCATAGTATTTTTTTAACAATCATTTTTTTTTGTCTCTGGGGTCTGTTGTTAATTCACCTCTTTCATTTCTGATTTTGTTTATTTGTGTCCTCTCTCTTTGCTTCTTGGTCAGCCTGACTAGAGGTTCATCAATCTTGTTTATCCTTTTAAAGAACCAGCTTTATTGATCTTTTGTGTTTGTGTGTATGTATGTTTTGTCTCTATGTCATTCATTTCTGCTCTGATCTTTATTATTTCCCTCCTTCTACTCACTCTGGGCTTTTCTTGTTGCTCTCTTTTTAATTATTTAACTTGTAGAGTTATGTAATTTATTATAAGTTTTTTCTTGTTTTTCTTTCCTTTTTTTTTTTTTTTTTGAAGTAGGCCTATAGTGCTATGAACTTACCTCTCATGATTATTTTCACTGTGCCCCACAGATTTTGGATTGTTGTGATTTCATTGTCATTTGTTTCCAGGATGTTTTTTATTTCTTTTTTGATCTCTTTAGTAACCCAATCATTGTTTAATAACATGGTAGTTATCCTCCAAATGTTTGATTATTTTGGATTGTTTTTATTGTAATTGATTTCTAATATTATGCCATTGTGATCTGAGAAAATGTTTGATATGATTTAAATCTTCTTGAATTTGAAGAGACTTTGCTTGTGTCACAATATATGGTCTAGCTTTGAAATGACCCATGTGCACTTAAGAAGAGTCTATATTCTATAGTTTTGAGATGAAATGTTCTGAAGATGTCTATTAAGTCCATCTGATTTAGTTAGTCATTTAGAATTGCTGTTTCTTTGATGATATTTTGTCTAGAAGGTTTATCCAGTGATATCAATGGGATATTCAAGTCCCCTACTATGATTTTATTGCTGTCAAATCTCTCCCTTGATGTCTTCCAGAGTTCTTTTATGTATTTGGGTGCTACTTCATTGGGTGCATATATGTTTACCAGGTTATATCCTCTTGTTGTATTGATCTCTTTAGTATTACAAAGTGGCCTTCCTTATCTCTTGTTATGGTCTTCACTTTGAGATCTATTTTGTCAGATATAAGTATTGCTATCCCAGAATTTTTTTTTTTAAATTTCTGTTTGCCTGAGAAATATTTTCCTATCCCTTCACTTTCAGTCTGTGTGAGTCTCTTGTTCTGAGCATATATATAGGTCATGTTTTCTTACCCAGTAAACAAACCACTCTATGTCTTTTGAATGGAGCAGTTAGTCCATTTAAATTTAAGATTGTTATTGACTAGAGACCCAGTGCACAAAATACATGCATGGGTAGGTCACTAGGTCTGGCCAGAGATCATAATCTCTGGCTTCTAGCTGCTGGCTGGGGTCTTCCTTCCCCAACTGCTCGCCAGGGCTTTCCTTCATTCTACAATACTCACTGGTGGTCAGCACATGTCATAGCAAGTGATCAAACTCCTGGTCTCCTGGTTGAACTCCCAATGGGACATTTTGCATATTAGCCTTATATAGATAGATAGATAGATAGGTACTTATTTGTAATCATTTTTATTCTTTATGCCTGTGTTACTTCTTCCCTGACTATTTCTTTTTTTTTACAACAGTCACTTTAGAAGTTCTTGCATTGCAGCTTGGTAGTTATAAACTCCCTTAATGTTTGTTTGTGGTTGTTTGTGTTTTTTTTTTTTGTCTGAGAAACTGCTTATTTTTCCTTCAATTTTCAATGATAGCCTTGCTGGATCAAGTATTCTTGGATTCAGTTCCATGCTTTGCATCATTTTCTATTCCTCATTCCATTTCCTTCTAGATTTATGTGGTTCTGATGACAAAATCATTTGATAATCTAATGGGAGAGTTCTTGTAGGTAACTCTTGGTCTCTCTCTTTTAGCCTTTAAGATTCTCTCTTTGTCATTAATATTTACCATTATAATTACAAGGTGATTTGGTGTGGGTTTTTTTGGGTTTGTTTTGTTTGGGACTCTGCTTGTGTGACTCTTCTTCTCAAAATCTGGGAATTTTTCTGTCATTATTTATTTAAATATGTTTTCTAATCCTTGCTCCCCTTCTTGTTCTTCTGGCATCCCTATTTTAGGTATGTTGCTTTGTTTCATGTTGTCCCAAAGCTCCCTTAATCTGTTCTCCTGCTTTCTAATTTTTTTCTCCAATTGCTGTTCAGATTTTGCGTGTTTCCAGCCCTGTCTTCTAACTCACTAATTTGGTCCTCTACTTACTCTAGTTTACTGTTGAAATATTTTATTGTGTTTTTTACTGTTGCTATATCTTTCTTCATTTCCTCTTGCTTCTTACATGTTTATCTTCTCATCCATCTGGTTTGGGAATTATATAAACCTTACTCTGAATTATTTTTCTGACACATGAAATGACTCCATTTCATTTAGTCCCTTTTCTGGTGATTCCTCCTTTTCTTTCCTTGGTGAGTTGTTTTTTTCCCCTCCCCATTTTTCTGTGTCTTTCTGGCCCTGGGAACCTTGCTTGGGGTTTAAGCGGTTGAAAATATTACCATAGCAATGGTTCAGAAATTGTTAGCCCAGAGGCTGGGTGTGCCTTGAGTCTCATGCCTTTATTGTTTCTGCTCTGAGTTGTATCCCTTTCTCCCATGGTTCTGATCTCTCAGTTGTAAGCTTCAGGTGTGCGACTGACTGTTAAGACCCAGAGCTCTCTGGCATGCAATTTGTTGTGTGGCCCTGGCACCTGTGGCACAATGGCACCCTAGGTTCCTCTGGCACCAAACTTGCAGTGCAGTCTTGTGGCCCCTGGTTTGGCCCACTGGCTTTCTTCAGGTTGCCCCAGCAGCACCCTCCTGTGACCCTGAGTGGGGTGCATGCTGGGTTACTCCAGGTTGCTCCAACAACTTGTCTCTGGGCTCAGGGTTTAGTGGACAGGGGTTGCTCTGGGTCACACAGTCCTTGCTTTCTTATAGCCTGTAGTGATATGTACACTGGGTTGCTGCAGTTCACCCTTCCCAATGTGGAGCAGGGGTGGGTTCCCTGTGTCACAAAGTCTGCACAGTCCTGTGGCTCTGAGTAAGGTGCATGCTGGGTTGCTCCAGATGGCCCCAGCATGTCTATCCTGGGGGATGGGGTGGAGTGAGTGTGGGTTGCTCTGAGTTGCAAACTCAGAGATCCCCTATGGCCCTGATTGGTGCATGTGCTGGGTCGCTCTCGGTCTCTCCTCCCAGGCAGGAGTGGAGTGGAGGTGGGTTGCTCTGGGTCTCCCTAAAAGGGTTGTCCCAAAGGCCAGGGTGGAGTGGGCACTGGTTGCTTTGGGTTGCACCACCTGCAATGTCCTGTGGCCTGGAGTGCAGTGTACTCTGAGTTGCTTTTGGTCACCCTGAAACCCTGACAGCAGGTCCCGGGGCTGGGGGTAGAGCGGGTACCGGGTGGCTCTGGGTCAGGTTAGCATCATGGGTCTGTGGTCTGGGGCAGGGGTGGGGCACAGGACTCCCTCTGGCTTGCACTCACTATGGGGTCTTGGAGCTTAATATTAGGAAGCTTGGTCCAGGCAGGGTGGTGAGGAGGCCTGGTGCATTCTCCCAGCAAATATCTGGGAGCCTGTTGGGAGGTATTTTGCCTCTCACTGCATGGTGGTGGTTCCAAGTGGGTTATGGCTGGCAAGCAGCATTCTCTAGGTGTCCTCTGCCATTCCTTATTGAAAACTGTCTCATCAGCTATGTCTAATTTGTTAATTCAGGGTGGATATTCTCCGATTTATTTGCTTTTCTGGCCTGACCCTAGGAGGAGGTGTGCAACATTCCTGCCTATTTGACTGCCATTTTTAGAACCCTACATATTCTTAATTGTCCTCAGGTTGTGCCTCTGGGACCTTACAATTTTCAATTTTATATTAAGCTTGGAGTAACAATTAATTACTTCCTGGCAGGCACTTTTTGGGGTTATAGAGGGTTTTTATACATGTTGGCATGGGTTTGAGTGAAAGCACATGTAATATTATATCTCTGAGACATACATTTTTTTCATCTCTATATAAGAAAATGTTTCAGCATATATTGGGGGATTTTTAATACTGTTTAAGGATCAAAAATATCTGTATTTCATTTTGTGAGACATGATTAATATTTGAGCTTCTTGAACTTAAGTGATATTCCATACATACCATCTTGATCTATTTTTTTGTAAGTGCTGTTTCAACCCAATGGTTGAAATAGTCATTCTGAAGATCTTCTTGTCATCTTTTGTTTTAGGGAACATATATAGGATGAGTAGGAAGAATATAAGGTGTGGTTGTGCAGTATGAATGGCATTTCCTTTGGGAGCATTTATTGAAATCAACAGAGTAAGTGTTGAAAATTGTGGTTGCCTAAGGGGGTAGATAATAATAATTAGGGTACATAATAGACTAACCACAATTAGGAAAAACATAATTATCACATCTGCCCTACAAGAAATACTAAAGGGAGATTTTTGGGCTAAAATGAAGGAGCATAGATAATAACATGACTTCCCATAAATAAATGAAAGAACACAGAAAAAGGTAACACAACAATAAATACAAAAGTCGAAACCGGTTTGGCTCAGTGGATAGAGCGTCAGCCTGCGGACTGAAAGGTCCCAGGTTCGATTCCGGTCAAGGGCATGTACCTTGGTTGCGGGCACATCTCTAGAGTGGGGCATGCAGGAGGCAGCTGATTGATATTTCTCTCTCTCATCGATGTTTCTAGCTCTCTGTCCCTCTCCCTTCCTCTCTGTAAAAAATCAATAAAATATATTTTTAAAAAAGAAATACGATAGTACCAATGTATTTTCATAAATCTTTTTTCCTGTCTAATTTAAAAATCTACACAAAGCAATAAAAATATTTTCTGTTAGGCATACAGGGTTCAAAGATGCTCAATACTGTTACTCTTTAGGGAAATACAAATCAAATCCACTCATCAGAATGGCTATAATCATAGACATAGATAATTGTAATTGCTGGCAAGAATGTAGAGGGAACAGAAGCCTTATACATTGATAGTGGGAATATAAATAGTATAGCCTCTTCAAAACTCATTTGGAATTTACTTAAACAATAAACAGAGTTATCATATAGCCCAACAATTATACTGCTAGGTATATGCACAATGGATATGTTCACACAAAAATTTGTACATGAATGGTTATAGGAGCATTATATAGCCAGCAAGTGGAAACAACTCAAATGTTCACCAGCTGATGAATGGATAAACAAAGGTAGTATAGCCATACCACATAATATTATCCAATCATAAAAAGCATTTAAATACTGATTCATGCTATAATATGGATAAAGTTAAAAAAAAAACAGTATTCTAAGTGAAAAAAGATAAACACCAGGGCAACATTTTTTATGATTACATTTGTATAAAATATCCAGAATAAACAAATCTTTACAGACAGAAAGTAGATTAGTGGTTTCCTAAGGCAGGATGTAAGAGTGATGAGAAGATTGATGGGGGTGATGAAAATGTTCTGAAATTGGATAGTAGTGATAGGTGCACAATTTCTGAATATAATAAAAACCACTGAACTGTACATATTAGAGGGGTTAATTTTATGATATGTGAATTATATTTCAGAAATGAATCCTATATAATAAAAGCATAATGTGCAAATCAACAGAATCACAGAACTACTGATTGTTATGATGCACACTGACCACCAGGGGCAGATGCTCAATGCAGGAGCTGCCCCTTGGTGATCAGTGCACTCCCACAAGGGAAGTGCCACTCAGGAAGAAGCCAGGCTCAAGACTGGTGAGTGCAGCAGTGGTGGCAAGAAAGCTTCTCCTTCCTCCACTGCAGGTGTGTGGTAAGGACCGAGAGGTCCCAGAGTGCAAGAAGGTGCAGGCTGGGCTATGGGTCCCCTGATCTCCAGTGCACAAATCTCCTATACCAGGCCTCTAGTTGATATAAGAAAGAAACTAATGTGTAACAAAAAGGTTATAGAAAATATACCAAAATCTTAACAGGAGGAAAGATTGAGTGATTTTTCTCTTTCTTTAAGAATTCTGTACCTTTGGTAGCATTCAGCAACTTAGTTATAAAAATGGAGATAAAATACCTGAGCAGAAAAAAAGTCATTTAGAGGAAGGTATTTTGCATTCCATTCTACCATTTAATCTTTTGAGTGTGTCAAAAGGAAGTCCAGGAGCAGGGACAACAATCTGTGCAAATAGGCCACATATGACCTGTGATTTTTTACATGGTTCAATTAAAATAATTTTTCTTACAAGACACTGGGGGGTTAAGGTATGCCTGGGAAGGGGGGTGGGCAATTGGGAAGATATGTATACATGCAACACATTAATAAAAAATAAAAAAATATTTTATAAGCAAAGAGAGAGAAAAAAGGTTTCAGAGTTATGATGTTGATGTTAGAGCACAATTAACATTTAAACACTTGAATAGTCATCCTCAAATTAGCTCTTTAATCTGTATACAAGATTTATTTAAAGTATGTTTGTTTGTTTCTTCAGTAAAAAAAAAGTGTTACCAAAAATTTCATTATATCACATCTTTCTGGTACATAAAATACTCAAATGACTATCACTTACCCCAAAGATGAATCCAAGCAATGAACCCTGAAGTACAAAATATAATTTGACTTAACTGCTACTTCTCTAATCTCATCTAGCATCCTTTCTCATGCCTCTACAGACATGATTACCATTTTTCTTTCATTATCAGACTCCTTCACTTCTTGGGTCTTCACCCTTGTGGTTTCTGTTTACTAGCAGTTCCTTGATTAGTTACATGACATGCTCTCATTCAGATCACAATTCAAATTATTACCTCCTGAAGTTACTCTTCTCAGACTCACTCAGTATTTTTAGGTCATTCTTTTTTTTTATTTTTTTAAAGTCTGGCTTTTTTTATTTAGCATAATGTTTTTGAGGTTCATCAAAATTAACAAATATCAGTACTTCATTCTTTTGAATGGTCATTATATGTATACACTAGAGGCCAAGTGAACAGATTCATACACCAGTGGGGTCCCTCAGCCTGGCCTGCACTTTTGTAAAGCAATTGTGAATGGGATTATTTTCTTAGATCCCTTTCTGACTATTCATTATTGATTTATAAAAATGCAACTGATTTCTGAATATTTATTTTATGTCCTACTTTACCAAATTCATTTATCAGATCTAGTAGTTTTTGGTGGAATTGTTAGGGTTCTCTATATGAAATATGGTATCTGCAAATAATGACAGTTTTATTTCTTTCTGTCCCATTCAGATGCCATACCGGCTAGGGTGCTCTGTTAGTTTTAAATGATATTTTTGAGGGAGAATGTAGTCTTGGTTGTACGTTCTTGTTTTTCATCATTTTAAATATTTCATGCTAATCACTTCAGGCCTGAAATGTTTCTATTGAGAAATTAGGTGAAAGTCTTATGGGAGCTCCCTTGAAGGTAACTTTCTCTCATGGCTTTTAAAATTTTCTTTTTGTCTTTAATCTTTGACATTTCAATTATGATGTGTCTTGGTATGGGTCTCTTTGGGTTTACATTGTTTGGGAATCCCTGCATTTCCTGAACTTGTGTGTCTTTTTAATTCAACCAGTTAGGGACATTTTTAGTCATTATTTCTTCAAATAAGTTCTCAGTTCATTACTCTTTCTGTTCCCCTTCTGTAACACTATGATGCAGATGTTATTGTGCTTTATATTCTTCCAATGGTCCTTTAAACTATCCTCATTGTTTTTAATTCTTTTTTTTAATTTTGCTTTTCTAATTGGGTGTGTTTTCTACCTTGTCTTCCAAATCACTGATTTGATCCTCTGCTTCATGCGACCGAGTGTATTCTTTTTTTTTTTAATATATTTTTTTGATTTTTTACAGAAAGGAAGGGAGCGAGATAGAAAGTCAGAAACATCGATGAGAAAGAGACATCGATCAACTGCTTCCTGCACACCTTACTGTGGAGATGTGCCCGCAAGAAAGGTACATGCCCCCAACCGGAATCGAACCTAGGACCTTTCAGTCCGCAACCTGACGCTCTCTCCACTGAGCCAAACCAGTCTCGGCTTTTTTTTTTTTTATTATTTTAGTAGAACCTTTTCGAAAGATGACAGAAGGAAGGCCAAGAGACACATGAAAACATGTTCAAAGTCACTAATTATCTGAGAGATGCAAATCAAAACGACAATGCGATACCATCTTACACCTGTCAGAATGGCAATCATCAACAAATCACCAAAGACAAATGTTGGCAAGGATGCGGAGAAAAAGGAACCCTTATGCACTGTTGGTGGGAATGCAGACTGGTGCAGACACTGTGGAGAACAGTATGGAGTTTCCTCAAAAAACTAAAAATGGATCTCCCATTTGACCCAGCAATTCCACTCTTAGGAATTTATCCTAATAAATTACAAACACCAATCAGAAAGGATTTATGCACCCCTATGTTCATAGCAGCACAATTTACAATAGCTACAATTTGGAAACAGCCTAGGTGTCCATCAGCAGATGAATGGATCAGAAAATTATGGTACATCTACACAATGGAATTCTATGCTGCCATTAAAAAGAAGGAATTCTTACCATTTGCAGCAACCTGGATGGAACTGGAGAGCCTTATGCTTAGTGAAATAAGCCAGTCAATGAAGGAGAAGCATCACATGATCTCACTCATTTGTGGATAATAAAGAACATTATAAACTGATGAACAAAAGTATAGACACAAAAGCGGTAAAGCATCAAACAGATTGTCAAATTACAGCATGAAGTTTAAGGAAAGGTGGGGTAGATAAGTGATCAACCAAGGGACTTGTATGCATGCATATAAGCATAACCAATGAACATAGACACTGGAGGGTTGGGGTATGCCTGGGAAGGGGGGCGGGCAATGGGAAGATATTTATACATGTAACACAATAAAAAAGTAATTCCATTTTAATGTATTTTTATAACTTTCTTTTTGATGTTGTTTCATATGGTGGCCAGGGTGGCAGGCCGCTGAGAAGCAGGAGGCAATTTGCAATTCTCATTTCTCAGGTATGGGTTGACCTCTCAGGACAGAACCAAACTTGGTCAAATCCGACAAGAGTAATACCTTGAAAACAACTGATTTCCTCGGAGATTTGAAGCTTCCATGTGCAGTACTTTGATCTCTGAGGCTAGGAATCCTTTTAAACAATTGAGACTTTTAACTAGTCTCTCCTAGATGGAAACAAATAGACTGTGACAATTTCTCAAACTTTCTTTGCTTTGGATTACCTTGACAGTTTTGAGGATTACTAATAGAGATGTTTGGGGTGGTTGTTTTTTGGGTTATGGGTTTTGGGGGAGGAAAATCACAGATGTAAAGTGCCATTTTCATCACATTACATCAAGGGTACATGCTATCTACATCTTATCACTGATCTGGCTAAGGTAGTGTTAGTTTTCTACATTGTAAATTTACTATTTTGGTCTGTGAAGCCCACACTTAAAGATTCAACATTATGTTCCACCACTTTGAGGGCAGAGTGTCTACATCATTTGTTTGGAATTATTCTTCATAAGAGATTTGTCTCTTCTCCCCCATTTATTTATTTCCTTATTCAATCATTGATTTATATCAATGTAGACTCATATATTTTATACTTGGTTTGTAATTTCATACAACTTTATTTTGTTACTCAAATTGTTCTAGCTTTGACCATTGAGAGCTCTTGCAGATGGCTCATGTGCCCTGTGGCATACTCCCATCATTCTGCTTTGAGCAATTATTTAATTTTTAGCACTCCAAGATACTCCAGGCTCATCTTATATGTTACTTGTCAGGATCCTTGAATTGGTCTTTACTCCAAGGAGCCCTGGTTCATTTTATAAGGAGAATAATATTAGAATTTAAGATGTGGGTGTTGAAATGCTCTTTGTCACTGGGTATCATTGCTTCTAGGCCCTCTTAGTTGATAGGACAAAGAAATATCTGCATACTGATCTGTTTGAATACTTATGTATAAATATTTCCATATGCATCTATCTATATCAATATTCAATTAAAAATGACTTCACATTGATATTTTCCACTCTAATCCTTTACCACACAATTATTCTAATTTTCTCCCATTGTTTGTCTGTAATGTCCCTCCATCATTTGCTATGTATTTAGTTAATTGTTCAATTATAAGGCAACATTTATAGTGATCTCAGAATTATTAACCTGTATTTTTATCATAAATAATTTTATCAATTAAAATACAGTGTTTCTGTACAGTTCCTTTTCCCACTCATTTCTAAAATTACTGTTGTCAGCATCTATTCTCCCCTCATCATTCAGTGAAGTTGTTAAATACATTTGTAATACAGTTAAATTTTATTTTCACAGTCTGCATTCTATCCTGGGCTCTTCTGAGCACCTAAATTATTTATTTTAAATTTACACACATTAAGATTCAAACATTTTGCTGTAAAGCTCTATGAGTCTTCATAAATGCATAGTATCATATATCTAGGGATATAGCTTTTATGAACTTGAGCATATTAGCCTACATGATATCAGGACATACTATATATGGAAGATTTTTTTAAAACCAATGCTTTTAGTGAAAACATGACTAAAACATTTTATATGATTTATTTCAAATTCTTTATTATCTCTCACAAGAAATTTTTCTCCTGAAATGAAGGTAGTGAAATACTTTATTCTTAATATTTTTTATAAAATGGTGCAATATGAGACTGTAAACATTTTAAGTTTTCTCTCTGGGGTGTTAGTTCTTTCCATTTTAATATCCTTATGTAGTAACACTGCTATGTGGGACATAGCAATCTACTACTCTGAAACATCATATCTTATTATGCCAGACTTTGTTTACTTTGTCCTTGTTTTTGCATCAACAAAACACACACAGCAATAGGTTAAGAAAGGAACCACAAGATAGACTAATATTGGCAGCTGTTTAGTGGATTAAAAGTCAGTATTTTACAAAACCAAACAAACTCTGTACATATGATTACCTCTTTCTGTCTTCTGCCTTCATGTATTAGTGGCAACCTGTCTATCTGATTATATCAGAGAAGAGTACCTTTGATTAAGTTAGGTATGAGAGAAACCAAAAGTCAATTTTACTAAACAAAACTTAATAATGATAAATATGTTGCAATAGTGGTTTGTTCAGCGTGGCCCCAGGAAACCTCTTATAAGTACAAAATCTCACATCCTACTCTTTTGCTAAATCAGAAACTCTGGGAATAGGGCTCAGTAATTTGTATTTTAACAATTCCTCCAGGTTATTGTAAATTTTCAGAAACACTGAGCTAGTGGAAACTATTACAGAACGATGCTTCTTCTATTCAGTAGGACATTTGTCTTTATTTCATTACCAAAGGTCCAATGCACAAAATTCGTGCAAGGGGCTTGACCCTCGCAGCCCCGGCTTTGTCCAGAAGTTCATTCAGAAGGACATCTGGTAGGTCATTTGGCTATCTGTCCTAATTAGCATATTATGCTTTTATTAGTATAGATAAAAACATTTATCTTAATTTCTAATGATATTATTTGTCACTGAGACATTCAAATACCTGCGTCTTAGAAGTGGAAAAAGCCTTCATTATAGTAGTATAAGTAGGGAATGTATTTATGCCTGTGAAATGGGGGAAACTGTAAGGGGAAATATATGCACTAGATATCAAGGAGTCTTCTCTTTTATGATTTCCATTCTTTCTTGGTCATTATTGTTTAATAGAAAATCTATTTGATCTATTATGATTTTCCTCTAATTATTGAACATAAAGAAAATTTGAACATTGTGAGATAGCCCCTTTATGCCATGTGTGGAGAAGAGCTGTGAAAGAAAAAAAAAATAAAAAAGCCAAATAGAAGCAATGATGAAAGACCACAAGAAAAGATGAGGCTACAAGAAAAAAGAAGTATAAACAATGATTAGTTTTCAGATGAGTTTTCAATTCTTATTTCTACTACCTCATGAGGCCTAACTGTATTTCTGTCTTTGGGGCTGGAAAAAAGAAGTTCATCTTTATAATGACCCCTCTTTACTGTGCTAGTGTATTTCCATTACATACCAAACCAACACCCTCCTCTGAGATATTGAATTTATTCTCTGTACCTGAATCACTGTTTCATATAATCTCACTCTATCATGGCTCTGTTTATTTTGAATTTTTTATAATAATAGCTGGGAAATGTCTGAGTAAATAAGATTACTATGTTGAAATACCAAGTACAATAAAATTACAAAGTAATTTCTTATAACTGTAATATTATATATCAAAACTAGTAACGAAAAATAGATTTTCTCTCCTAAATATTCATAAGTTTAAAGATTATATCCTTTTATATAATTTGAAGAGTTATCAGATAATTAAAAAGCATTTACTAACTGAAGTGCTATTGCTATTGATCATTCAAAATCCAGAATTAAAGTTCTTGCCTCTAATCAAATGCTTTGTCTAAAATATAAAATAAAATCCTTGTTTTTCTTTTCTTTGTGAGAAATACTGTTCATTAAAGTTTTTGTCAATATTCCATGAAGTGAAAAAGTATATAATTATAGTCATAGTTGGCCTTATGTTGTAATTTCATTTAGGAAATTGAATTTAAAATTAAAGATGAAGTAAATGATGCCCCAAATTATTCAGTAAATAGTAAGAAATAAGTTGTGGTGAAACAGCAGAGGCCACCCTTTCCTTTTGCTTATGCCACTGTAGTGCTGAAGTGATCCCCAAGTCTATCTTTTAAGGAACAGCCTAATACAATCTCCGATCATGTAATAACTGTCTGCTATTTCTCTCCATCAGTACTAAGTCAACAGCAATAGTTAAGAATACAAGACTTTAACCTCACATAGTAAGTAACCTTAAACTATCTACACTAATAAAAGAGAAATATGCAATAAGGCCCACAAGCCAATCAGGAGTGAGTATGCAAATTATAAACCAACAAAGATGGAGAGTTGATTTCCATATGCAGGTGTGGAGTGGCCAGGCAGGGTGAGATGCCTGCTATGAGGGGGAGGGCGGGAGGCAGGAGGAGCTACAGGATGGTGCTAAAGCAAGAGCAGAGAAGGCTGAAGGCTCCACTGAAGGCTCTAGCTGGAATGAACACTGAAGGCTCTGGGCCAGAGTGAAGACTGAAGGCTCCGGCCGAAGCAAAGACTCTGGCTGGAATGAAGACAGTTGGTGGCAGCCAGAGCAAAGGCCTGGGTCCTGGGTGCTTGAGGAAAACTGGTGCCAGCAGCCAGGGGAAGGAAGGCCTATTGCATGAATCTTCATGCAATGGGCCTCTAGTATATATATAAAAGCCTAAGCGACTGAATGACCAGCCAACTGGTTGCTATGATGCACAATGACTACCAGGGGGCAGTATGCTCCCACAGTGGAAGTGCTGCTCAGCTGCCCAACCCATCCTGGCAGTCCATTAGCCTAGTACCAGCCACTCCCTCCCTCAGTAGTCCTGCATGTCCAATCTCTGGAAAATGGGCCAGTTACCAAGGAACCAGCATCACTGGAATGATCCCAATAGCACCACAAGCCGCCTGGAAGTCAGCTTCAGACATTGCCGCCACTTCCCCTTCCTAGGTGTTATGCAAGGAAGAAATGTTATAAAAGCATCCACCAGGCGAATCCTGACAACCTGCTCAAATGTCAGTGAGATTAATCTGGATCCCGAGCTGGCAAGGTAGTCCCATCACCTGCTCAGAGGGCCAATCACATCCCGGCCCCCCACAACTTCCCTTGGGACAGGCACCAGAGATGGGGCTCACAGCTGGCAAGCATCACTGCTGTGGCATGAGCCTCAACCAATCAGTACTGACTGGGTACAAGCTTGCATGAGGCTCAGTGGGGCCAAGATGAGTGCGAGTGGCAGACAGGAGCAGCAAGCAGCATTGGACTGCCAATTTCAGCTCAATCCCTGCAGGCTACCCTGAGGGACCCCATCCATGCAAAAATTCATGCACTGGGCCTCTAGTATACATTAATAAAAGAGAAAGATGCAAATGGACCATATCTCCACAACACCCACCAGCCAATCAGGAGTGAGTATGCAAATTAGCCCAACAAAGATGGCAGGTTAATTTTTATATGCAGACACCCAGCGAAACATTCTCAAGACCCAGGCCACTCAGAGCCTGTAGGCCCGTGCATAGGCCCTGAGTGGCCGGGGTCCCAGAACTCCCCTGGAGACTCCTGGCCTACAGGCCTTGGCACCAAGCTGCTGGGGTTGGGTTGGCAGAGGCTTGAGCAAGGCCAGAGCAGACCCAGAGGGTCTCCCCAAGCTGCAGCATAGGGTTTATCAGGGCCTGAGCAGAGCTTGGGGGCCCTTCCCAAGCCATGGCAAGGGATTGAGCAGGGCCTGAGTGGACCTGGGGGGCCCTGCCCAAGCCACAATGGAGGCTTGAGTAGGGCCTGAGCAGAGCTTGGGGGCCCTGCCCAAGCTGGGACAGAGGCTTGAGTGGGGACAGAGTGGAGCCTGGGAGCCCTTCCCAAGACATGGCGGAGGCTTGAGCAGAGCTGGAGGGGCTCTTCCCAAGTCTCAGTGGAGGCTTGAGCAGAGAGAGGGCCCCTGCATAAGCTGTGGCAGAGGTTTGGGCAGGCCTGGACACAGAGGGGGGCGGGTGTGCCAGCAGGCCTGCTTTTCTGACTGCTCATTGGCTAAGCTCCCTGCTTGTCACTGGTAATGTTCTTAGTAACTTGGGTTATAATAATCCAAAAAGGTGATCTAGGGTTTTTCCACCAGAATCCTGAAGGAAAAAACGAAGGTCCGCTGCTGGAGCACTAAGAAATGTCATATCCTGCCCTAGCTGATTTGGCTCAGTGGATAACGCCTTGGCCTGCCTACCGCAAAGCTGGGTTCAATTATAATCAAGGACATGTACTTAGGTTGCAGGCTCCTCCCTGGCTCAGTCCCAGGTCAGGGCTCATGCAGGACACAACCAATCAAAGTGTCCCTCTCACATTGATGTTTCTCTCTGTCTTTCCCTTTCTCTTCCACATTCTCTAAAAGTCAATGGAAACATATCCTCAGGTGAGGAGGAAAGAAAGAAAGAAAGAAAGAAAGAAAGAAAGAAAGAAAGAA